>JAKTRP010000026.1:0-29066 GCA_030579735.1 Starmerella floricola | reverse complement strand
AGGGTTGGGCCGCCGCGGCGGCCATGCTCTGGGCGGCGACCGTGCGCAGGCTCGCGGGCGACGGCGGCAGCGTGGCGACGACGGACCGCGCACTGCTAACGAGCCGCCTGATCTCTTCGAGCAGCTCGTCGCGGCACCCGAGCTGGCCCGTGTAGCCCGCGGCACGCTCGAGCTCGCCGTCGGGCATGAGATCGAGCACGACGAGGAGCTCGCGGCACGCGAGCATGCAGTGCCGCGTGAGCGCCAGGATCGCCGGCGACGTCTGCGGGCTCTCCGGGTTCGCGAGTAACAGGCTGTTCGGGGCCATGAACTGGTCGAGGTACGTCGCGAGCGCCGTTGCGACCTCGCGCAGCCGCGGCTGCGGCTGCGGCGGCTCGCTGTAGTCCGAAAACGAGTTCATGCGGTACAGCGAGTGGCTGTCGAGGTCGCTGATCCCGGACCGGATCGACGCCGACGACCGAGACGAGCCCGAGCTTGCGCGCACGCCCGCATGGCCCAAATTCGTGCCGCCGTGGCCACTGCCTGGTCCACTGCCGTTGCCACTGCCGGCACTGCCGGCAGTCGCGTTGTTGCTGCTCGATGCAAGCAGGGCAGCCGTATTTGCGGCGAGCACGGCGTCCTGCACCTCTTGCTCGTCGAGGCCGTCGAGCAGGGCGAGCGTGCGCTCGAGCAGCCGGTAGCACCCGCGCACGAGCTTGTCGATGACGAGGTCGTCCGTGGAGTGTTTGTTGTGCTTCGCGACGTGCACGAGGTGCGCGAGCTCGGTGAGCAGCGCCTTGCGGCCGCCGGCAATGCCCGGAAACTGCTGCACGAGCGCGGCATCGCGAGACAGCGTGTTTGTCTTTGCGAGGAGCAGCTTTGTGCCGCTGATGATCTCGTTGATCGCGGCCTCGTTGAAGGTGAAAACGCGTTGCGGAGACACGAACAGGCGCTGCGAGCGCGGCTTCGCGAGAAACGCGGCAATCGCCGCGAGCAGCGGGATGGCCCGTGCATCGCTGAACCCCGCGAAGTAGTCGATGGGGATCCAGCCCCGCTCGCCGGACCGCACGCGCGTCACGTCGCCCCAGCCACTGGCGTGCACAAAATGGACGTAGAACAGCTCGTGCGCGTCGAAGCTGAGGCACACGGCCTGCGGGTCGCGTTGCGGCTGGGCCGCGTCCAGCGAACGCGCGTCGAACGCGTGTTCGGCGATGAGAAACGGGAAGTCTTCGCGCCGGGGCGCAGGGAGCGGCTTTGTGGCCACGGCACTGCCGCCGCCGCGCCGCTCGTGCCCCGCAGAGCCGAGAAAGTCGAACGAATCGTCGGACTCGGCAGGCATGCGACGGTGTCCTAGTAGGGAAAGGGTCGCCCGGCCACATCCTCGCACACCACACACAATCACGTACACCACAGAGCCACACCACAGAGCCACACCACAGAGCCACACCACAGAGCCACAACACAGAGCTAGCCGGCACACCATAAATACACTTCACACCCTCGCGTCCCAGACTCGACCACACCCACAGTACGACCATATTACAATCATATGCAACCAGCAAATATAACATTCAGTAACGCTCATTAACCGAACCACACCGGGCTAATAATCGCGGAACAGTATTTTGCTGAACAACTGCCACATGCCACGAGCATGCCACAAGCACCTAGGCCAGACCCGTTAGGCAGTCCACACAGCACACACGCAGGCAGTAGATTAGCCGTAAGTGTCTCGACGAGTTCCGACCATTACAAAGTTTGTTTGACGACTGTTACACTGTCGCAGATGAATAGTGGCAGCCACTCTGTATGGCAGAACCACAGGTGTGTAGTCATCCCCGAAGCATAGATGAAACGCCTGTCTGGGTAGTTGCGCCTGTCTAGAGAGCTAGACAGCCACGTCTAGACATTCACGCCTCGACAGCCACGCCTCGGCCTCGCGGAAGCTCGGCAAATGCGCATGTGTGCACTTCTCTGCTGCAGCTGCCTTACTCGTGTGGATGTTCAAAGCGGTCGTGCCTATTTGTTTTGGATATCTGTGGTCCATTTGTGCGCATTTGCTGGGGTGGAATTGGCGGGCTAGAAAGTGCTGGGCACCAAATTTGATCTCAAGTGATACGTTAGGTATTTACCCTGCATATGAGAACTCGCAACGGAAACGGTCCTCCGAATCAATACGCTCAATTGCGTGCTAAATATGGTTGCAAAAGGTCGTCCCCCCGGGAATTTGGGCCATACAAAGGTTCTGCGTTATAAATGGTTCACAGACCGGCGCTCTGGTTGCACGGCCGTGCTTAAGACATCGAGGCTTTCCACTATGCGGTGCTGTGTACAGTTGCTCGCAGGTTCGCACAATGTAGGAACATTTATATAACTAGAATATCCAGAACATATAGGTTGCGCGAATCGAACTTGCCGGTCTTTGGACCCAAAGTGAGTTGCTGGATCGTAAGCCAACCACTGGCATTGTGTCCCTCGAATCGCTGAGCTTTACCTAGCATGCGAGACTTGCACACCTGTCAATGCAATCACCGCCTGCATCGCATTAACCATTTATTACATATGAGACACGCATTTAGTAGCGATCTCATGAGCCATCAGAGAAATAGCCCATTGGCTATGGACAGAACACAGCGGAGCCCACCGTGGAGTACAATGAAAGTGTGCCGCATATTATGCAGGTCATTGGGTGTAGCTATAACCATCTTGCATCAACGATACGAGGCGCAGCATTAAATGATTTTCTGAAACTCGTGTGACCGAGCTCTCGGATCCTGCGCCGTACGGTGTACTTGACAGTAGGCAGCATTGTTTCGGATTTTTGCCGTTGCCACTAGATCTCCAATAAATCTGAAATGGGCAAAATTCATTCAATTTCTCAGGGTAGATGCCGTACACCACATGGACGCGATTGTGGCCGAGAACTAGAAGACGCAAAAAAAGTGTCTGGACGAAATGAAATTCGGCGGCGTGTTTTGAAGCGTGTTCTTGAGGTCTGCGGAGAGTTACCGATACGGACTTGGCACCGATATCTGGGTGTCCGCGAATAAGCAGTATGTGCGAAAGCTCGTGGACCTCGACTGCCTGGTGTCACACTGGTATATCCCGAGCGGCGTAGGAAGGCTGCTGAGCGTCTGCATCTTCGGACACTATCAATTGATGGTACTACTGATCCAATATTAGCGGCTCGCAGCCGACGGTGATACTCGATCTGGGCTAGTACCTCTCGGCAGCCGTCGTTGGAAAGAAGTTCTACGGTCAGGTCACAGTCTAAATAGATCACCGCAGGTCTAGGCCTGTCTGGACTCCCCAAAAGTTTGAATACATGACCTTTAGCCCGCCTGTTTCCAATGCTCGTGAACAAAGGAGGGAAGTCGCCACTTAAAATAGCAATTCTGGCCATGTAGCCTAATACACCGTAGGCACCTCTTTTGAAATCCTTCGTAATTTCGTTGAAGACGTCTACAATATAAGGTCGACTCGAGCATTCTTGTAGGTGGGCCGCCAAAAGCTTAATCATAGGCTCTTTAGCCCCCTCAATGCTCTGCCTATCGGTTAGACACGCCTCCTTCGCCACTTGATAGAGCGATCTGGGCCCGTCTGCCGTGACGGCTTGAATGGGGTCTTCTGGATCTGAAGAACACTGGAAGGTATATTCTGGGAAAAATGCTTTCGCTGCTAATAGCAAAAGGAATTGCGGATGATTCTCGAGCGATCTAGACAGGACTTCAATGACCTCGAGAGCTGACATAGTGTTGTCAAGGTATGAACGACGTATCGAACTGGCCGCAGAGTCGAGTTGCCCTTCCACATTGAAATAGTTCATTATTCGTAATAAAGCTTCATCTTGGAGTTCAGGAGAGCATGTACTCCGCAGCCGTGTCATGGACTAACAACTCGTATATTTGCTTACTGCTTAAGGAGCCCGTTTATAGTATGCCGATAGAGTTTGCAATCAAGGTCTTCAACACTAGTCGCATAAGCTACAGAGCTTTATACGATAACTAGAAGGGAACCTATATTAATCGGGGAATGAGTTCGCCACTGCAAGTAGACAAATAACGAACTGGGACTTGAATTTCGCAACTAATTTGAGGTAGCAGCACGGGCGACGAGTCTCCAAAAATGCTGCCCGTGTATGGCTTGGCTTGCAAAAAGTGGCCAGAACGTCGGCTTGCGGGCTGCTAAACTCTTTATGTAACGACGGACTGGTTCTCTGTTTAAGTAACGCAAAAAAGAGCTAGACGTAGAAGGCTGAACATGAAGCTAATGATCCGATTGATTGCATTGAGCTTTGTGTAACATCATGTCGAGGCTCATCGCAAAATTTCTCGGCCCGACTCTGATTCGGTGGCACACACACGCTCTCGCAGCGGTGAATGCCATATCAGGCCAGCCACGCAGCTTCTCGTTATGTCTAATAACCTTAAACTCATCCCCAAATAATCACGTGGTCCAAAGGGCCTGTAAGGCACCGACACCGACTGCCCGTGCGCGAGTCTGGGGTGGTTCAAAGCGATCCTCATTTTTCTAGCACTACTTGCAGATATCGGGCCGAGAATTTTTTTGTGAACTCTTTCGACCAATAAAATGATTTTTAGTATTAGGCCATGTTGGTAGTACTGAGAATGGAGCTGTGCACATGCTCAGCCGAGGATGCTGCACACTTCCTAATCGGGACATGACCGCAAATGGAATATTCTCAACCAGGTATGCACTGTAGCTCCAAGCCAACTATAAATTAAGACGTTTTCTGGGCCCAATCTTCAGAATAGAACCACCACGCTCCTTTCAACTGGAACCTGCTCACGCAATTGTGAAGGACATCGTATACTCGTGGGCTGCATGATGAACAACACTAAAATCTCCAAAGAGGAGTTCGAGAGGATTCAGAGAGCAGTCAGTCAGCACGGATTTGACCAAAAGATCGCTTTTGCATCGCTGGATGGATACGCTGGTCATCGGCTCTCCATCGACTCAACAGTTAGGGAGCATGGCCCTTCTTTCATCAAAGCAGAAGGGCTGAAGACCATTAACGCAACTTTTACCCCTGTAACTGGCTTTTTGAGGGACATCCTCCGGACAGCTCTTCCCAAGGAGATCGAGCCCTTAGGCCTGAGTAGAATCAAAGGAGGTGCGAGCTCCGAACCCCCTACTCACGAGCTTGATGTCATTGTAATTGATGACCACTGCGCGCTCAGCACTGTCGTACTATCAACTGAAATTCCATATGGGTTCTATCGGGCTATTTCGGACGCAATCGACAGCTGTGTACCTGAGATGGAAACCAGTGCAGCATTCGAAGTAGAATCCTACGCCACCCATAGTCAGGGACCTCAAACCGTATACGGCGCTGGATACGATTCGGGCTACGAAGCTGGATACCAGGCTGGGATTGCTGATGGAAGCAGCATGTCTATGATTGGCATTGCAATTCGCGCTGATAGCGACGCGAAAGCCACCAGGGGATCCTATGCGGAGTTCGATGCGCCTCCTCCCACTCAGTCTAGCGAGAAGTCCAGGGCGGGACTGATTGCTGATTTCAGCCTTGAAGCGGACCTGAATGCAGTGCATGACCCGGAACTCTATGCCGCACACGACGATGGCTTCAGCGCTGGATACGATGTTGGCTACAAAGCCGGGCACGACGTTGCAGTCTATGCTAGGGTCCGTGACGCCCTCCCTGCGAATCCCAAGGCGAAACCCAATGAGGATACCGGAACTGGATCTATTGTACCTCCTCCTGCGCAATCTAGTCAGGAATGCAGCAGCACCAGTTCGGGAGATGAATCATTGTCACCCTTAGATAAATTTCTGAGGGAGCTCATTTCTGAGGGAGCTCCAGAGGAACCAAGATAGCGCGAAGCTGACAGCGGAAGATGCTGCTAAAAAAGCCAGCGACATATCAACTATTATTGAAGTCGACAAGGCAGTCAGGCATTAGCGAGCTAATAAGCCGTCTTTACCCATTTACATGCCACTACCAACTCGCATAATTGTAATTAATTTTATAGTCTCTCGGTATGTTACCATTGGCGTACTTCCCTACCAGAAGCACCCCTCAATCGGGCAATGTATCAACACGACCTCCAAGATTTACGTGTAGTAGATGCCGAATAGTCTGAGATTCATTAACATTAAACTCATTGATTTAATCAGGGAACTGCACTTGCCCTGAGGGTGCGCAATGACTCAAAATCAAAGCGATTTTTCAAAGTGACTCAACCAATTCAGCACACCATGACTCAATTCTCGTTGAAGTTCGAGAAGCCATGAACGTGTTCGCATGCTTTTCAAACTAAGTGTTGTGTTGCGGGATTGTGCAGTGAATGTATACCGTGGAATGCCACTTCGAGCGTTTCCATGTTTCGCGCGCGATAATATTGCAGGTGAGACGGCGCTTTCTCTGCTCGCTTTGTTTCAGCAGTAATATAGCCTTGAACTCCTCGTTAATCTTGTTGTCTTTCACGCCCCTCCGTCTCGGTTTCGGAAATATGAGGGGGATGTCCACAATTTTTTTGGACGACTTGCCCTTCTCCGTTTTCTGGCTCGCGGTGTTTTCTGTGCCTTGGCTCAATTAAGGTTTCTCGTCCCAATCATGCTCACGGACTGTCACCACTGCCCTTGTCGGCTGGGCTATCTGTGCCTTTAGTGTCCTTTGAAGTGGCCCATCTACCCGTAGATTCCATTATCAACCTTTGATGGCGGCGACTTTCAAGGCAGTCTAAGACTTCCTGGCATCCCTCTTTAGAAACCATCTCTTCATTACGCCCAGTGCTGAGTATTAGAGCAGGACTGGGCCCGTCTGGCCCCTGGTGGACCTTAACCCCGCACAATTGAGATGCCAGTCCGGCATTCAGTCTTCTCATCATGACAGGCTCATCTTTGATAAGGAGTGCGACCCTCAAAAGGTGACCATAGCGGCCGAAGATTCCCGCCTCGCTGTCATCTGAAAGCTCGCGGAAGACGTCTGACATGTGAGGGTGGTCTGAAAAGAAGGGCAACAAGCTCTCAATAGCTGATTCGTATTTTTTTGGAGAGTGAAGCTTTAGCCCGTCAGCTCTACAGACTTCCCGAGCCACTTTATATAGCGTCTTAAAGTCATTATTATCGACGGCTTTGATGGTAGATGGGTCTGTTGAGTCCCCATTACACCGGAATGTGTGTTCCGGGAAAAACGCTTTAGCTACATTGAGGAGAAGAATGCATGGGTGGCCATCGAGTATTCTGGAAAACGTCTCAATCATTTCTAAAGCTGATACTGTATTGTAAAAATACATTTTCTCCATGTTGCGGGAAAATATGCTAGCAACTTTTTCCCCTTGCTCATCAAGATACGATATGACCAGTTTAAGAGCTTCTCTCTGAGGACCAGCTGGACATATTTCTTGGGGCCTTGGCATGAGCTTACGACTGGCGAAAGTACTCACCGACGAGCATTTTTCATATGAAGCACACCAATAAGGTTTGGATTTGGGGCATGCATTCCTGCCTTGCCGTGGGATTGTGCAATCTTTGGCATTATTGTGCAGCCATGAGCCCCTTGGTTTCATTTACAGAGTAACTTCGAGAGTTATAGTTGTATAGAGACCATCTGAGATCCGTAAATTGTGCGTCACCCAGGCCATTTACATTTGAAAATTCCGAACAATGCGCTCGAGGCACTAGTAAATGTGTATTTATATATTCGTGTCATCAGAAAAAAACGTTACAGCCTCTCCGATCACATGCCATATAGAACTTGCATATCTGCATGAGACACGCAATTTCTGGTGATAATTTTAGCCAATACATATCTAACCGCCTGTCAACTATAGACACAACACGGCGGAGGCAACCTTCGAGCACAATGTAACCGAACCTTTTAATATATACAGGAAGCCGGGTATACTTAAAAGCATTTAGTATCGAGGATACGAGGCGCAGCGCCCAAAACCCTTGTTGAAATTGAGGAGTCTAGGTTTACTGTTGCGGAGGTATACGATACACTTAAGACTGAGATCAGATCCAAGCCATTCTGAGTCCAGTGTTTGCAGCCGACGATTGGCATTAGTACTGTGCTGAGTGTCATCGAGTATCCCAAGTTGAGCGTTGTGCAGCACGTGAATACCACTGTATACAGACGGACGACTTGCTAGTGGCTATCTCAAGGCCAACGTTGTGCACCACATGGACGCAATTGTGGCTGGGAATTAGAAGAGGTAAAAGAAGCGCTTTGACGAAACGAATGTTGGCGGCCTGTACTGAAGCATGTTCTTAAGTTCTGTCCACGGCTACCGACAGACACTTGGTTCCGAGGTCGGTGGGCCCCGGAACTGGCTCGCCGGCCTGATATCGTACCTGTATATTCAAAGCGTCGTGAATAAGCGGCTGAGTGTCTAAGTCTCCTGACACCATCATTTGACGATTCCAACGGTGTATTATTGACTGTGAGCAGAACTAATCGACGGTGGTATTCAATCAGGGCCAATAGCTCTTGGCAGCCCTCTTTCGACAGGTACTCGAAAGTCACTTCTTCTGGAGTGACAAAAGCAGGCCTGGGTTCGTCTGGAGTCCCTAACAGCTCAGGTCTCCCTTTGCAACGAATAGCTCCGTTTTGAAGTGTCTTCAATATGTTAGGGAAATCTCTAGTTAGGACCATAAGCCTGCTGATATAACCTTGGCTGCCAAATAAATCTCTCTTGTAGTCCTTTGTAACCTCGTGGAATACATTCAAAATGTGAGGTTGATCAGAGCAGTCTAACAGTAAGTTCTCGAAAAGCCTAATAATGGCCCTTTTTGAGCTTCTCACGTACCGCCTGTTTGTGAGGGTCGCTTCCTTTGCAACTTGATATAGCGATTTGAACCCATTTGCAGTGACTGCTCTAATTGGGACAGGGCCTAGAGTACATTCGAACGTGTATTGAGGGAAAAAAGTCTCAGCCACGTCTAGCAAAAAGAAAGGCGGGTGACCCTCGAGTATTCTCGACAGTGATTCAACGATATCCAGAGCGGAGACAGTGTTGTCGCGATATGACAAACGAAGGTTACGAGCAGCAGAATGGGCGATGCCTTGTTCGTCAAAATATATTTCTATTATTGCTAAAGCAAGATGTTCACGCTTTCGTGGGCCTTCGCTCAATGACATTGTCATGAGCTGACATCCGTCAGAGCGCACTCTCCTCAAGAAGCCTATTCATATTATGCGAATAAGATTTTCATTTGAGGTATGCATAACTGGCTGCACATACTTTCTGTTAAATTACGGGACTTGCCTACTTCGCACTGTCAAGTGCCCTGCAACCTCCTGTCATAAATAATCACATTAAGCTCGCAACCTAAATGAATGATCACGTGTACCAGAGTCTGTAAGGCACCTGCAGTCCATGCAAGAGGGTCTGTGGGTGGTTTATAGTGTTTTAGAGAACACCTTGATCATATCTTAAGTATAACTGGACTAGCAGCAAGCATTTGCTCATGACTGAAATGAGGCTGTGCAAATGCTAAGCTATCGCTATGTGGCCGCATACTTGCTATTTGGAAGATAGCCCGAGACCGTACAACCTAATTCAAATATGCCTACCACTTGAAAAGGTCATGAGAGTTGCAGTCCCCGCAGCTCAAGTGCCAAATTCGGATCAATACTGTTGCAAGCAAGGCTCGCTACTCAAGGATTACTGAGTATACAAGTGTGGCACGATGACCACCAACGAGCAGCACAAGGTAATGACAGGGCAGGTTAGTGGCTCTTTTGATACCAGAGACCTCAGCTTCGCGGCACAGAGCGGACAGAGTGGTCGAAAGCTGCCCGTGGATCCAACAGTACGCGAGTATGGCTCAGCTCTCATCACAGAAAGAGGGATGAATACCATAAATGCTTCTTTCACGCCTCTGATTGGACATGCTCGGGATTTTGTCCGGAGACTTTTGCCCAAGGATATAGAGCCACTTGGACTGGGTACAGTCAAGGTTGGAGCAGGTGACGGAATTCCAACTCACGATCTCGGTGTGATTGTCATCGCTAACAACTGGAAAAAGAGCACGGTACTCCTTTCGAATCAAATGCCCTCGGGGCTCTACCAGGAGATTTACAAGAATTGTGGATCTAGCGCAGGCAGTAGGAAATCCAATGCGTTATATAACGCCGGATACGGCGCTGGACACGATGCTGGATACAAAGCTGGGCACAGCGATGGGTTCTACGCTATAGTAAGGACTGCACTAGGTGCTGACCTGAGGCAGAAATCTTCCGTGAAATCTACGGATCTTTCTCAACGGCAGTTTGGCGAGGAATCCAGTATAAACCCTAGCGCGAAGTATAACGCAGAGTTCGACCTTGATACTATGATATTCAATGCAATCACGACTGCGGATATTCTTATAGAATCCAATGCAGTGCAAAAGCCAGAACTCTCAACTGCTTACGAATCTGGATACGAAGCTGGATGCAGTGATGGATACGAAGTTGGATATGACACCGGCTTCTACGCTGCGGTTAGTGCTGCACTCGGAACAGAACTAGAATCAGATGCGCTTACTGGAACGTAATTCACTGCAGGTACTCTCGTGAGGTCTACTTCCGTGTAATCTATAGAGGAACCTAAGGTAACATTTTGGGCACTGCCCCTCCTACAGATATATGGCACTAGGAAACCTATGCGATGAGCAGTCCTGCCAGGACAAAAGATATTCGAGAGCATGTGTGCCAACAAAATGGTTGACCAAGAAGCATCGATAACATCCAAACCAAAGTGGAAATAAAACTGTTATTGAGGAACATCCTAACTAAAATTATGAATGGTGGGGTTTTCATGAGGACAGTCCAAACGGAGGAGAGTCATTATGACGTAAATCGATATTGAATTTGTTACTATTCTTGTGCAAGTATAGACCATAGTTCAATTTTTTTTTCACTCTAGGTATAATTTTCTAGAGCGTATACTCTGATCGGCGTCATCAGTACAACTTTGAATGGTGCGGTTCATAAGCGATGCTTGACGTAGGATACATAAATACTCATCAATATACAGCTTATGGATATTAAAGTGCCGCACTTACATTATGAGAAATGATCTATCGTACGCGTCAGCCCGCTGAGAGTCACATCAATCTCTAATCTCATTAATTTACCTCGCTGTTTTGTAAATCATTGCAACGGATTTTACCACCGCCTTTTTCCGAGAAGCACCGAATGGGTCTGCACGTCCAAAAGCCAAAGCCTATGAGTTTCTGAGAAACTGATTAGCGAAGCACGCCTCTTCCCTTCTGCTTTGCTGCCGTGTACTCGAGCCAGCCTCTTTCAATCACCGAGGGGCCACGATCTACTCTCAAGCGCGCCTCGCGATATTCGTCGACCAAGCTGAGGACCTCACTACATCCCTCGCTAGAAACAAACTCGAGAATTAGACCCTGTTTAGTGATAACAGCTGGGCTGGGTCCATCTGGCCTTTGGGAAACTTTGACCCCACACCGATAGCGCGCCAGTTGGACATTCAGCACATTCATCAAAAGAGGGTCATCTTTAATCAAAAGAACGACTCTTGAAAGGTGGCCATAACGACCGTATATGCCCTTTTCAAGCTCGGTTGAAAGAACCCGAAAGACGTCCAGAATATGAGGACGATCTTTTAAGTATGGCAACAGGCTCTTAATGGCCCCTTGGTATTTTTCTCGAGAGCCAAGCGTATGCCTATCGTCTTCACAGGCCTTCTTTGCTGCATGAAATAGTGATCTAAACCTCATCCCCTGGACGTTTCGGATCGAAAGTGGAGTTTCTGGGTTCAGTGAGCATTCAAATGTGTATTCAGGAAAAAACGCCCTGGCTACCTCGAGCACAAGAAGGGGCGGATGGCCCTCAAGTAACCTTGTGATCATTTCCATGACTTCCAGAGCAGAGACGGTGTTGTTGTGAAAATACATGTGTGCCATTTCCCTAACACCGTACGTAGCAATTTTGTGCTCATCAAGATATGCTTTCACCTGTTCTAGAGCGTGTTTCAGTGGTTCGACCGGGCATCTTCCCTCTGGCCTTGGCATTACAACCTGTGAAAGTACTCCGCGCCAAATAAAAATCTTATAAGTAACCATTAAGGTTTGACTATGGAGCCTGGAATGCATGCATCACTGTAGCTCTGTACGCACCTTGACATAATCGCGCAGCCATGGGCCCGTTGGTGTCTCTAGGGCAACCTTGAAAGCTGCAAGCACATAGGGGCCACCTGAGATCTGTATATTGCGCACTGAATACTTGTGAGCACTACCGTGAGGCAAGCAAATAATGCAATTCTAAGTTATTAGGACCGCCTACAGCTCCAACTTCCCAACGCGCGTTCGTGGCACCGGAGTATGTATTAATGCAATAAACAAATGCTACTAGTATAGAATAGATGTGAATTTTTTCCCGAATTTGTTCCCCGTGGACGCATGTCCGTGTGAGATCTGCCATCCACGGTGGCCTCTTTAACCAATAGAGACTTGTCCCATTTGCCTATCGAGACTGCAAGATAAAGAGGATTTCCAAGTTCAATGCAATTGAGCCGTGAACTCTGGTTTATGTTGGGTTACACATTTTGCAGCACTACCGTTTGTGGAATCCGGGGTCGGTTCAGAGTCAGCATCATCGTTCAGCTTCACTTTAAAACACATTGAGTTCATTTTCGTTTTTGTGGCTTTTCTAAACCACATTTGGGGCTTCCAATGCTCCTCTATGATGATCGCACTTATAGCAGAGCGGAGGACCGAATAGGCCGAGCGTGCTGCACACTTCTTTTTGAGGAAACAACCCTAAGTGGCATATGTCAATTCAGCTATGTGTGCTCCCACGCCAAAATTCTATTGAGCAGGCGGCGGTTTTCGCCGCTTAAGTGTCGAATTCGGAGCCGCACTGTTCTCGAAAACAGGGTTAGCTTGTGAAAAAGCTATCGAACTCACAAGTAGAGCAATAATGGGAGAAGCCACCCCCACGGCACCCCACGACAACTACAGTCGTGGAAGAAAGAAAGGCCCCTGATTTTCGAGCAATCTGGACAGCACTTCAACGATCTGCAAAGTGGAGACGGGACTGCGAGGGTATGCCAAGCGTAAGCCACGGCCCTTGCACGGCAGAGTCGCCAAGCACTTCTTCAAAAAGCTTGCTGTGCAGCCCCTGCCGATGTAACGACGCCTGTAAATAAGATGTATGCAGTATCTTTCAAAGTGACGTGTTCAGTGCACACAAAGTACTTATAGCATGACTTTAAGCCATTCCACATAAACGGGCACGCCCTGGGCTATGCAAGCTAGTCTTCCATGGCGTTTTCGTCGTGCTCGCTCGTGCGCAGGTCCGCGTCGAGGTCGTAGCCCTCCCACTCGGGGGCCCTCGGGCTATCTGGGGCCGTCGGCACGCCCGAGGTCGGGAGCCGCGAGCGCAGGGCCACGAGTTTGCTCGCGATTTCGCGGTTCGTGGCCCGCGTGGCCGCGGCCGACTCGCGAACGGCCCGAATCTGGTCCTCCATGAGCAGCACGAGGCTCTCCTTGCTCTGCTGCGGCCGGTACGTGTTGAGCAGGTGGTGCATGTTGACGAACAGGGTGCGCAGCGCATCCACGCGGGGCACAAACTGCACGGGGTCCGTGGCGAGCGTCTGCACGAGCCCGAGGTACGCCACGAGCACGGAGTGCAGCAGCCGTTTCAGCTCGGGAACCAGCGTCGTCGTGCTCTGCTCGCAGCCTGCAGCATACAGCTGCTCGATGCCGGAGTCTGCGAGCGACGGCAGGTGCTCCTCGACGTTCCAGATGTGCCCGAAGTTGCGGTAGCTCTTCTGGCCGGCCTGCGGCGGACTTGGCGGTGCCAGCTCCTGCACAGCCGGCTCGAGCGCGTCCGTGGAACCGGTTGTGGAACTGGCCTCATGCAGCCGCGTCCAGGCCTCTTCTGTGTACTTGCGGTAGTACGGCGGCGGGGGTGGAAACAGCGAGGCGAGGCCGCTCATTGACTCGAGGTACCTGAGACGAGGCAGGGTACAACTGGGCGAGGCAAGGTACAATTGGGCGAGGCCAGGTACAACTGGGCACGGCGAGTCCCAGAACCAACTGCCGTCGAAGTGTACAGATGTGCAATTGATGCATTGCGAATTTTGAATGTCACAAATTTCTATGTCACATTTTACCTAACAAAAATATCACACACCACGCACGCCAGCACTGCCACACCACTGCCATGCCACTGCCATACCACTGCCAGTCCACACCCACCTACCTCACCACACCACACCACACCACACTACACACACCACATCACACACACCACACCACACGACACTACAAGTATAACAGGACCAGCAAACCAACAGCCAGCGAACGACTTAGCAGCGACTCTGGCCACGACCTGCCTTGCCAACGACTTTAGCAACGACTCTGACCTGCCTAGCCAACGACTCAGGCTGCCACGGTCCGTTTGAGAAGTGCGTGAGGAATGGCGAGGAAGAAGAAGGCGAAGACGAGAAAGGCAAAAGATGGCGGAGACGGCTTGCGCGACGCGGAGTCTGCCGAGGACCTGTTTCTCGACACGCGTTTGGCGAACATAGCCGAGCTCGAGCGTGACGGCGTGGCTCTTGAGCCCGAGGGTGAGGCGGACCCGCTGCTGGCTGAGCTTGCTCCGCTCGTGTCGCCGTCTGAGCTTGAGATTTTGCGCGAGAGCGGCGCGTTTGGTGGCGTGAAGCTGAGTTTGACGGACGCGGGCAAGCAGAACGTGCAGACGCAGCAGTACGACCGGCACCCGATGGGCGGGTCGACGGCCACGGCAACGTCGAGTTTCCGTGCGCCCGTTCCGCCCGTGCCGATCTTTGCTGACTTCCCCGGGAAGAGCAGCAGCATGGCCCTGGCTGGCGAGCTGCGGTACCTGCAGACGGTGCTGCAGCCCGCGGAAATGCGGTGGCTCGTGGCCGAGCTCGCGTGCGACCTCCTCGAGCGTGCGCCAGTAACGCACACGGACATTAGTGATGCGGTAATTGCGAGCATAGCGCCGTCGACGGCGCAAAAAGTTGCGTTCCAGGCCGACGCGCAGTACAAGTACACGACGGCCCAGTTTTTGCAGGTGTACATGAAGATGCGCCACGTCGTGCTCGAGCACAAGCTCATGCTCGGCGGGGCCCGAGCCGATGCGCTGCTTCTTGCGCTTGCACCGTTTTCGCAGGACATCGAGTCCGTGGCGCCCGAGGACGAGGTTGCCGTGTCGGCGGTTGAGGCCCTGCGCCAGATCATGGACTCCGAGGACATGCTGCGGTAGTGCTACGAGATGGGGGCGTAACCAGAACTCAAGCCTCGCCAACAAGCACAAAACAATAGCGAGCAAACCAGGATCTCCTATATTGCTGCAGCTCATTTTTGCCTGTGTGAAGTTAGAGTCAGTTGCTGCAACGGTGATGAACCATGAAGAAATACTAGCAACGCCGTATCTCGCACGACAGCGTGTGGAGAATGCAGGTTTCACTTTGACTACATAACAATGGCTATCCTTAATTCGATTTAATAGTTTCGTCGTGACCCTTTCGGTCTGACACTTCTCAGAGGGCTTGCGGAAGCAAATCCATCCATTACATCGATCCAGGGAAACGGGAAAGCCGTGAGGCTGACGTTGTGGCCTACTCGTTCAATCGTCGAGCAATTGGCTCTGGTTTCACAGTAACCTCATATTCATGGTCACCGTATAATATCTGCTCAACGAGTCTCGCTGCCAGTGTGAGCATTGGATGAACAACTTCAGCAAAGGCCTTGTGACGACCTTGAGCGTAAGGCCACATACTACGTGAGAACAGGACGGAAACAGGGCAAACGAGGTTCCACGCACGAAAGCAGTCGCGCCCTTCCGTCCCGTCCCAGCCAGAGAGAACGCATGGAGTAACTGGCAAGTGGCTGAAAATGCCTTAGAAGTAATGTTCGGAGCGGCTCCTGTCCAAGAACTCCCATTTACTCAGAGGCATGTGAAGGACCTTCGCGGAAGCGGTCTCAACTGACATGGAAAGTTGAACAAATCGGCATCAAGCATTTCTCTAGACTTGGACCGCGAGCTCTTTTGTTGACAAAAGATGATGACTTCAGTGAATAGCTTTTGTTCTCTGTTTTGCGAAGAAGGCCAAGACATAAGAACGATAGATTTTTGGACTGGTCTAGGCGGTCAACAGTTCCGTAGACTCAGTTGAGCACAGAAAAGAGTATGAAGTCCACGAGGCCGCACAACGTTGCAACTAATTGAATCACTGTACATCTGCCTAAATAGCAACGCAGTCTCAAAGAGGACCTCGATGGGCACTAACTGTTTATTAGCGTTATCTAAAGTATGCAATTGGTATGATGTCACGAACGTGTGCGTGCTACGTGCCACGAACTTTATGACGTGGAATTGACTACGACGACCGTGCCACCATTCACTGAACCATCAGTCCATGTCATCGTGCCATGGTCTCAGGCCGCGAGAGGCTGGTTCTCGCCAGTCGCCACTTGACGGCTCGGGTACTTCGCAATGATGTACCATGCGTGGATGAGGCCCGGGAAGAACCCGAGAATGCACAAAGCTACGTTGATCACGGTGTCTGCCGTGCAGAAGCCACGGCGCAGACCGACTGCCACAAAGGGCAGGAAGATCGAGATGAGGATCAGGATTATATCTGTGCAATTGTTTCTGTCGGACATTTTCAAGGTCGGGAGTGAGCACCGTGGGAGAAGAAGAAAAAAAGAGGAGGGCACGCCCTCTTTAATGAGCAACTCGAAACGCTAGTGACAGGGCTTGCTCCTGGGTGTGTGCCTCAGCCATCAGGGCGTGGGACCAGTGCATATGGCAGTTTCGCCGGCCTGGGCGTAGCACGGCGTGCGGTGGCGCCGGGCGCCCTTGCCCCTGCTGCCCGGGGCCATTTTGCTGCGCGGCCGTATGTACAGGCTTGTTAGAGAGGACACTTAGTCATCATTTGCTATAAGTAGTCGAGTGATGTATATACTGTGTGGTTTCTACTGCCTAATTACCTTACTATACATTAGAGCTTGTGGATCCCGTTTCCAGACTGACTAGCGACATAGGTCTGGCTGGCGGCGTACGTGTCACTGTCGACTCTTCGCGTGTGGTCACATGTCACGCACTCCGACATGGCTGTTCGAGAGGCTCGTTAGTCATCACCAACTACCATATAAGTCCTAAACACATATTATGTAACTTTAGCTCGTTTCCCGAGTCACTGGGCTCTCTTGCCGGTGGTCTAGGGGGATTAGCTTCCCAGACAAAGCGAGTATCACCCAGGCGACTACTAGTCTGGCTGTCCTGAGGGTATCCCTAACCCAAAGCTGATCATCTCGCATACCCAAACCCAAATATCATTTAATTAGCTACAGCTGGACTCATGCGCAGTAAACTATGTCAATAATTAAGGCACATGTGGGCACGATACGTCCGACGCAACGTATCGGAAGACTTCTGCTTCTCGGCTCCGACCTGCGCTGGGCCCGGAGCAAAGGGATACACCAATCTCCTCCGAGCTGGCATTGCAACCCCCCAATGCCCCAGATAAGCAACCCGCCCCACCTGAAATTGGCGGCCTTTCAGTCAAACAAAATCCTATGGGCCGCTTCTCCGTTCCTCCGAATCACCACCAAACTGTAGGCATTCTTTGCCGCAGTATGGAGAAGGCTGCACAGCTGAAGAATGAGACTGAGCTTTCCGAGTCCCTGTTTAAGCTAAACAACAGTCGCTTGCGTGTCTACACTTGAAACAGCCTTTTACGTTGAGAAGAGGTATCTCACCGAGACCTTTCGCCATGCCTGCTCCGAATCCGTGGCACATTCGATGGTCACGCGCACAATCCTATATGTAATTGGCGTTCACAGAGTAATATCTCCTATTCTGGCATCGTATTGCTTGGTTCACATTAACAGTGACATAACTGCCATCGTTCTGACACCTGTGGTGCGGGAACAATCCAACTCGGACTTTCCTACCAGTGTAGTTATACCCATCCAAAGACTTCAACGCTTGCGACCGGACTACCTGACAGAAATAAGGCAATTTGTTGTTGTAATTCCTATAAAAATCACCCTGGTTACAACCCCTTTGCCCAAAAGTATTGAAATCAATCCCATTCTCTGTGATCAGCGGGGCCACATCATTGGGACGATACGCAACAGTTTCCAAGTCTTCATGGTATATATCACCAACACCACCTTGCCATATTAGGTCCATGAACTGGACAGCTACTGAGGTCTGTGCTACCCAAAGGAAGCTTGTGTCTTCAAACCCATCAATACAGTCTAACCACTTATCGATATCCTCGATTGTTAGATTTGAGGTTGCACTCTTCAATGCTCTGGCATTGTCCTCACTGTATATCTCTACGTCAAGTTGAGTTTCGTTTAGACATTGGGCCAGCTGTGTTACATTCAAGGTAAGAGCAGCAGCTCCCGCTAGCAAGTTCATTAACATCATCCGCACACTGTTAATTTATACACTCCTGTCTATAGAGTAATAAATATCGATCAAGCAAACTATATATATACTGCGGTTGCCCCTAACCCAAATCCAAGATCACTCCACCGCACTCTCCGACTGTCGGAGATAGCTCTCCAAAACCAATTGAGCGCAATCTGCCCCTCAATTCCGATCGTGATTCCCGTAAAATTAACCGCCTTATGAGTCGCACCCTAACATCTCCAAATCTCATAATGAGAGCACCGACACCTTACCCTTCCCGAGACTGACCATTGACAAAGAGAACGCCTGAGGCGTGAATCTTGTTCATTAACATACCACTATAAATACCCGTCCCTCAGGTATATGAACACTAACGGATATATTACTTGCCAGTACCTCTTGCTCTGCTCTAGTTTTACGTCTGTTCCTGGATGCTTAACCGCACCCCGCTTTGTCGAAAGTCCGGCATCGGCGTTCCTAGTCTATAACACGTGCCGCCCACTTCGACAACTATCTCATAGCTCTCCAAAACCAATGGAGCGCAATTTGCCCCTCAATTCCGATCGTATTTCCCGTAAAATTAACCGCCTTACGAGTCGCACCCTAACATCTCCAAATCTCATAATGAAAGCACCGATACCTTACCCTTCCCGAGACTGACCATCTCGTGTCGACCTTAGAATTGAGCTTTGCGCGACCGGAACTTGAGTATTTCTTTCCCAGGTTGGCGCAGCATCTGAGGATTTGCAGACAAGCGAGAAGCCTTGTAGTAAGAACATGGCCTTTTTCTGACCTCCTCCACCTCTTGACTGCTTCGCTCTTATTCGACTTAATTCTCGCAAGATGTCCATCTCGCGCTACCCAGACCCAGATAATATCTTTCACCTACCCTGGACTTTAGCACCGTGCCCTACGTCAATAACTGAGGCACATGTGGGCACAATACGTCCGACGCAACGTATCGGAAGACTCCTGCTTCTCGGCTCCGACCTGCGCTGGGCCCGGAGCAAAGGCATACACCAATCTCCTGCGAACTTGCATTGCAACCCCCCAATGCCCCAGATAAGCAACCCGCCCCACCTAAAATTGGCGGCCTTTCAGTCAAACCAAGTCCTATGGGCTGCTTCTCCGTTCCTCCGAATCACAACCAAACTGTAGGCATTCTTTGCCGCAGTATGGGGAAGGCTGCACAGCTGAAGAACGAGACTGAACTTTCCGAGTCCCTGTTTAAGCTAAACAACAGTCGCTTGCGTGTCTACACTTGAAACAGCCTTTTACGTTGAGAAGAGCTATGTCACCGATGGTCACGCGCACAATCCTATATGTAATTGGCGTTCACAGAGTAATATCTCGTATTCTGACATTATATTCCTTGATTTACATCAACATTGACATACCTGCCATGGTTCTGACACCTGTGGTGCGGGAACAATCCAACTCGGACAATCCTACGAGTGTAGTTATACCTATCCAAAGACTTCAACGCTTGCGACCGGACAACCTGACAGAAATAGGGCTCTTTGTTGTTGTAATTCCTACTAAAAATCTTCCTGGTCACAATCACTTGGCTCAAAAGTACTGAAATCAATCCCATTCTCTGCGACCAGCGTGGCCACACATCATTGGGACGATACGCAACAGTTTCCAAGTCTTCATGGTATAGATCACCAACACCACCTTGCCATATTAGGTCCATGAACTGGACAGCTACTGAGGTCTGTGCTACCCAAAGGAAGCTTGTGTCTTCAAACCCATCAATACAGTCTAACCACTTATCGATATCCTCGATTGTTAGATTTGAGGTTGCACTCTTCAATGCTCTGGCATTGTCCTCACTGTATATCTCTACGTCAAGTTGAGTTTCGTTTAGACATTGGGCCAGCTGTGTTACATTCAAGGTAAGAGCAGCAGCTCCCGCTAGCAAGTTCATTAACATCATCCGCACACTGTTAATTTATACACTCCTGTCTATAGAGTAATAAAATCGATCAAGCAAACTATATATATACTGCGGGTGCCCCTAACCCAAGTCCAAGATCACTCCACCGCACTCTCCGACAGTGGCGCCGTGCCCTTGTCCTCGCTTCTCGCGGCCATTTGTCCGGCCGTATGTAGTGTCTCGCGGGTAAACACGGCGAGCCTCAACTGCGATCACGAACTCACCTTCCACAAGCACAGGCACACTGGCAACCGGCCTCGCCCCCGACACAGCAACCCACATGGCCGACATGGACGTAGAAGTGCCGGCGCAAACAGAGCAGCCCGTTGTGGCCGAGAAAAAACCGAGGTTCGAGATAAAAAAGTGGAGCGCCGTCGCGTTCTGGTCCTGGGATATCGAGATCGAGACGTGCGCAATCTGCCGAAACCACATCATGGACATTTGCATCGACTGCCAGGCGAACCAGGGCGCATCTGCCGACGACTGCACTGTGAGCTGGGGCGTCTGCAACCACATATTCCACTCACACTGCATCTCGCGATGGCTGAACAGCCGGCCCGTGTGTCCCCTCGACAACCAGCCCTGGGAGCTCCAGAAGTGCGGGAACTAATCGCTATTTATTTATTGTCTACATATTTCAGCTGCAGCAAAAGGCTGGAGCAGGTGCGAGGAGTGCAGGCAAGCAGGAGAGCAGGCTAGAAAAGAGTACGGCATGCGAATGCCTGCTCGTGCGAATGCGAATTGCTCGCTAGTGGTCTGTGAGGTTCGGTGCTCGGCCATGAGTTCGCAGAACCTTGGCTAGCTAGTGCTTATCGCCATGCCTTGGCTGAATGTATGCTGCCTATACACTGTCTCCAAACTTATGTCTCCAGAGAGCATGATATGCAGCCCCACAACCAATGGCTCGTTTCGCCATCTTTGGAGGACCCAGAACCATGCAAGGACGCACAAACTCAGCTTGAGCAGTATGTTTGAGACTCGAAAGATAAAAGGGGAAGTTGCCAAACAACAAGGACACGGGAACCGCGAGCCAGTCACCCTACCAGCGGTTGCCAATCACAATTGCGCCAATTGCGTACACTGCTGCTGGGACGAGCAGAATATGCCAGGAAAACGAGGCCCGGTTCATTGCAAGTGTCAGGAAGAAGGCTCGCCCATCTATTAGGGTATCCCACTGTTGTATCTGCTGATAAGGATTATAGCACTACAATATTATAGGTCGTTAAACCAAATGTACAACCTTCATCTAACTGCTGAACTTATGCTATCGTTGTATCACCTTTATAGACCTCCTCGTAGCCGTATGCTATGATCGCTTACACCCAGGATCCCCATGGGCTTCAACACAGCACGCACGAGTCCTAGTCATCCTTGCCAAGAGATGCCGGTTAGATACCGTACTAGGCGTGAACATTATTTCCAACACGAATTGATCTCTATAAATACAATATTGTCCATATGTTCGTATATTGTGGCCTCGTACCTAGCCAACGCGTGTGCACGAGGATGCTCAACATTCGGCACTGCAAACATTACGTGGGTGCACGAATGCAAGGGCTCAATGTGGAGCTTTAAATATGGTTTCAAGCCACGGCCACTCTCGACTGTTTTGTGGTGCTATTGGCCATAGCCTTCGTGAATAGAACAGCGGATAGACTAAATATGACGGTCACGGCAGAATCGAACAGGAGGCGCAGGTTCAAGCTGACCGGCTCATTTCGCCATTGTTTGAGCACAAAGTACCATCCAAGCATGCACAAACTCTGATCGCGCAGCGTGCTTGACATTGGAAGGAACATATGGTACCTCCTCTTATCTGACGCCCTCAGCAAATTGGGCGGGCCCCAAAACCGGAAGACATGGAGGGCACGAAGCCAGGGCTTCTGCAAAGTTCGCCGCAAACTCTCAGCGCACTCGTCAAGTTCGTTGCTCAGCTCAACTTTGGGCTCTTCGAAGTTGCGCTCCTCCTTGCTGGGCCCCTCCTTGCTGGGCTCCTCGGTCTCGAGCAGTGCGTCGTCCTCTCTCGCCAATTGCGTCAGCAGCACCCACTGTATGGGGGCCGTCACGACGGACACAACAAATGTACTAAGAGCGATTCCGGGCAGCGAGGGCAATAACATGTACGACATTGGAATCATAGTCAGGGCAACCACCGGGACGCTGCCAAACAGCAGAGACACGTAAATCATCACAATCTCGCCGTACCAGCGGCTGTCGCCGAACGCAATTGCGCCAATCGCGTACACGGCCACTGGTGTGAGCAGGATGCGCCAGGAATACGAGGTCCAGTTCATTGCAAGTGTTAGGAGGAGGGCTCGCCCATCTATTAGGGTTATCCCACTGTTGAACCCAGGGCCTGCTGATAAGGATTATAGCACTACTGGGTTCAACAATATAGGTCGTGTGAAGCCAAATGTACAACAGTACCTTCGTCTAACTAGCCAATGCGTGTGCACTAGGATGCTTAACATTCAGCACTACAAAAATTACGCGGGAGCACGAATGCAACGGCTCAATGTGGACCTATACATATGGATTTAAGCGCTGGCCACTCTCGCCTGTTTCGGTGTGCTGCTCTTCCATAGCCTTCGTGAATAGAACAACGGATAGATTAAATATGTAGCAGACGCCAAGAGCGAACATGGCGCGCAGGCCCAGGTCTGCTGGCTCGTTTCGCCATTGTTTGAGCACACAGTACCATCCAAGGACGCACATACTCTGCTGGAGCAGCCTGGTCGAGATTGGAAAGAGGATATGGTACTTCAGCCTATCAGAAGCCGTCAGCAGATTCGGGGGGCCCCACAATCGGACAATATGGAGCGCGCGGAGCCAGGGATTTTGCAAAGTTCGCCGAAACTTCTCACGATACGCTTCGGCTACTTCAGGCTGCTTCGAATTGAACACCTCCATGTTGAACAGCTCCACGTCGAGCCTCTCCACGTCGGGCTCTTCCTTACTGGGCGCGTCCTTGCTGGGCTCGTTCGCCTCGGCGAGTGCGTCCTCTCTCGCCAATTGCGTCATAATTACCCACTGTATGGGGGCCGTCACGACGAACGCAACAAACAAACCACCGGCGATTCGAGGCAGCTGGGACAGAAACATGTAAGACAATGGTAGCAGACCAAGGGCCGTAATCAGAAGGTTGCCGAATAGCAGGGACACGGGGACCATCACAATCTCGCCGTACCAGCGGCTGTCGCCGAACGCAATTGCACCAATCGCGTACACGGCCACTGGTGCAAGCACGATGTTCCATGGGTGCCAGGAGAACGAGGCCCAGTTCATTGCAAGTGTTAGGAGGAAGGCTCACCGGTGTATTCTAGGGTTATCCCACACCTGTCCGGAGAAGGGAATCAAGAGATGCAATCAGGACACGCACAGAGGATGCGCACAGAGGATACACACAGAGGATACGCAATATAGGTTTAATTGGTACACAATAGTCAATGAAAATGTGAGAAGCTCGCTGTGTGCCAACGCAGCAAATCTCGAGTAAGACAAAGTTGAACGAGCGCACACGAACCAGTATCCAGTTGAACAGTATTCAGCAACATTCAGTCGCAGTTTTCAATTATGCAGTTCACAGTCACACAGTGTGAATGTCCCATGCACTTTTAGTATTCTGCACAGCCTGAACGGATGGTACCGTGGGTGGCTCTTCAGGAACATCCCTCTGCCCTGATCCCGGAAGCCATGAGCGAGCGATCTCCGAGCATGCGCGCAAACAAGGCCGGGCCACGCACAAATGTCGTGCGGCGTGCCGAGCCTCGCGAAAGCAATGCGTCGTTTCCGGCCCGCATGGTCTACCGCCTGTACCGGCAGTTCTACATCTTCTTTTCGGGCATGTGGGGCCTGCTGTTCGTTTGGTACCTGGCCTGGAAAATGTTCCCCGCCGACCTCCTCGGCACGAACTCGACCGAGGCCACGGACTCGATCGAGGCCTCGCCGAAATCGCTGACTGTGATTGTGCCGCCAATTTTGCTCCTCCTCTGCGGCAACGTTGCGCTCGCATTGTACGGCGAGGCCAAGCACGAGCCAGTTCCGTGAGGGCCGAGGAATAACTAAGTTGCACGCCGTGAAAGCGTGTGCTGTTTAGGCTTGCCGAAACGCTTAGTAGCCTTGGCCAGGCTTCCATGATATCCTCCATGGTATCCTCCACGGTCTCCTCCACGGTATCCTCGATGGCATTTCCCAAGGCATCCTCAAGGCATCCTCAAGGCATCCTCAAGGCATGACTTTGTGCTTGCGTTTGCGTGTTCCGTCTTGCGTCTCTATTCTCACTTTTGAGTAAGTTAGTCTATTATGTACATGTTAGGCGTTTGGGCAAATCAGAGGCGGGCCCGTGGAACGGGGCTGCTCAGCACCGTACAGCCCGGGACTGGCCCCGAGGGCACGCCCTGAACTTCAACAAGGAAACTGTACTTCCAGGGCTCGCTTGCCGGTCGTTGCGCAAGGAACAGGACAGGGCACGGCGAGAGCGCAGATAGGAGCGTTGGCAAGTCCGTCGATCCGGCAAGCCACACGCGTTCTGTACCGCTGCGTTGTGCATTTGTGCCGAGTTTCGCCGGCCCCTCGTTTCGGAACAGGAGGAGGAACCGCGTCGTGTTGTTTGGGTCGTCGGCGCAGTTGTCAACAACGGGAGTTGCCCTGCTCGACGTTGGCCCACCCAGCGCCGCCACGTTGTGGGCCTCGGGCGCCAGCGCCCGCTCCACAGCGTCGGCCGTTGATGCGCAGCTCACGCGCTCGGCCTGCGGGAGGTGTGTGCGCAGCCAGCCGTCGCTCTGGCCCCAGACCTGCGGGTGCGAGTACACGGCCGTGATTTTCGCGAGGTCCGGCGTTTTCGCGTACAGCTGGTGCCGGATCGGCACGCGGACCTCGCCGCCCACGGCGATGGCCGGGCTGTGCGCCTGCGCAAGCAGCGCATCCACGGCGAGATCCACGGGCCCGTTTGTCGAGTTCTCAATGGGCAGCACGCCGGCCTCGGCCCGTCCGCTGGCCACTGCGGCCACAACACCGGCCAACGAGTCGCAGAACTGCGGCGCATGCTCGCCGAACGCGCTCGTGGCCGCCTCCTGCGAGTACGTCCCGGCCGGTCCTAAGTATGCAACAAGCATGCTGAGTCAGTGAGCCGGGCCGGGCCTTACCCAGCTCAAATGTAGAGACGTCGAATAGAGACGTCAAAAAGCGAGTAGCGAGACTCGAATAGACAGTGCTCTGTAGTACTTAATTTCCTTGTAGCGTAGTTCTTTGTCGTGTCCTTAGTCGACTTCCTTAGTCAACTGTTCTCGAGCGTTCTCTTTCTCGACTGTGCTCGAGCATCCGTTTCGACCGTTCTCGAGCACCTCTCCTTCGACTGTTCTCGAGCACCTCTCCCTCGACTGTTCTCGAGCATCTCTCCTTCGACCATTCCCGACCGTTCTCGACCGTTCTCGCCCGGTTGCCTCGCTACGCCTCCTAGTCGAGCGTCTCTGTGGCATCGATGAGGCGCTCCGCACTGAACTCGGGGTTGCCCGTGTTGAACTCGCGCAAAAGCGCCGCCTTCTCGCCCGTCTCGGCCGTGTAGAACCGCTGCAGGTTCAGCACAAGCAGCGCCGCGTTCTCGGCCGCGACCTCGTTGTCCTGCACGACCGTGTTCGTGAGCACGAGCTCCTTGTCCGCCAAAAAGTCCGTGTGCAGCATGAACGTCGTGTGCGGGTGCGCGTACTCCGTGTGCAGCTTGTACTGCGCGAGCGACGTGATGAGGCAGTACAGCGTCTGGCTCGTCACGAACGACCACTGCACGTAGTGCAGCTCGATGCCGTGGGCCGCGTGCGGCAGCGGCAGCACAAACGTCGGGAACCGCCGCGCGTTCACGTACAGCCGCGAGAACGCCGCGGCGTCCATGGACCCGCTGAACGCGTTCGGCGTGCCGACAAACCGCGCCTTCCACAGCATCTCGATCTCCTCGGGCGAGTGCGGCTCGAGCTTTGCGACGTCGACAAAGCTGTTCAGCTCCATTGTCAGCGGCTTTGTTGACTTCACGGCCTCGCCCACGTCGCCTGCCGTGGAGCCTGTTGTGGTCCCGGCCTTGGCCCCGGCCTCCTTTGAACGCGGTTTGCCCGCAATTTGGTCGCGCAGAGACGCGGCGTCGCGGCGTTGCAAGTCGCGCGCACGCTCGCGCGCCTGCTCGAGCAGCTCGTCCACAGAAACACCCTTTTTTTCCGCTTGGGCCTGCAGTTTCGCGTGGTACCGGTCGTGGACCGAGTACGCGCGTAGTCCATGCGGTCGAACAAACGGTGCTACGCGACCTGGTTTAGCGAGCACACGCCGTCCCTGGCCGCCGTAGTTCAGTGCAGCCCCGAATTTCAGCATTATTTGTCGTGCGTCCACAGTGTAGCCTGAGTCTGCCTTGCGTGTGTGGTCTGCCGTGGTGTGGCCCTGGTGAGGCCCAGGTCTAGCCGTACCACGGATCCTTCACACAGTGACGACGTGCCAATCGCAGCGCCCGGAATTCCTAAACCAACAAGTAGCCGTATGTACACACTCTCCCCCCGAACACTCGCCCGCGTGCACGCACCCCACACAGACCGCTGCGAGACGCTTGCTTCGTTCAATCACCACCACAAACTAACCTAACATAAACAGAATGCTTAGCAGACAGCTTTTGCACGCGAGCCGCACGCTTGGGCCGGCCCGTATGTCGCCGCTTGTGGCCCGGGCCGGCCTCGGCCCCGTGTTTGCACGCGGCGTGGCCACGGAGCGCATCAGCGGCGCCGACGAGCAGACGATTCTCGTTGAGCAGCGCAAGAACCGGCCCATGAGCCCGCACCTCCAGATCTACCAGCCGCAGCTGACGTGGTACCTGTCCGGGCTGCACCGCATCACGGGCGTCGGGCTCGCGTTTGCGTTCTACGGCGGGCTCGTGGCTTACGCGGGCCTGCCCCTCGTTGGCCTGCCCTTCACAGTCGCGGACGTGACGCAGGTGTGGGCGTCGGCCCCGGACGCGGTGCGCGTGGCCACGAAGGCCCTCATTGCGTTCCCGGCAAGCTTCCACTCGTGGAACGGCATCCGGCACCTTATCTGGGACACGGGCCGCGAGCTGACGCTGAAGGGCGTGTACCGCACGGGCTACGCCGTGCTCGGCCTGTCGTTTGTGACGGCCGTGGGTCTGGCTCTTCTTTAATTTATATAACGCCAACGAGCATACAACCAGCAATGTCGAATGCACCTACGAAGCGACCGAGCACGCGAACGAGCGAACGCGAGCACACTGCGCAGTGCAGAACGAGTGGCCTTGCACGCCCACGCAAGCCTTCGTACTCACGTACCTCTGTGCACACGTACACACGACACAAGTGCACACGTACAAGTACACTGCTTGAGAACGTGTAGTGTAGTGCACCTTTGCTGCAGGCCACGCAAACTTGTAGCTAACGTTAAATGAGTTCGCACACGAATACGTGAGTGCTGGCTCACTACGGCCACAGATCTATATAGAACTGACGTTCAGCGTACGCAACTGCTACATTATATACGTGCCGAGCCAGGCCTGCGCCTGCCAGGCCTGCGCCTGCCGTGCCAAGCGAAACGAAGCCAAGCCAGGCGTTCGGGGCACTGTGTAGGGCTGGCCCAACAACCTCAACTCGCGGGCTCCCACACGACCCTGACAGCAATCACACAACAGTCACCGCCCGACTTCTTCGTATTCACGACAAACACGCGTGTTTCGCCGGAATTCATGGGCGGTGCGGCTGCACAGGCCCGTCCACACGGCGTGCCCTGAGCAAGCGCGGGCTGGGCAGCGAGCGTTGGGCGAAAACTAGGTTGGGCACATGATCCGCGGATGCAGGCAACTTATTAACGGCCGGCCAACATGAACCGCCACGACACCCCAGAGCCCCGGCTGCAGCGACCGTCATTGCCGTTTAGGACGCCCTGATCTCGCAAGCATGGCTCCGGACCCGGCGCAGTCTCCGACGCAGCCGGCCATGTCGGCCCAGCAGATCCTGCGTGCCCGCTACAAGCAGCAGATGATGCCCCCACGCACCTGGAAACAGCAGGAGGCCCGTCGTGAGGAGCTCGAAGCGGCGGCTCGGGCCCGCAACGCGAGCGCGCAGTCCGCGTACACGGCGGCCGCGTCCGTGGCGGCTCGCCGTCACCAGCGGGCGCCCCAAGAGCCGAAACCGGCACAGATACCCACGCAGACACCCGCACAGGCACCCGCACAGGCACCCTCGCAAACACTCACAGAAACACCGTCGAGGCCCCAGGGTATACAGGCACCGTCATCGATAGAGACAGAGCAATTTATACAGACGCAAGCGTCACAGTCACAGCCACAGCTACAGCCGCATACGAGGATACGATCACAGACTCAGCCACCACAACCACAACAACCACAACTACATTCGCAAGCACATTCGCAAGCACCCGATGTCGCCCGCACACGAACATCCCCCCTTAATACGAAGCGCGGGCCGGATCGCCGGACGTCGGTGAGCCTGCCCGTGGACACGGCGTGGGAAAGCGTTCCTGGCGTTCGAGGCTTTGCGAGGCCGTCTGCAAGCTCGGCCGCTAGCTCGGCGGGCGCAAGCCGGTCCTCGAGCCGGTCCTCGAGCGTCTCGTCCGCGTACTCCGTGAACACCGGGGCCGGGCTGAGCGGCGTCCCCGCGAACCGGTCGTCGGCCCAGGCCGCGTCCTCGGCCCACAACGCGTCGCCAACGGCCCAGTTCCGGCCGCCGTTGCTGCGCCGCGGGTCGTCGGCCT
>JAKTRP010000025.1:0-38137 GCA_030579735.1 Starmerella floricola | reverse complement strand
TACGGTTTATTTCTCCATGATACGGTTTATTTCTCCATGATACGGTTTATTTCTCCATGATACGGTTTATTTCTCCATGATACGGCTTATTTCTCCATGATACGGTTTATTTCTCCATGATACGGTTTATTTCTCCATGATACGGTTTATTTCTCCATGATACCAGGTTGTGACTACCCAACAAACAAAGATCTGTGTTGGCTTGACCTTCTTCACTCCGTTGATCCTAGTACGAGTTTTGCAGAAAAACATGAACAATCACGGCTCGTTAAAGGAACAAAAGTCAGCTATTACAGCTCCTGATCCGGGACCGCTTCTTTCGATCACGTGTTCTACATTCCAACTATATAAGTAGCCGCAGTTGCACTGGCCTCGCACCTCTTTACACCTCCCTATAACCCACCCTCAACTTTCCCACTTCTCCTTTATATCTAATACTGAGGCTCATTTTCAGCAGATTTGTTTTTATTTATTACATGAACTTGACGGCAGCATTGAGTATACTCAGGGCATTCAACCTTAACGAGACACAGAAACTAGACATGTATTCACAACTAGCTATGGGCACCCACACTAAGGTCTCAAACCTGACTGCTTTTGATATATGCATGTTTTCTGTATCGGGTGATTCACGCGTCCTCAACGATAAAGATAACGGAACCACGCGGCTATACTACACCTACCCTCATAATGCCACGCATGACAAAGTCGTGCTCGACTTGACTGTCTATCACGACCAAAATCGAGTCAGTCATTATGTTGCGGGCAATGACTATAAGGAGGGTGTATCCAATAATATGACACTGGTTTTGCAAGATCAGGAGTCTTGCAGAAATGCAACTCTCAATGATCTGTTGTTCAATCAGGTGATTCAACTAGACGAGTCCGACCTTGAGCTTGAACTAGAGTATGGGGGGTTCGAATTCGACAAGAAAATCTTTTCAAATCTTGAAGCAACGGAAGATGGATCATCTCGCTACAGTCTCGCTAATGGGCTTATAACCCGCTCATGTATAGTCAACCCACTCGGCTTTGCCATACCATCAGGAAAGCTACTTGATTGTAACTTGAATTAAAACCATTGAGCAATTTATCTCCAAATCGGCTGTGTTCTAACTGTTTGGGAAGGTAGTATTGGCGGCTATCATGCTGGGTCGCTCACACGTTCTTTAGCAGCTCCAATCCATGTCTGCGTGCGTGACTAGAGGCCATGCAAGAAGTCGCCAACTAGCGTGTACTCTACCCGCTAAGATCTGTGTTGCAAGTTGTTCCGAACATATACTTCGAAGCATTCTATGTAGCAAGGCAATTAGGTAGCAAAACTCAGTAAAGGTCATGATACTTAATCCACTTGGCTATTAATAGCACCCTATTTTGGGAATTACTCCCAAATAGTTTACAGTCGACTGACAAAACACCGTATACCCTTATGAAAAAAAAAATATGCACTAAAGAACTGTACCACTGAATTGGGTATAGACGAGAATTGGATTTTGGCCAGTTTCGACAACTATAACCAATCAGTTGATAGTGGACAGCACGAACCATTCACGCTTCCGTTTGAATGGTCGCTTGACGAAGCCGTATCGGATATCGAAAGCAGAGACGTTCATGAGTATATGCAGACATTGTCAAAGAGAAACCAAGTTGAGATCCCCATGTTAATGAAACAGTGGAAAGGAAGATGATGCGGGGACAGCCAGCGAGGGCAATTGTGCACGAAAACGACAACTGATAAGTGTATGCAATTTAGCGGGAGAAGTGGCGGATCGGTGTACTGCAATAACGAAGACCCCAACGAGGTAGACTTCATGTTCTGGCTCCATCATCAGTGCTCATCTAGCGGCAGTGGTAATTCCAAGAAGGCAAAAGGAAACGTAGCCCACCAGAAAAGGAAGAGCACAAAGTGTTATCAAAATAACATCTTATCGTACTGGGCAGTACATGGTAACGGTGATAAACTACCAAATAATGATCAAGGTAGAGGTTGGACTAATCCAATCATATGTAATAGCGGTTCAGATCAGTCTGCGTCTGCGCAATATACCATCATATGCGATGGGACTTTTACAGCTTGCAACAGGTCTGTATGCCAGGTTTAGTGGCTACGTCGTGGGCCCGTAGGCTAGCGGAGAGCGTGGTAGCGTGATCCTGGGTCAGGAGGTCTGAAAGCGCACGTCCGTAGCTAAGGAATGTAGCCGCCAGATCAGCTATCGCAGTCATTCTAGCAAATCCCTAGCAGCAGTAGTCAGTTGGAGTAGCTAGCGGAAATTCACACAGAATTTACAAATAGTATTTAGGGCCTACTTGTATGTTGAGACGAGTGTTCTTTACACGTTGGGACAAGCAGTCGCGAAATAGCGTACGAAGCTCTTGCCTGTGACTGCAAAAAAGCCATTAAGTCGGGACACGAGCATGAATTAAATAGAGGTAGGACTCGTTGGTGACGCCTATCGAGCCTCCAATAGTTGATGACGCACATGATATCGCCGGGCAGGCGCGAGCACGTCCCCACACATGTACGCGATGTATTAAAAATGGTTAATTAAATAGCTCGTGTTCACTCCTTTTCTTAGCTGCGGCCTTCGCTTGGCGTTTTTTTTCGCTTTTGATGAGAACAGAGCCTACGAAGGTGCCAATTCTCCTTATACACATCGTCGCAAGTGGTTTGCTTCGAGTTATTGGACTTTTGGTTCTTACTATTCAGTAGTGCTGACAGTACTGCCCAACTATGAAGGCCGGGTTGGTCACGTGGTTTACATGGCTAGTTCATTCTGTCAATCCAACAAGTATCGACCTGTGTACCATGTAGGGCTGGCATTATATATCTAGTTCTGCTGCTAGATCAGAGCTGAAATTGGATGATTATATAACATATATGCAGCATGCGCCTCGCTTTCAGCTGGCCAACGCAAGTTCCAGCATTAGCCGCGTGATCTGCCCTCTGTCACCGTTCATTTCTCAGGAATGTCATTTGGCCTCTGATGTGGCCTTTTTGCTAGAGTGATCTTAAAATTCTAGAACCATTCGATCTACTTGATCTTAGCCATTTGTAGACGTTACTTTAGATTACGCAATTGTTGTGCATGTTAAAGAGGTCTCCTACCCAACCTCGTCTTGATTCTGTGCAGTTCATGAGTCTCTGCTAACAACGAACAGCACTCATAGCAAACATATATAACATTGATGCCCTTAAAGGTGGTTTCATAAATTAGACACAAAACACATATTTGTGGAGTGGTTATGCTAGACCCACTAGGAACTGGCCAATATCGCAACCCGCCATCGGCATATATACCTCGTCTTAAACGCCGCAATGAATTTCATACCCTGGAACTCGGAATATCAGATCAAAGGCGCAGTTTATGACATGCCCATATGTTACGCCAGCTATGCGCTCAGAGTACCGAACTCGGTACTGATCACTAACTACTGGGTGTAAGTCTATTTCTAATCACAGATTGGCGGGAAAGCTGTGATAGCAAAAAAAACATTTCATCAGAACGCAATTATCCGATCGAATGATGATGCTCGCGGTGCCTCAACGGGCTTCAATGATATCCCGATCTGCTAGGAAAGACGGAAGTCGAAGCGCAAATTTGTGATACACAGAAAGGGCTGGGCTAAGGTCCAAGGCGGCAAAGATGTCGCTGACATTATTTAGGAAATTATTTTTCTCATTAAGATCACTAGAACCATGGTGAAGGCTGCGAAATGTCTTGATATGAAAAGGTGTTTACCTGGATGCTCTAAGAACTCTGCACTTGACAGCTCTGATCTTGAATTCGGTGACGTCAAATCTCAGGCACCATTACCAACTAGTCTGATGGGATCAATTGACAAGCGAATGTCCAGGATCTGACAGAGGAGGATGCATACATAGTGTGATCGCTCGCTACTCAAGATAACAGCAATCCCGCAGAAATAATTCTCGATGATCCGTCCCTTCCCAACTTTCAAATGTTTATGAAATGAATAACAGATAAATTAAACTAGCTCAAGCTAGAATCCACGAAAACGACGCCAGTGGTACTAGAAAAATGATATTCGAAGTTTTTAGTGCTACAACAACCATGTTGATGGTACACGGGAATCACCACTTGGAATTGACCGTTTGCGAACTATAGTGCATGTATCGATGGCTCGTGTTGGACCATCTTTGACCTGCAACACGACCTTTGCGCCTGCCATAAACATTGCTGATGCGTCCAATACTATAAATGTCTGTTCATGTCCAACATGTATCGTTCGGCTATTTATAGCAGAGGATGACTAAGTAGGTCTCCAACAGTAGATTGACCTGGTCTGCTGATGTTCTCCCCTGCGCAAGCCTGCATAAAGTTGCAGGAAACGTTACAGGTTAATTATAGCCTGAGAATCACATTCAGTTTTCATATGGCTGAGAATTTGTAGGCATCTGTCGGCTTCTTTGAGCTGCGAAGGGATCGATCTTTTGTTACAGAATGAGTGAAAATGCTGTATGACCTAAGTAGCCTAAGTAGGACGCAAAGGGAGCGTATCTATCTCCCATATAAAAAGCGCCTCACTAGCCACCCAGGAATGAAACAGTCAAAATAGGGCATCCTCAAGAGAGGCTGGCTTGGTAGAATACAGGATGGATTAAAAACAGGGAACAGTCCAAGCTGTTCGGAATATATATATCATAGACAGCAACAATCAACTATAGAGAGCTTGATGTTCGGTTCAATCATCTAGGCGGCTTATGTAGTCTCCAAAGTTCTCAAAATACACCGTGTTTGGAAGCTTCTCATCTGCCCATGCCCTCACAGCGTCTACTCGGTCCATGTACTCCTGGAACTTAACCTTTTCTTGGTCTGTTGCAGGAATAAAGCCCACAAGCTCAGACTCGAGAGCCTTAGATTCAATAAGCACTCATGCATGCCAAAAACGCTTATGATAAATATGCCATGCTTCTTCAAGCAGACCACTGGGAATCCCGTTGCACGTAATGAGTGCGTCGGCATCGAACCAATCATCAACCACTAGAACCGGGACCGTGTACTGGCTTGAAGACTGGCCCAAATTCATCGAGATATCACCTTGACCAATTCCATTGGAAATATCCCTTTCATGTCCTTCTGCTCTGAATCTTCTGTACGGCGCTCCCATTTTTTTTCATAGCACGCTCCGTGATGCATATGGGTCCGGCGTTCCACACTACCTCTGAGACGTCTAACCGGATAGGCTGACTACCACGGTTGGCAGCGAAATAAAGCCCTTTCCCTCTTTAAGATCTTCGAATATGGGTTTCAAAACTAATCAACCTTTGGCGAGTTCGCTTTACCGGCCATGGTATGAATCTGTCAAAGATCAGTAGACAGGCTTACAGTGGGCACATATGTTTGACGACAAACGCCCTCAAGTAGGCCACCGATTTATTAAGCTTCAGTAGTTGGCAGATGTGTCTAACATAAGATTTAAACGGGAGACAAGGCGTCAAACCTAAAGGTACATTTATTATATGTATTCCTCAATAGGAAGTATCAGGACAAAAATTTAAAAAGCCTTTGGATATCAGGTGGATGGAGCCGCATCATAGCGCAGATACCGAGTCGGATGTTTCAAATAAATGGATAGCCCACTTTGCTGGATATGGAAGACGCTCTTGGATTGCTGGAACAAACGCAGCAATTTTACGAAGAAGAACCTAGTATATTGATCATCTCTTGTACACATAAGGGCATATGAATTTGTTGTGATCGACATCATGGATGCGTTTGAGATAAGCTCCAGGTTGTTGAAAGACGGCCCATATGAACTAATAGAGGGACTGGCAAAATGTCTTCTTCCAGGGTTCGATTTTCAACGTATTGTCGATCCCATGTACGTCTACCCGTGTGTTGTTGTTACTGCGGAACGGCAACAGAAGCTTCACTCAGTGGTTTACAAAGTAAAGGGTGCTCAAGACAAGGACATCCAATATAATTTATGATCTAATCCGGGAGGACAGTTAGTGGAGAGTGAACAGCACGAAAAGCTAGCTTCGATCATAGGCCAGCGGTTCGGTGACCTATCTGCGATAGCAAGTACGGTACGCGTATTTCTGGGAGAATTCAGGTGGAGCGAGGCCGGGCCTCTAAGCACTTGTGGAAGGTTGATGGATCTATTCAAAAGAGACGAGTACATGAAAAAAAGATGGGCGAGGCCTTTCTAGGACCAGATGCCTATTTAGAATTTCCCGATAGTATCGAAAATTGGAGTCCAGTCCTAGTTGTGAAAGGCAATCGGTTCGAGATCTTGAGCAATTTTGGGAGGCTTTATACTCACGAATTATTTGCTATCACGGTTTCGTCACACGAGTATGACAAATATTACTGTTCCGATGATAGTCTGATGAATCATCTGACGAGGAGACCGAACGCAAGAAAAAAATTGCAATACTTTCAAAGGAGCAACCACGTTTCTGACATCAGGTAAACCAAGTGTTCATGGCGACTCAACCATTCTTTTAAAGCGATTTTTGGTATACTATTTACCCGCAGAGTGCTGAATATCACTATAACCATGATCGTGCAACACAAAACGGTGCCTCCTATGTATGATATTGCACATTGGTGATGCGATCCATCGACTCTTACTTGCCGCGGGTGGGCAGCATAATGAAGACAAGGCTATCGGATTTCGAGGGATCGGAGCGTATGACGAGTTTTTGCACTGCATTTTAGAGTATGTATATGTTCTTAAAATTTGACTTGCCTTAACAGACAGAAAGCAGTAACTCAATAACCAGTCTAATGATCGTATACACAATTTTCTTGGAGAAGTGGACGTCTGGATTGCGGAACATATCATCGAGAACAGGCACTACAGTGAATCATTGAAATCGGGCAGTGAGATGAAGGGTACAATTAAACAATATGAGAACTGCATGAAGACTCTGAATCTGATTAAATCGGTTTTGAATGTCAAAATGGTATCCAAGGAGATCTTGCGTCGAGCCTCAAGCTAGTTAAGTACTGTTCAGCGCCAAGTTTGAAAGACTAGAGAGAGGGTGTATCTTTCAACGCTCAAGCCGAGATCGGAACCGTTACCAAAGCCTCTGAAATCTCCATCAGAGTACCTTTTCTAATGAAGAGAGGCAGGATACGAGGGCGAACGTTGTGGATTTCTGCAGGAAGCTATTTGCCAGCTTATTTTGGTAGAATGTTTGAGTTGGACGATGAACTTATCCTTGAGAAATAAACCGGGGACGACTCGAAAACCCCCGAAAATAAAATGAAGGAATCTAAAAAATTCCAAGAACTTTTCTAAAGGATCCGAAGGGCGGATCTACGTCCTCATTTATTAGTCGCACAGGGCAAGTGAGAGAAATGGTAATCCCGCCCACAAAGGAATGTCGCGTCAAGGATTTTATTCAACAAGACAGCTCCGCATTCTTTAGGGTAGAGATTCTCCGCAAACTCGATATTAGGGGAAGTTACAAGGGCTGGGTGTGTCTGATCTAAGGGTTAAAGAATAGTTGCATAGGTGGGGGAATTTATGCAAAATGATTGGGTATGCTGGTAAGGGAGCGAGCGCATCCTGTGTGTCACTTACCCACCTTAGTCATGGATGACGACGAGCGAGATGCCAAGTCTGATCGTAAGTTAGTACGAAAAACGCTTCGCAGTTGATCAGGATGCACGTAGGTAAAGCTAGAATACAATGGTGAAAAGAAGCAACTACCACTAAATGGCAATGTTGCTAGTAATGCGAGAATGAAACAGGTACTTCTCAGTGTGAAGAATAAAAAGTTGGGGCAACTTAAAAAGGTCCATGAAGCTCCAAGCCGCATTTGGTCTAGGAACAGAAGCTCGTATGGCCACAGCAACTAACAGAGACCCAATTACAGGAAAGGGTTAGAACGTATATATTATCGGAAAGGCTAGCTGTACATCAACTGTAGATGTGATTAAAAGTGTAAATTACAGATGACTTAGTACAGTTACCAACAAAATCACCGAGAAAAGTTCAAATTTCATCAACCGGAGTTCTTAGTATTAATGGATGAGCCATTATAAATCTAGCTAGTCAGTCAGATCTGAGCTTATCTGCAACGAGTTTTCTCAGTCATTTGTACGGTATTAATATATACTAGGCTTGCACAAACAGATGTGCCCGTTGTAAGGGCATAATGCACGCTAACGAACTCTAAAGAGTGCTACGCTACTTGTGATAGATCTCATAGCGTTCCTTGGCGTGATAGCAAGCCCTGATTAGAAGTTGTCTGAACATTATCCTGTGAGAGAAAACCATTGGTTTACTTTAAGCTGCCGGCTACATCAAATAACTTGTCACGGAGCTTCATAACTATTGACCATTCCATTTTCCCGAGTATTGTTGCTTTCTCTTAATGCATATGTAGGATGCGGTATGTCCTTTCAAACCCTACTTCTCTTCACGATTTCTACGATGCATATGCGAGATGTGGGGTTTCCTCTCGAACCCTACGCTCTCCTCTACGATATTCATTGTGGTTCACTATATATAGCCTGATCCACGTAGCCAGAGTTCGATAAGTCGATAGCAAATGAGCGTCTTACTTGGATATTTTTCAGCTTTTTCGCTAATCGCGGCACAGAGTATTGGAGGTTGCTCTCAGCCTATTGTTAATGGAACTGGGTTCGATGTCAAGTATTACGATTACTATTTTAGTGAAACATCCTTCAGCTTCGAAAGCTCGACCAGTAATCAGTTCTACCTAAGTGATGGTTGTGGCTGTGGTAGTCAAATTGCCGAGGCCTCTGGTATCACAGATGTCTTCTTCCTCGGAGAAAGTGCTGACACTGCCTTTTCCGCATTTGGCAGTGTTTCCATGTCCTCCGGGGTAGACTTCTCTTCCGAGACCAATTTTACGCTTGAAATGACAGGTTACTATAAAGCCCCAATGGACGGTCAGTACAATATCACCTTAGCTGCAGACCACAACTCGACTTTGCAAGTTGGCCGTGGTTCACCATGCTGCGGTGAGTTAGGAGATGTCAATGTCACAGAATATACAGTAACAACAACCGGCGCGTCATGCGATACTGGTATTCAAACGATGTCTGGTGTGAAATACCGTGCAGGAAGTCAGGTAGTGAACCTCAAAGCTGGATTTTACTACCCGATGCGAATTGTGTACTTAAATGCAATGGGCCCTCACGTTCTCGACGTAACTATTCTCCAGCCAGATGGGACTAGGCAGAGTAAGTTCAATAACGTGTACCAGATCGATAGCCAAGCGCAATGCCCCACATCTCGTGCCCTTACTTCGTCTCCAGTACACAGCAGCTCTGCTGTCAAGCCTTCGTCTAGCCCGGTTTACCATCCCACTACACCTGGAGTAGTCACGAAAGCGAGCACGGCCTCGATTGAGAGTACTACTAGCGGCAGTATGACAACTTTTTTTACACCAAGCAGTGCTGTCAGAGAGACTAGGGCCACTAACTCTGTACACTCACAGCTTTCATCTGAGAGTAGCAAGACACCCAGTACCCCATTGCCAAAGAGCCATCTTTCATCTAAGCCAAGCAGAAAATCCACCGGTGCCATTACTTCCGCTCACATTGAGATGCCGTCCAGCTCTAGTGAAACTTCTAGCAAATATCCTAATGGACCAGGGAGCAGCGTCTCGAAATCAACTGGCAGTAGCACTGTTACTGGCGGCAGTAATACTACTACGAAGGCTTTGTCGCTGAATACCTCCAGTGGCAGTGTTATAACTTCTGTTCACGTTGAAACGCCGTCCAGCTCGAATAGACCTTCTAGCAAATCCCCTAACGGACCTGAAACCAGCGTCTCCAAGCCGACCAGCAGATCCACTATTCCTGGAATTGTTACGACAGCGTCTGTTGGAACACCTTTTGGTTCTACGGTTTCTTCCTCATCTGCATCTCCAAAAGTGACCATAACTCCGAAATACGTCATCTCCTCTGTTGGTAGTATCACTGCTGTGACGACGCCACAGATCGAAAGCATCACCACGACTATCACATCGACCGAACCATGCACCACCATCAATGGTAATATGACAAAGACTGATTTCACAACGAGAGTTCATGTCACAACTCTGCCATGCAGTGAGACTTCTATCAAAGCCTCGGGTAAGCCTTCTGGTCCTAATGGCCTTGGCGAAGGCACTACGGCGACAGTGCCCTCTCCAAATAGCCCCTCTGAGACAGTTGTTGCATCTCATGATTCCACGGCATTGGCGATATCCGCTTTGACTGGACATTCTTCGAGTGTCCCAGCTAGCGCCTCGGCCATGTTTGATACCCCTGCGGGACACGAGGCTCATACTACGAGCGGCAGTTTTGGTACTAGTACCTCCGTGACCTCCACTGCCTCAGCTGGAAAGGTTAATAATGGGGCTCCCAACGTAAGGGCTAGTGAATCTGTACCTCAAGTTGCTCCGCAGACCACTGGCTCCAGGAGCTCCTCTTCTTCAGTTGCTATGGTCAACGCAGCTAGTAAACGCACTACCACCGCTTGGGGTCTGACTGCTGGATTATTGTTAGCGTTTGCTTAAAAAAACCCATCCTGAGGAAGAGTTCCGATGAATACTTCAAGTAAATCTTTGTGTATTATTTAGTTACATCATACCCACTTACAATTTGTTTATAAATCTGCTTTGAGTCCGCATAGTGAAATATATAGCATAGCTGGCGCATATCTCATGTTCTTGTATCGGCTTGGGCCAAGCATCTTACATTCCAGTGCAATGAGGTTTCTTAGGTAGTGCATCTAAAACCCGCCAAATTGTGCATAGCGGAACTTTTTTTTTGGCTTCTTCTCAGCCATTAAATCTCTTTTCTAGTGCACATTGGCTACTCTTCGCCCTGTAAATGATTTTTAGGCTGAAATGTGGAGTCTACCAGAGTGTGATCATCGCACTGCTGCATTTGAGACATTCTTCTGCGCATCCTGCACTGTATGTAGCGGGCCGCCTTGGATCTTCACCGCCTAGCCTACCTGCTGGCCCAACTCTCACCGTCCCCCGCGCAACCCACGCCCAAGTCTCCTGCTCATTTTTCCCCGTCCCTCCCTCCCGTAGAAAGCCTTCCTAGGCACACGAGGGCAGATCTAGATTAAAACATTCGTCCTCGGTGATGCGTGGAGATACCCGTGTAGTTGTATATTATGCAGCATGGAAGCGCACTAGCTTAAATGTTGAATTTAACGCGCATGTGTGAACCGATTAAAACGTAGTCGTGCTTAAAGATGGCCTATATGTGCATCAATATATCCGTGTACGTGCCAGAAGTAGAGACAGATGTAGAGACAGAAGCTCCCAGCGGTGTGTTAGAGCACATGGGATCTTGGGAGTAAGCGACCACACCGTTCGGTTATCCTAGGAGCTATATAAAAATGATGGTTCTATATAGAGTAGGTAACTAATTTTATTGACAGTAAAGGTGAAGGTACTGTTGTACTCTTGGTTTCAGACGACCTATATGATTAAACCCTGTGGTGCTGTTATCTACGTCAGCAGAAGCTAGGTTCATCACGACGGAGTAGCTTACATGGTACAATATCAGTTCTCCGGCAGCGAGACTCATGTCACAGACGAACGTAGCCAGCTTGGGTAGCTGGAATTAGAGTTTAGTTAAAGATATACAAGGCTGCTAGCCTATGTAAGGACTTGTGTTGGAGGACTCGTACCTCCACCTGCTTTCGCCATATAGCGTAACTCTCTTATTAAGCTGTATGTAACTTCTTTCTACTCACTCGTTCATAACTCTGGATGATAGATGGGTCAGGCTAAATTCCCAGACTGACTGCGACATACGTCTGGTGTCCGACTACGTGTTATTGCTGGAGATGTCCGTACCACATGCCACGTTACTCCGACGACCCGATTACATACCGGATTAGTCACGTATCAACAGCTACAACTGTAGGGTAAGTTTAAAATTAGGGCAAGGTGAGAGTTTTTACGTTTTAAATAGGCACGACGAGCACATTTGCTATGACTTTGTAAGATTTTCACCTTTGCGGGAAATTCTCAGCCAGTCATAGCTTGGTCAGCCTCATGAGCTTCTCTCTTCTCATTTGATGCAGCCGCTATAATGAAAGCAACCTTCATCGGAGAAAGGTTGGATAATCTGGAGAGGGTACGGGTATGTCTTTATTCTCATTTATCCGTGCCCATTGTGTTGAGTAGGTGGCTGCGCACTGTATCAGAGAGACAGACTATAGGTCATGGTTCATCGCATCCTCTGAACAGCTAGACATACGGGTTATGTGTTTGGAACAAGAAGTAGTACCTATTGTAGAGCGAGAGTTACCGCTACAAAGTAGTAGTATATCATGTTGAAGAGCATGGCTAGTCACTCACTGGGACTATATAAGGACAGGTTTGAATATGACGTTGATGAAGCGGCTAATCTTCTCGGCACTCCTCATGTGGGATTGCTGATAAAATATGTTCCCAGACTAACCGCGCTTACGGGTCGGCTGCTGAATTTGTGGCTCAAGGAGACACCCGGTCTTAGTCACATGTAACGCACTCCGACAGAGAACTGGATGAGCACCATCCAGTTAGCGATTCTGGGGCCAACTACCCTCGTACTCTCTCGCAGTTTGTAAGTTTGTTTAGTAGGTTTACTCAAACAGTGGATTATTACTGATGGTCCCTAGCTTATTTCCGGTATCCTCGAGCAATGCTAACACACATAACGAATGGTCTCAGGGCCCTATTGAGGCTTGTAAGGTATTGTAGCCCCTAATGGTTAGATACTCTTCTGTATCTTCATGAAAAGAACCCATCCAAATGGATTAGAATGAAGGTCTAACTCGAAGTCATAGTTACACTATGCGCTCCGTGTCATGATCCCAATTGACTTGGGAAAGGTAACCATGCAGAGGAAACTTTGCGAGACCCCACATCATCGTCTGGCAGTTATTGCGGCAAGTCTTTCAAAGCAAATATACTATTTGACTATTCCCGCTGTTTCCTGATTGTCCTGATGTAATCGCAGCAAGAGTCTGACCTAAAAGGCGGCATTTGTTCTCATAAGAGCACTAATTTAAACCACAAACTATGTATCCATTATTCCATGAGTTAACCCATTAGTTTTTGAAAGCAGTTCGTTGATGATTTTAAGGGGGTTTATATGAATATTCTATCACGAGACCTGGTCAATGAATATTCATGACTTTTACCCGTTATCACACGCACCCAATTCCAGTAATCCCTTACTGCAAACAATCATATATGTATATATACATGTATACTATACGGCTACTTACACGTTGACGCATGGTCGGGTTAACGCTTTTAAGTCGATTCAGACGTTTTCCGCTGAGAGTTATCCTCCACCCAATTTCTCTTCCTAGAGCGGAGATGTTATCAGTAAATTGAGTAATCTGGTTTTTCTTTGAATCAAAATGAATGAGGTAATCCTCGTTATCCACAAATGCCAAGCTGCAGGTGGTGAGAGCTAAAGATATCGACTCTCCAATGCATGGAATTAGGAACCATAGCACCAAAATAATTCCAACCAAATGTATACATTTGGAATACTGCATCTGTATTGACCTCGCCCCATGTGCAGTCTCCTCAATGAGCTGATAAGGCAGGTTTCCCACCGCGATAACTATTATTGATGTCAATACTATCATCCAGTGCAAACTGATAGGTGAATTGCAATGGTTTTCATCATCTTTAACATTGGTGACAACGTATAAAAGCATGCAAATTGATGCTGATGCCAATGATACTGCTACGTGCGGGATTGCGTCTCTCATTTTTGTATGCTGCTGCATATGACGTAGAAAAGGTTTGCCAGAAATCGAAGAGCTGCCTAGGTGTTGGAAAATGCTTCACGATCTTAGAAACCAGCAATTTTAGCGCTCCCATCTACAGGGTATATATTGGAAAGGACTCTTATGTTGGAGAGGACTGTCGGAGTAACGTAGCATGTGGTCCGGAGAACCCCAGTATTGGCACGTAACCGGACACTAGACTTATGTAGCAGTCGACCTGCGAAGAGTTGCCAACTAGCATGTAATCTGCCAGCCAAGACTTGTGCTACAAGTTGATTTGAAAATGGACTTCGAAGTGTTCTATACATCGCTAGGCAATTAGGTTGTAGGACTCGATTAAGGTCGTCAATCTACTTGGCCGTTTATAGCACACTATTCTTGGGACTGTTCTCCTACAATCCCCGACTGTCCACCATGAAGTTCTATACCCTCGTAACTATCTCCCCAAACATGTCGTCGAAAGTGGTTCACTTCGAATTGTTAGCCTTTTGGTTCTTGCTCTTTGTGAGTGCTCATAGTGTCGCACAATTGTAAAGTGCTATCTGGCCAATCACGCGCCACGACGTATAATAGCCAACAGGAGAATCCTATAGCCTCTGCAGTGTCCATCACACAATTCCCTTTCTCTTTCACGTTTGTTGGGGCTCGACAACTTTCTCGAGCCCGCAGCACGCTATGGCATATCGCTGCGCAAGCTCCAACTATTACGGCTATCCTTCTACACCTTCCCATTTCAATACTTGTTGCGGCCCCTATCACCGCCCATGATAATGGCTCGTTAATTCTAACCCACGCCATGCACAAGAGCACCTTTAATATGACGACCAGCAAGTTCATTTGTACCATGGAGAAATGAAGTTAGAATGAGATCCACTAAACTGGGTAAGGTGTTTATGTGTTCACGTGTCGTCCTTGATTTTCGCGTTGGGCCAATTCCTGGTGTGAACTGTACCAAGACAGACTGAAGTATTGTGTTCATAGTATCGTTCGTCTGTTGATTCCACTATGTTGTCTTCAACAATTGCGGCTTTTAAAGTACAGCCGGCTCTCGATCTTGATATGAAACAGACATCTTGCCGCATTAGCCACATGTCATGACTTCCGACACGTATCATCTTTCTGAACGACATCCAGTCACTTGTATCACAATCTTTGCGGGAACTTCCTGCGAATAATGTGATTATTTCATAAACTTTACTTCGTAACTCCCGACTAAGACTTAGGTGTTGAAGGATGCTATGCACACTAATTAGTTCACGTACGCACTCCTTACCGAGTGTCAAGGTTGTATAAGAAGTGTTCTCGTCCTCAAGGCAGTAACGATTGGAACAACACAACACAATTATAAGTAAATCAGGCATATAAATAAACGGCAGAACATATATTTGAGGAGAGAGTGTGCCCTACATATCAGAGAGTGATCAAAAGTCCTAGCTCGCCACTTGGAGTACATAAGCACTATGAGCTGCTTAAAGATTCAAATAGATCACTTTCTGCTGTGAGTTATTGCACGCCCAACAACTTCTTATACATCAGAAAGTACAGAACAACTAATGCCAAAAGCAAAAAGAATTACGTACTGTATCTATTGAGCGACCTATTTCTCTTAACAACTCACGGTCTCCAATGACCAGTAGCCCATCTTTTCATACCTATGTGTCTACCGCTCCATCATTTCTTTGTTTTGTAAGTTATAAAGACATTTTCTGCTAATCTGTGCATCTTAATTGGCAACTGCATCAGTGACTCTGTCCAATAAGGCAGACGAATAAGCAGCGCTAAATAGATCATACAAAGTGTGATGTTTGTTTTGTTATGCAACATGAAGTAAGAAAGAGCATTCGAAGGTTAATGATCGCACTTGAAGTCAGAAGTGTTCATGCATTTGCGGGGCAAAATGAGACTAGGGCGAGTGTGGAGAGGAGGGCCTTAATTTGACGAACATAGCGTCGCATTTTCGAGCACGGCATTTTTAGGGTAAGGCGACCTGACTGTGGAAAATTGCACATCAACTGCCCCTCCCTCCACTCTCATCCCTATCTCTTGCAACGGCATAAAAACGCAAAATGAGTAACGTTATCAGCACGGTAGTGAACTACAATTCTACCGCGACAGTAGTTACGACGAGTACCTTCACAGAGGTGGATACTATAGATTGCATTTCGACCAAAACCAATGGGTGCCCCATCAGTGGTACTAACACGCTTCACGTATCGGGAAGTAAATTGCTGGTGATAGGTCTCATTTTGGCCTGTACCGGCATGTCAGTGAACCTCCTGTAGCAAGTATTCCGAGGCTAGTCACGTCACCAGGCTGATATAGGGTCAATTGTCTGCTCGTGCTTTCCGAATTATTCACCAGGCCTGGTGCAAGAGAACTGTGGTGACTTTCTTAAGTGTGCTGAATGATGGCATAGTTTGGTATACCAGAAGATTTCGCTTATGCTGTCTCTATTGGTTGTCTGACATCTCTGTGTTGTACGGGATTTCTAGAGAAGTTCGGAGCAATGTGAGATTTGAAATATACGAGAGCGTTGTCTGGTGGGTATATGAATTAGATGTGCATTTAGCGGAGACTCGAGGAGGACGTTTCCTTAGTATACTTTTCTCCCCATCAGTCGTGCATCATGCGCCCCACGGAAACTGCTAAGACGTTTCACAACGCTGGATCGCGGCAGCGCAATGAGTTCTTTGAAGAGCGAAATCTAGAGTTTGGCAGGAGCTACAGGATAACATAAAAAGTTGCGGACTAGGGAAGTGAGTGCAGAGAGAACTACGCTTATGAAGCTTCTCTTCGCCATACAAATACTCGCGTTCGTGGCGCGATTCGAGTAGCACTAATTAGTAGGGGTCAAGTCATGGCCGAATAACTGCCTCAATCCAGATCCACAGTTTTGCATGCGTGTTTTGGAGCCATCTGACTAATCAAACCCCTGCGACGTCATAGAGAGATTAGGGTAAGCTCCCTCTTTGCCTGACCTGATCAATCTGACGTGTCTCGTGAGTATACGAGTAAAGAACCCTGTGGCTTTTGCCGAGCAGTGCAAATTAGTCACATAGCTGAAGCATGTTAACGATCAGTCTTATACTTTGATATACTTTCAAACTACGAAATACCCAAGTTACGGGTAGTCAAGCTTTGCGAACAATTTAACTTAACACGCCATCATCGACAGTGGGATTTGCACGACTGCAATATATAAGGCTAGGTTATTTTCTCCGAACAAACTAATGCGCCCATGTTTCATGAAGGTGAACACAAAACTAAGTACCGCTACGGTGAAGCTGTATACGTAACTGGCATGAATTATAGATGCCACTTTAAATGGCGAAGAATGCGCGACGAGGCGATGCTCACAGCTAAGTAATAACGTTACTTGCCGAGTGCGTTTGACGATTACGTGACAGATGGGTTTGAAAATTTGCAACCTGCATTGTTATCCTCGAGGTGGTTAGGGTGCTAGATTTTCTTATGACCTGACCCTTATTATGCATCAAGTGGGCTACAGTTTGCATGCCGGGGAAACAAAGCGAGCTCTCACTACGGTTTGTAAACGCCGCACTAGCCACGTCGGTGATTTCTTGTAGCCATTTTCAAAGAGTAGAAATATTCAGAAAAACAAGAGTTTGATATCGCGAAAGGAGAGTTATCTGAAGGTGAGGACTCACTATGGTAGTTAATGGCAGTCATGCATATGCAAGCGAGAACTAGGTATCAGTCAAATATTTTATGTATCGTAGGGTAAGGCGATTTGGCCACAAAAAATTATGGCTATATATATTGCATTCTGACTCTACGGTTGCCCCAGAATCAGAAACTCGCAATGAGTTCGACAATAAGCTCGGTGGTCACAGTAAATGCCACTACCACACTGAGTGCTACTAGCACTGTCACAGAAACAGACACCATAGACTGCATCTCTGCAACGGCGAGTGGTTGCCCCGCAAATGGTACCGGCATGCTTCGCGTTTCGGGTGTCAGTAAGTTGGTAATGATAGGCTTCCTTCTGGCCTGTACGGGCGCCTCCATAAGTTTGTAGTAGACATCTGCATTTCAGGTGATTTTACACGTTCAAGCTCTTCATTTTCTCTACCTCACGCTACCGTATAACATTTGCTAGTTCACATTCGTGAATATATGATCTCTTCTGACCTATGTCACTAGAGATTTGCATCCACGGCTGCGTTGGAAGCATAGGCAAGAGAGATTCCAAGCAGGGCACAAGTCATTGTGAAATGTAAGAGAAGATACATCAGTCATACACGACCATAAACAGACTAGCAACAAGTGTGTAGACTGCAACTGGATTTCACCTCGGCTGCATCAGCTGGTCGATGCCGTATGATCTACTGTCCCTAGATAGACTCCAACATATGTGTGACCTCTGAGTACGTGACATTGATGATCCTTTCAGATGTATTATGTTGGGCACTTTGGCAGTGCGGACCTATTGCTTTCAGGCGACTCAAGTGACCACAAGTTAAAACCAATCATCTCGACGTCTGCAACCTCGATACTCGATTGACCTAACATAAATATTGGGTCAGGGAAATGCCTGGGCTCTACCATTTCCCACATTTTAGGTTTTTAAAAGAAACTGACATCAGGCTAGTACCTCCCGTATTCTTTAAGCAATGGCAATATGAGTCGAAGACTTAGGAGATGGTGGAGGTCCGGTCCACACGCCGTCGTTGAGAGTAATGTGGGACGAGTGTGATTTAGGGTTGCAGTGCATATCTTTTGGGGAATTAGTGACTCGGGTAAACATGCTGGCGCATATGTTATCAATCAATTTCAAAGGTTAGCCACTTGCTACGCCAGGGGCGCGGCGAGGTTCAAGAATGTTGGAGCAAGACTAGAAGCCACTCAAAATACAGTGGGATTTACAAACAGGGAATCGCACGGTCTGCGCTTGCTAATTCTCAGTGACTTTAAACCAGACTGCTAAGAATTATAGTGGCTAGTGAGATTTTTCCCTTCTAGGTGCATATTGCACAACGCTTTACGATGACTGTAGGTTAATTTTGTGTCGCGTGTCGCGGTGGGCAATCACAGCATCCTTTACAGCATCGTCAAGTGTCTCTGCCTGGGTCGCGTTGTCAGCGTCATTACTGAGCTCATGCGGTAGCTGCTTCCCGATGCGCGCATAACCAATCGGCTTCGAGTCCCTATCCACCGCAATAACATAATACTCCTCGTCTATCAAGTAACCAGCGAAAGCACCATCTAGCTTGTCAAGCGATTTAAGCGAGTATTCCCGGAGACCACCACTCATTCCTACGATCAATGTTGCAGGGAACTCGAGAGGTGTTCGGGGCGGGCGGGACATCCTTATCTAGGAAGTCACGTGCCAAATTGCCGCGGCATGCGGGGCGTTGTTGGAGAGGACACCTTGTTCATCTCCAAGGTTGAATAGGCCAACTAGTATGTAAGCTATAGTCGAAGTTTTTACCTTAGCGACTCATGCAGGCTACTGCTGTATGAAGACTTAATCTCTAGACCGACTGCAGCCTATGTTTGGCCGCCGGGAATGTGAAATGGGCGAACCCTTCTCATAGTCACATCTCAACACGCCGCCAGAGTATTGGTTGCCAAGGCTCGGAAAATTCCTGAAGTGTCCTAATATTCTGCCAAGGCTTACGAAAAATACTACTTAGCATATTTACAAATTCGAGAAAAAGCAGCGCAATCGTAGCTTAGATATTTCCGGAAATTTTACCGCGAAGTAGTGTCAAAGTGGCTAGCTCCTGCTTGGGACTTGGAACGCCAACGCCGGCACTTAGGCAGCTGGATGCCGGGAGGCAGCAAAGCAAGTGTAACTGATAGATGATAATTTCGTGAGCGTACCAACTCCAGAGAATCAAGTACGCATAGCAATTAACCAAAGAACAATAGTCACACTACAGGTTTATCCCTATCAAGTCGAGCACACTCAGTGACCTTGCCCAGTCATGCAATCTGTATCAACAAGTGTGCACGTGTCCACGTGTAATTTCGATATCGCGTTTTTTGTAGAATATCCGGATTATTAGCGCGTCCTTCAAAAAGTTGACTGCCAGCTTGTGCTGAACTTATGGCCTTATGAACACCTCTCCAAGTAATGATGCGCACATTCATGTGATCAAAAATTGAGCTAACAACTGCGAGCCTATTGTCATGTAGGGATGCGACTCAATCACACTCTCGTCGTTTTCGTTATCTTTGTGGTCAAGGGTTCGTCTGGGTCTGGAGGACCTAAACGCGGTAATGATAAGGCCTATCAATTACGACTTTGGCGGGGACTATTTAATCGGGCGAGTGTCCCCAGGTGGAATACAGCCATCGGAAGTTCTGCAACTATTCACAGCCGAGAATGCTTAGTGAGACACTCAGCTGGCTGTCGTCAGTCGCAAGTTCTCCATCTGTAAACTGGAAAACAGTACTAATATCAGGTGCGCTGTTCAGAGTGGGACTTCTTACATTAATCGACCTTCGCGAATACAGATTCCAGTTCAAAGAGTCACCTCCGAAGGAAGCCGTGGAGTCAGGCATTGTGGATAATGAGCAGTTCAAGAAAAGTCAACAGTACAGCCGAGCAACAATAAAAGGTAGGATTATTGACAGGGTTGTTAGTTTTGCGTTAGACGTTGCCATTTGGAAGTATGGACTTTGGCCTGCTGCTTTCAACTTCTGGAAGGCTGAATCAATCTCACGCCATTGGGGCGGTTCTAAGGTCATCGGAGTTTTGACAGTGCTTACGGATTCTACTGTTCGGACGATTCTTGGCATCCCGCTCAAATACTACAGGTCAATAGTCATTGAAGAGAGATTCGGATTCAACAAATCTTCGCTCGGGCTTTGGGTCAAAGACAACCTGAAAATGTGGGTTCTCGCCTTGGTCCTATATCCACCCGTATACTCTGGAATCCAGCTAACAATTGAATATTTTGGCGACAAATTTGTACCTTACTTGACGGTGTTTTTCGCGCTTCTACTCATTGTGTTGCAGTTTGTTTTCCCCGTGCTGTTGGATCCGTGGTTCAACAAGTATCTGCCATTAGAGGACCCTGAACTGAAAGCCGCTATCGGAGAGTTAGCATCATCTGTAGGATTTCCGCTTGGTAGCATCTACGTTATTGATGCAAGCACTCGATCATCACACTCAAATGCCTATTTTGTCGGATATCCGTGGTACAAGCAAATTGTTCTTTACGACACTTTACTACAAAACAATTCCACAGAGGAGGTCATCGCTGTACTAGCCCATGAACTGGGGCATTGGAAAAAGAACCATATGGCTATCTTACTGGCAACTTCAGTGGTTTCTTTTATGCCTTCGTTCCTCCTATTGTCCATGCTCCTGGACAACGCTCAGTACTTTGAGTCACTCGGGTTTCACTCTGGGGACAGACCCATACTTATTGCTGTTGTCGGTTGCTTGTATGCCACTACCCCAATTCAACCGATCGTCAATTTACTGGAGAACAGCATTAGCCGGAGCTGTGAATACGCAGCTGATCGCTACTCCATTCATCTTGGTAAAGGTAAGGCTGCGCGTACGGCCATAATCAAGTTCCATGAGAAAGATTTATCCACTCTAGAATCTGATTGGCTCTATTCACTGTTTTACGACACCCATCCTGGGATTATTGAGCGCGCCCGAGCAATCGATGCAGAAATCAAGAAGATAAATTAGCCTTCGGTATGCAAATTTCAATTATAATGACAACAAATACGCTGTGAACAGCTTAGAACGAGACACATAAAGATCGGATTCAGTCAGTTGGTGCAGTACAGAGGAGGACCCAGGTTTGCGAATAGTGGAAGATAAACACTGACCGCGTGTGGAGCTTTCTCAACCCTACCGGAGCACCGTGGCTTGTGGTAAGGAAACCGCAGCAATTATACGTACAGTGACATCAGTTTTATGCTGCCATCGATATCTGAGAACCAAGTCTATCCCTATATCACCAAGAGTACTGAATAAATGGGTGCTGGGGGGTTTACAAGTCTATTATTTCCTGCCAAATAGCCCAACAAAACTTGTTTGCAAAGCTGTGTGCAACCTCTTTCTACTCACTTGTCGGTAACTCTTACGGAGGAGCGGGTTCTGAGTACCGGGGTGTATTGCATGTGACTGTGTGAGGGAGCAGCAAACATCGCGTACCAGCAGCCGTACCTATGCCGCTGTTGGTCTAGAAACAGAGTCACTTACGACAGCAGTCAACTTAGTAGCTAGCGGCGGCAATTCAGCTCAAGTTTACATACAAAATTGAGCCTCGATTGATGTGAAGACTTGCTTCTGCGCCTCAATTTGTCTCGTCTTATAGCCTTTCCTCACGCTCCTGAGCCTAGTGAGTGGGTACTGTACCACTGTCTTATTGCCTTGCCTCAAATAGCGTGTCCCCGCAGTAGACTTTTGGTAACCCAAGTTGGTGAAGCCGGATTGCAGGGCTTGGTACGCTCAGCCCAGACTCCCGCTCACTCCACCAGAACATAGTGCCAAGTATACGTAACAATTTTGTCTTAGGGGGTTATTTCAATGCTGACAATCAGTAACACTTACTGAGCCACAACTATCACTATGAAAATAAGTAATATATATATATATGGATGAATAAACTTTGTATAGACGCTGCACAATCTTGCTGGTTGACGATGGATATTGACGTTATCGATAGAGATAGCCGTAAAGGTCACTAACCCGTGGTGATACAGCGCTTGCCATCATAGGATTTCACGCAGCTGCACTTCTTACCAGACCCTGGACTATACTCTCTGTTGCAGCTTACGTAGCTTTTGCAATTGAAGTGGTTATAGCCGCAGATATAGTCCTTGGGGTTCGCACGCTTGTGAATAGTCGTGCTGTTCTTCAAGAAACTATCTACCATGGTGGTAAGCTTATCGGTTTGCCAAGAAGTTCCCGAAAATACCTCGTCCACATATTGGCTGAGCGGGCCTCTATCGCTATAATCTGGAGCTTCGAAAAATGCTGGCAATGAGGCGGTTATCTTTGTCAATGGATACACCGCTACTATTTCGCCATCGGGTGATAGCTGGTGAATGGAGTTATTCGCAACCACTCCTACGGAAAGCAAATGTGCGGGAAGAGCCTTAGTGTGATCTTGGTAAACATCAATAACATCGTTGTCATTGATGTAACTGCTGACAAGGTCAATGTCAAGTGTAAGCTCTCTTTGTTTGTTACTCGTGTAAGTCTCAAGAAGATTCAAAGCTTGCAAGCTTGTAAGGTTGTTTGTCGCGGCGACGAGTACTGATGCCGTCCAGGTGAGCAAAATAAGTAGTTTCATCAGAGCGGTGATTTACCTCGGATACTGATTGTGTGTAGAGCATACAATGCAGAGTGTAGCGGCTGCTTTTATATTGCAAAGCAGATGAGATGGAAGTGCAGCGCCCCCTTGATGCGCAACCTGGCGGTTTACGAAGGCAAGGGTGAGGTCAGGGTGGGTACCTCAAAGGCCTTGTTACATGGTAGTTGGTCTTCACCAACTACCATGTAAATGCTAAACTGCTATTATGTAGCTTACGCTCGTTTTTTTGACTTAATAAATCTTCTATCTTCGCTGGCATAGGGAGGAAGCTCCCTGGACTATCCACTGGCTGTTCCCAGTGTGACCCTGACTCAAGGCCAGGGTCGCGACACTCTCCGATATGGAGCCCCAATGGCCCATGACGTGGCATGAGTTACATCCTTGGCCTACTCCGTTGATTCCTCCATGATGATGTTTTGTTTGAGCGCTCCCAAATCGAGCGCAAAGTGTTCCTCGTTCTAATAGTTTAGCATAAGATCAAGCGCCTTGCGATATCCACCCTAACATCTCTGAAAGTAGATATTAGGGGGAAATACACAGATCAAACCGCCCACGCTCTGATCATCTACGTGGACTAAAGACTAGCACCCCGCGACCGGAGTGCGAGAGTTTCTCTTTCTAGGGTGATTATGCGAAGACTGATAGACCGTTGCAAGTACTGCACCAATAGATTAATTTGAACTTCGCTTTCAGTAAATATTCTACCACTATGCGCTTATTAGACTCAATTCGCTCAATCTCGTTCATCTCGCATACCCGAACCCAAATATTGACTTCACCTAAATTTGGACAACTGCGCCTCGGATTATGATAACAGAGCAAACCGGCACATCTCCAGCAATTGCTCTTGTGGCCTCCCTGGGCTGAGTTACTGTGACTTCTCATGAGTTCCTGTGCTCATTCTCGTCCAATCGATGAATACTTCACCCTTCCCTCTCGCTATCATCAGCGCTAGTCTTCAGCTGTTGACGATCAGTTCCGGCATGTACGCACTGTCAGACTTCAGCTCCTTACTACATACCTCTTGCCCAGGCTTTGGTATGGGTTGATGCTGCTGCATCCAGCCTCGTTCTCGAATCGCAGCCCATCGATCCTGCTGGAAGACACCTCCGTCACCTCAGATCATAAAAGGCCGACAGAATCTAATTCATTAGTAACGGGATTTTATCTATTAGCTGCCCAAGCAGGCTACTTCTTCCCTATGTATTTCGTCTCCTAGATAGTCTGCGACATGGGACTGGTTGCCAGGCGCGCGGTATTGGCGACTCCCTCACATAGTCAGATGTCATGCCGCCGACAGTGCTCACGACAAATAATTCGCTCGGAAGATAAGAGGTCAGTCTGTGTAACTAAAAATTTAGATTCTTAAACGACAAGCATTGGAAACAGTCGAGTATTAACTCAAGCGCGGCTGGGGAGGACACCAGGCTGGCCCCACCATCAGCCTGCGTGTTCGTTGATGCGCTCCTTGAAGAAATCTTGTACCATAGATGTGAGTTCTTCCTTACCCCATAGAGTTCCTGAGAATACCTCATCCACATGCCGCCCAAGTGGTCCTCTACCGCTGTAGTCCTCAATTCCAGCGTATTCGTGCGATGAGGCCATTTCTTCGCTGACGGGGTATATCGCGACTATCTGACCATCAGGCGATAACTGGTTGATGGCATTGTTGGCAAATATGCCTACAGAAAGCATGTGCGCAGGAATGGTTTTCTTGAAGTCGTGATAAATATCTATGACATCATTGTCTTTGATGTAGTTGTTGACACGTACCATGTCGATTCCTACTTCACTCTCCTTTTCCCTGATATATTTGGCTAGGAATTCGAGTGCTTGGATACTTGTCAAATCTTGCTGCATTTTAATTAGCTCGTTCGTTCTTGGAATGATCTGAACGTGCAGTACAAAGCCGTACCGCACAGGAGATATATATATAGTTGAGTCGGGGAACGATTTGTCAGCGTATACTTTCGCGGGAGGGTCTACCATTACCTCAGGGGATCTTGGGAGTATGTTAGAGAGGACACTTAGTCATCCTCTGCTATAAATAGCCGAGTGATGTATATACTATATTTTAACTGGTTTCTGCTGCCAAATTACCTTGCTATACATTAGAGCTTGTGGTTTCCGTTCCCAGACTAACTAGCGACATAGGTCTGGCTGGCGGGGTACGTGTCGATGTTGGCTCTTCGCGTGTAGTCACATGTCACGCACTCCGACAGAGTAAGCGACCACACCATGCGGTTATCCCATGAGGTATATAAAGGTAGTACATCTATACATAGTAAGTAACCGAGTTTATTAACAGTAAAGGAGGGTACTGTTGTACATTTGGTTTCACGCGACCTATATTCTTGAGTCTTGCGGAGCTGTTAATCTTGTCAGCACGAGCCTGGTCCAACAACCATTGTCGAAAAGTGGGGTAGCGTGACCGTGAATTCGGGTCAGGAACACGGCTCGAGTGGCCAGACTAATAGTGAGTTGGCCTTTTCCTCTAAGAATTTTAGGTGATCTACGAATGTCTATCAAGTAGTTCCATAAATTTGATACCAGAAATCCAGAGCAAAAAGGGAAAGCCGCTAGCAGCGGAAAACCTTGATTGTTGAAAGACTGACGAACGAGTGTTCTAATAATTTCTTAGGCTATGCCCCTTAGTTTGAGGATTTTTTTTTTCTTTTTCTTTTTTTTTTCCTTTTTTTGTTTCGTTTGTTTCTTTGAAGAAAACTTTCTTAGTTGTGCATCCCGACCTGGTGCGCTCCAGCATCTGTTTTTTTATTCTTTTTAATGTGACTTGGAGCGAACCAACTTCATATTCGCAAAAACTTCGTAGGAAACTAGCGACAGTGTTTCTGCCAGTAATAGCGACCATGAATAACATTCAAAATCTTCGAGCATTTATGGCAGCCGCTTGCATCCCTGCAGCTCCTGTTATTCGAGCAGAATTGACCACAACGGTTCGCTCTGCGCACCAGGGCCGCATTCGAACCTGTCTCGACGGATGTCCTCACGGGCACATCTGTGCTGGTTTCTTTTGCTGTCAATGATGCTATAGCATCGGGCGACACGGGACCATCAACCCATTGGTACTCGTTTTGGTCACCTGGGAAATATAGCTCCGCCGTGCCCTCACCAAATGGAACCGTGAATTGGGAAACTACGCTCTCATCTTGATCAATGAACTCATACTGCACTACGTCACTGTCGTACTCCACAGACAAGTAGTAGCTGCTTATGTTGTTATTGTCAACGAAGTCCTGGTACGCCAGGTACTGCGGACTAGATGTGTCAGGGTTATTCACCGTGAACACCGCCGCATATGCTGGAGCGGCAGCTAATACATTCAAGAGTAAGCCTAGCATTTTCACGTTCAGTGCAATTCTAATGACTCTTTTTCTCGCTTTTATAGCTGGCTGCACTACTACTCCGGCTACCTAACCTAATCCCTGCGATCCTGGTCAACTGATGAACGGCGCGGAAGGGCCAGACCCCTTCCTTCTAACGCATAGCTCGTATAAGCAATTATGCTGTAACTGTCCAATAATTGACGGCTTCTGAGCCATGTTGTATCTCCGTGGATAGAGCCCCTAATATCTACCCTTACCTGCGATACTGCAGACCAAACCCAGATGCTACATAGATCCGAAACTTGAGTAAAAAGAAACACTTAAGCCAAATGAATCGGACTTCTGAAGAACCATAAAAAACCCTATAATAGTAAAGATCGAATCTATTTGGAAAGCCTTTGATGTTGATGGAAACTGGTTTTTTCCGTATATGCCTAGTCTCGAGTCCCGAGTCATCTGTGCATCCCGATGCTTAGTAAACAAACGACTTGAATTCCGACAAATGCCCTGTTCGTTTTTCGCAACGGCCCATATATACGAGCTTGCAGTCTTATGTTATAGGGCATATAGCCTAATATAATGGATCCTGATTATGCCTTGCCTTGATTTGTTTAGTCACTGGCAAGCCCCTCGAGTCCTCTGCGCTGAAACCTTGATTCAGAGCTCACAGTGTAGCGTCGGCGACAGGTGAGTACCCTTCTTATCATTTGGCTCCCTAAGGGTTGATCAAAACCCACTTTCCCGATGACCATCTTCCGTGTTACTAAATTTAGAATGCATCTAGCCCCAATAAACAAGGTCGGTAGAACAGATCCCGACCACTACAGGGCTCAATTCGAATACTTAGGTATTTTGATGTAAACTTGTCTTATATTTCTCGAGCTAATGCCCAGAATACTCCTAGATACAAGGGCGTGCTGTAAATTGTAGGAAGGCGTATCTTGCACTGATGATCTGCTTTGTCCCGGCTCTGCACGTGCTTAGAATGCATACGTGGCAATTTGGGTACGGGTACCCTACGTTTATGTCTAATCAACCCGTGGAGGCGCCGCGAAGAACCCTTGGTGACCCAATGCTTGAAAGATTCAGAAATTGTTAGACAGAGGGATTACCTCAAGGTTTCTCAACAATGCGAGGTTTCTGCCCACTTGAGGGTCGCGAGCTCGGAATAAAACATTGCCATGGTCGACAGATAACGTGCGCTCTGTCGGGTCACGCTCAAGGCTCCTGTTATTCCTCCCGGTAGGGTACATATCAGTTCCGGTAAACCCATCAGCAAAAGAAGTCGCCCTCGGGGCAGTTGTTTGCGATGTGGTTTGAGGCAATACAATTGTTCTTGGGTTATCTGACCACTCGTACTCGTCTTGGTCGCCAGGCATATGTAACTCTTCCACATCATTGGAAGACGGAACGTTGAAATATGCTCTCACGCTCTCGTCTTCACCCCTCAAAATGTAGCTGATGGTTCTGTTGCCGTTAATGTACTCAACTTCATAGTAGCAATCATCTACATCGTGAGTATCGATATATTCTTGATATCGTAGGTATTCTTCGCTTTTCTCATCTGGTTTGTTAACATTGAACACTGCTGCAGATGCCAGTGTTAACAAGCATATGGATTTGATGGAAAACATCATTGTAATTCTGGGCTTGCCTTCTCCGATTTGCGCTTCCTCTATATAGTGCCGTGAACTTCTTGCTGACTGTATACCCCTACCCGGAACACGGTTCTCGCTAATTATATCTTAACGCGGGGTCAACCAGAAAGTATCATTGGGGCTGTAGAACTCATGAAATATGTGCCAAGATTTAAGCCTGGTGCACATATAGTATAAAGCACATGAATGTTGGGAGTGAGAGGTAGTGTTCCATCCAGTTCCCCCATTATAACGTTGGATTTCCATCAATATAACTAACACACCAGCAAGGCAGGAATTCCTTAGGCCATAAAGCCACTGGAAGACAGTGAAAGTGGCAATGTACTCTGAGAAGCGTACTCAAATTAGGGATCTCAGCTAGTCGGATGCGGCTTTGTTAGCCAGAAGCCTATAAGCGGAAAAAAAACCCGGCTCGCCCTATCAAGGTGTACCTTCAGTACTAATCATCTTCAGAAAAGACCAGAAGCGGTACTTATTCTCTGTTTGCGGGTTTGTGTCCCAGAGGGTGAGCTTTGCACCTCAGTGACACGCTTTTGCTGAACCGATTTCCCTATGCTCTCAGTATAAGGCGGAATGCCCGTCTCCTGGAGTATTTACTCCTCGACGTTTATTATTGGCTCTATAATAAGTCATGCTGATGGAGGGGGGCTCCTACTGTAGTGACCTCGAATCAGGCACAGCTATAAAATCCCAGGTCCACGCTGTCACTAGTACGACACCAAAGCGTAGCAAAGCAGCGTACAACTGTCGACTACTGTAGCCAAACTTTACAGACGAGATAAATGCAGCGTAGATCTTCCGTACGCATAAATTGGTGCTTGAAAGTTGTCTCCGTTGTCTGAATATGATGGCCTGGATTGTTCCTATGTGAATTGGATGCCGACGATACAAGAAAACAGCATTCCAAAATGAGCTTATATTATACCAGTCCGAGTTTGAAAGAAATGGCTCGGAGAAATTACCTCTCCGACTTTGAGTGGGGGTCCGTAATCTGTAAATGCGCAAACCGTGGTGGTATAAAGTAGTAATCAGCAATAGCTAGTACAGCTAGTAAAGCTTGACATTTGCGAAACCTATTAAGCTTACTGTGAAGACTTAAATTGATTTGCGATGTATATGCTACTGTGCACGTACGAGGCTACTACTCGACGAACGGGAGCGGGAACTCGGAGACCTTCTTCAGGTAAAAGAAGCTCCACTTGCCGTTGTCGATGGCATCGGGCTGGCCCTCCACCGGCTTGCCATCCATGACGCTCAAGAGAGTACTGCCGTCGACCTTATGGAATTGGTCAAAACGAGGAGCACCGTCGTAAACCATGGTGGCAGAGACTCTGCCGTGGAACTCGATGTTCCAGATTGAGGCATTTCTGTTCATGAGCTGGTCGAAGTACAGCTTTGCCTCGTGGTTGTAGCACATAATAGGAATGACGTCAAGGTGCGACCTGAATCACTTCAAGTGCGCCAAGAGCCCAGTGTTCACTGTCCAAGTCACCTCTGTGGTACTTGGCGTAGACATCCTTGGAATCTGCGGCGGGGCAGGCTATCATAGAACTTCCAGAGCTCATCATCCGAGTCGAACTTTTATCTTTCAATTCTTCAAGGCAGACATTTCGTGACCAGGTTGTTTTCTTTATATCTAGAGAGATGGGATTCAGAATTCCGTCTCCCAAACTGCGGAGATCGCACTACTTATACAGATAAATTCACGTTGCGATATTGAGATTCTAGCCCAACCCCGACCGGAGGTCGTTGGCAGGATCGCCTGACAGATCAGTATACGGATCCGTTGAAATGCACACCCTGAGCTTCTTCGATGCCCGTAACGGGTCCTTAAAGATAAACCAGAAGAGGTACACATGGAGCGAGCAAGACAGTAATTGCGTAGTGAAGGCCTCACAAAATACTGCTACGAAACGTCTCAGCGTGGGGGTTCAATAAGGGACCTTTACGGCTTTATGCCGAAAACGTGCTTAGAAGACAAGGGTCTCCATTCTGGCTCCTGGATCTATACCATCTAAAATCCACATTTGTTCTGTTATTCACACAGGTATTCTACCTGTACAAAGTCATGTTTCTACATTGACTGCGACGTGTGCCTAATTGGCAGGCGTGCGCGACTTATCACCAGACCTTGTTGTACAAAATGCTAGTCAAGGGTTTAGATTGTCACAGGACAAAGCATAGTGACGCGTGCTAAGTAAAAGATTACCGTCTCAAGGTTCGAGACCGGGACGATAATGATGACCTTAAGGTTCAACAAGACAAAAAAGACTTCTCCTTCTTTTAGCAGTGTCGATGCGAGACTTGGGTTTAGGCTAGTACATGTTTTATGATATGGAAATAATCAAATACAGGCTGTACTTTTATGAGTGGGTATCAACGAGAAGAATTTCCGCCTCGTCACCAACAGACTCAAAGGACAGGTCCTGGACGTCCTTAATCGCAATGCCGTCATGAGGGCCTGCCTGCACGCCGTTGACCTTGACACTGCCGCGCGTCACCACTGCGTATGCAAGTCGGTTTTGGTCAAGACGATACTTGACTGGCTCCTCATTCTCGAGGCGGACTCCGGCAACACGTGTGTGGCTGTTGATGGGTAGAGCGCCATCAGCCTGATCTTCCTTGAATCCAGAGGCGAAAGTCGCAAACTTGTTAGCCGAGTTCTCGCGAGGGAAATGACGGGTTCCCCAAGTCGTCCGGTCTACTTTTTTGTCGGGTGTGATCCAGATCTGGAATAGGTTCGTGGAATACTTACCACCTGGGTGGTACTCGCTGTGCACAACACCGTCACTACCCACCGACATCACCTGTACATCGCCTGGCTCTGTTACACCATCGCTGCCGGTGTTGTCCTTGTGTCTGATACCAACTCCACCTTCAGGCTTCCCAGTAGCGGGATGATCATTGCGCGTATGCAAAAAGGAGACAATTTCCATGTTGCGGTGAGGATGAGGAGGGAAGCCAGTATCGGGAGCAATGATATCATCGTTGATCACCCGCAGCGCACCCCAGTTCATGCGGCTAAAATCAAAATAGTCAGCAAAGCTAAAGTGATGTCTTGTGTTGAGCCAGCCATGATTAGCTCCTCCAAGTTTAGAGAAAGGCCTTATCTCAATGTTCGACGAGGACATTTTATCAATCGATATCACTGAAGTTGAGTACTGTGTAGCAGTAGCTGGTAGTTGTCAAAAGAAGATGTGTTTCAAAAATGTGTTACGGAAGGGCCTCTTATATACTTACCGGGTTAGCAATTATGTGTTCTATATACCCTAGCCCAATATCTAATCATCTGTCGGACGCCCTTACATATTGTGCACGACGTCGTTTCTCCGTCCGCGCATTATTAATCACGTGTTCGAAAGAACATACTCGAAACACGTGAGATCCTTCCACGACTTGAGGTGCTCGGCTAGATCTATCTTCGTAGAGAGGGACGTCAGTGAACGTATGTGCCATCGCTTAGATGGAGATTGAATGGTGCACCTGCGATCTTCACTTCCCCATCATAATAAACTCTCGAGTGTAGATCGAAAAACCCGGTGAAATTTAAAGTAGCCTCAAACGGCCCAAATAAGTAAACAGTGTAGTTGAGAACGGGGATCAGCTCAGCGGTTGCTCCGGTACCAAATTTTAGTCTCAGCGAGTATGACTACATCGGCCCAGTTCAAACGATGCGTAACGAAAATTTAAGGAGGTTTTAGCGGAGGATGTTTAATGTAAATTTAACGGTAGCACAAAACAGAAGTGGGAGGGGGGGGTTCGTGATAGTTTTTCATCTTCTCAATTAGAGTGAATCGTCGTTTCGCAACGCAACTCGCTTAACAACCTCGTTGCTGTCATTAAAAAACCCCAAACTGGCCTGAGGTCTCTGCAATTTCAATTGCATGCTATTGGGTAGTGGTGTGTGTCCTGCGGCGCCATATAACTCAGAGACATTGATTGCACTGCGCTTACAGAAATAATTGAGTCTTTCAGATAAGTAGCTCGTATTACGATCATTTGTGAATTCAATTTAATCAAGCAGCAAGCTGATGTAGGATACCCACTGCTTCTTCTTGGCACTGTATAAGCCCGTAAGCTCGTAGCGCAACTGAGGCTTATACTGCATGCTTACACAATGATAGAGAAACTTTGATTGACAGAGCCTGGAGAGCTTTGAAATCCACACATGATTGCCACAGATCGGGATTTGTGAGGTTATAAACGAGTATACTTGCAACCAGATCTAACCTCAACCATTGGTATATTCACTATCATCAGCATCAGCGTGCATGCAACATGCGTGCAGTGCGTTCGTTCTCAAACTACTGCGAGGTCTCGGCTGCAGCACTGCTATTTTCCAGTACTCTTACGTTCGTCATCTTTTTGAAACTTTGAGTCACGGTCCTAGTCTTGTGACATACCTCAGGTAGCTACGCTATGGTTTCATGAGATGGTGCAAGCATCTTCGGAGCCTCGGAAAATACTCGCATCACAAAGGTTCGCCCTACTGAAGCATTTTTTCCAATTCTTCGATTCTCTCATAGAGATGCCGAGTCCTGGCCCCTAAAAACATAATATACCCTATTAGTGGTAGTCCCATTGCGAGAGCAGAAAGCAGAATGAGTATCACTGAGCCTTTCGGGGTAACAAATGCCCCTTCGTTTCCTATAAATTCTATAGCCCTTCGTTTGGAAGGGGGCCGCTTGTTTTTCAAAAATTCCTCGAATTCGCTTTTGTCTTCTTCATTCGCACTCAACATTTCAACGCGAACAGCAAAGCGTCAGAGAGAAGATCTTACCCGAAGTCCTAGGTGCGATCAGACCTGTATCACTTGTTCATGCGTATTCTCACTAATTCAATCATATTAGTAACATGTGAAGGTACCCTTGCCACTGCATGCCAGGCAGTCGCGCATCATGAAGACCCTTTCAGCAACTAAATCTCACCACATACAAATCGCGAAATCAAGTAGAAGGCGAGCTAATGAGAACCAAGGATCTACATTTCGGGACTAGGTATTTTACTGTCGCAGAATGTGTCCTTTAAAGAACCAGAGACACGAAGTGGGCGAGAGTACTGTTCATGAACCCTTACTTGTGTGCCTGTGATTGGAGACGCTGTTAGACTATTTGGTGTTGCTCCCACTTATCCGAAGGAGAAACCCTTACTGTGCAGCATGTATTAATTACTCATTCATTCTCATGCATAGGTCTTACTTGCCCACTCCGAATACCTTTTCTCTCATGTCGGTACTGGCACCGCCACAAACACGTTGAAAATAGACTAGTCTGTGACATAAGTATCTTGCTTCAGGTCGCCAATGATAATTGTATGAGCATATAGGTAGACACCAACGAGCGGTATTCGCTGGTTGTCAAGGGCAAGCCTCATTACAAGCCTTGAATTCGAGCGAGTTATTTTTACGAGCGAGGCCTGCAACGGTCTTCGGTGAAAATGAATACCAAGACTTTTGCTTCAAAGTACTTTCTGCCCTTTTCATGGTTGTAAAATGGATTGTGTTTGTTTTTTTTAAGTCATTTGCCTTCGACAATTGGGCGCATGAGCGTGACATTATAGCAGCTAATTACGGACCGCACACGAAGCAACTGCCACACAGAACCACATCGGGGGCTACGAGTCATCAACTCAGTGACGCATCAGACACGTAAAAAGCGATCTGCAAGGCTGATTCAGATAATCAATGTGAATGTAGATTTTTAAATACGTATTACAGGCTGACCGTGATTGGAGATATTTAAAAAAATATCCGTAGCCGACTATTTGAAACGTGAACCATCTCACCATGGAACTAACTTGACTTGCGAATTACATTCTTAAGCGGCTCTAAGACAATAAACTGTCATTATATTGCTTTAGAGACCGTGTGCACGCCCCTCCGGAAAAATTAGAGATTACCAGGAACATATGACGTAATGATTAGTAATGAGCCCTTAACCTGGACACAATGCGTACCTGTGTGGGCAAGATCTTTAGTTGAGAGCGGCCTGCTTTGAACAAGCAGTGCAAAAGCTTTGCTTCTTACAAAAAATTTGGAAAGTCCTGCGCCACGGCATCTAAGAATCCATAGCTGTCTGGAAGATGCGAACTCGCCATAATTTATAAAGCCATGTATGTGTGAGTTTGCCTTGGCACGCAAGAAAATGCAGCGTGCACCGCTATCCACCTGTAGCAAGACCCCATGAAATATCATTGCTCTCACTGTGGCTCAAATAAATGGCCTAATGCTATTATGACAGTATGCAATACGCAATAGCCGTGTTTCCTCATCTAATTTAGAATAGCTATCTTTCGATTCCAGCACTGTGAAGTCGGATGCCGAGATCGCAAAGTGTTTCCAGATACATAGGCTACTAACAATTCTCTCTGTTAGAGAGGACACTTAGTCATCCTCTGCTATAAATAGCCGAGTGATGTATATACTATATTTTAACTGGTTTCTACTGCCTAATTGCCTTGCTATACATTAGAGTTTGTGGTCGACGTTCCCAGACTGACTAGCGACATAGGTCTGGCTGACGGGGTACGTGTCACTGTCGACTCTTCGCATGGTCACATGTCACGCACTCCGACACTCTCATAAGCTACAACCTGCTGTTATCTTTTCTAGCGAAATTCAGAAATTAGAGAGCTCATTGTCTACGTATCGTTGTTGATGGCAGAGCCGGTCACACTTTTTCAAACGACAGCTCTTTGATTCTATTGCCGACCATAGACTGCCACATGTGACGCGTCAGGGCTGAGTGACATATTTAGTACGGCAGCTCCAACAACAGGTCTCCAATACCAGGTTCCCGTATCAGCCAAATTAAGGTTAAAGCTGATTTCTTTTCACCATCAAAGGGAACGGGGGAGTGAGCAGAACTTACTAGCATGATTGTAGAAAGATAGAGTTATGCAAAAGAAACGGTGAAGCTGGGAGCTCTCCAATACATAGATAACGCAAGATGCTGCAGGGACGTGTCTATTTGTCAGCTTAGAAAAACTATATATAACCTCGTACCTGCCACCCAAATAGTTGAGCTGATAAATTGGGTTATCTAATCCATTGTACTCAGTACGAACGATCATATTTCTTTCGGGCCGCTCTTCAATTGCGCATTGTACAAGCTGCCCCGAAGGGATTGAGGGCAATAAATTTACATGACCATTCTTGAAACGATTTTTCTTGCGAGTAGCGTAGCATTTGGTTTGCAGCTTTCAGATCTTCGTAAAGCGCGAGACTACGCGCCGCTTGGTACTGTTTCAAGTACAGAAGGCAATGGAATAAAATTAGAACTTGATCCTGCTGTCATCAACATTACCGTAAGCCAAGTAGAGGGTTCCCTTCTCACAAGCTTCGGCGAACCTATTGATATCGGTGATAAGGTTCTCGAACATGCCCTGTGTGAATACGGCCATGTGCGTTCATACGACAGTCAAGCAGCACAGTGGTGTGCCATGCAAATCCCAAGTAACCAAGGCTTCAAGAAAAATTACGAAATCAAACCAGTGAGGTCTGCTATACAGAAAGACGTGACGTTTGGAGGGCCACTTTCATCGACCGTCACTGCGGAGTCACTCTTTGGAGGAGTTTCATTACTATGCAATGGCTGGACCGAGCGTGAGCAAATACCGAGCCGCAAAGCTATCGATATTAGTTCCAATGCCGGAGTTGCTAGAATAGATGAACATGAGCTTCCCAAAAGCCTCGAAAAAGGCTATATTGATGGTCTAGTAGACGTCTACAATGAACCCATCGTTGTACCTGTAGAGTCTGGATGTTTTTTCATTAGTACCCAGGATAATCCGCAAGGGTGGACTTTTGCGTACGGTATGGATCGTGAAATGGTGGAAAATGCGGATTGCTCTGTCTATGCTGCTCAAGAACTCCGGTATAGTGCCAAGGTCGGCAAAGCAGGACACCTATCCATCGTTAGGGATCTAGCCCACAAAATCTCAAGCCTGTTTCTTTGAACCGACTGCAGAACATGTTAACCTTTCACAAACTGGTATATATAGTTTTTCAAGCTAGCTGCTCTCCCTATTATGAACATGGTGCTGCCTCCACCTATGTCTTGCATCCATTCTGTGTGCGATACATTGAGCAGACAAGCTGAAAGTGAAAGAGAGCTGTATGTAGTGATCCTTTGAAGGTATGGTACCAAATGAGCACTAAACGATTGTGCAAAGACTGTGATTCAGGCTTCTACAAGTGCATGGACATTTCAGAAGATACGGAGAGTCAGGAAGTGCATACTAATGGGGGAATACGTTCGAGCGCAACGTGCTACTGAGCCGTGGTCTAAAATAGTCAGGGTAGGCCACAAGCACGCCTTATTCTTGATCAAGTGCACTGGTTTCAAGAAGTTATTGACTCGCGAGTATATTTTGGAAATTAATGGGCTGAGCTTCGCGATGTTTTGTAATTCCGTGACGCTTACCTGAGCTGAGTCGATACATGTACGCATTCGAACCGAAGCGAAGTTTAGACATTTTACCAATATTACAGCGGGTACTTTTATGCCACCTGGACGTTCAATGTAATAGAGACTATCGTGTGCCGCCAAAAAAGATCCCATTTGTGCACACACAGATTCGTCTGCAACGGACTTGGTGACGATCCTGACCTCTTTCATCTTCCTATCGGTATCTTCGTACCGAATTGCGTGGCTCTAAGTGCTGCCAGCCTCATATATTGAAAGTAAAAGCATCTTTCAACGCTATTCTGCGAGCGACTCCGAGAACATAACGTGAACTAAGGCTTTAACGGACAACTAGGCATTTAGGAGGTAGAAGTCCTAAAGTACAAATATATGGCTACATGGCTATTTTGGAGCGTCGGGGAATAAATAGTCTTCTACCGTACACAGTAACAAATACAGTTATATCCTGCCAGTGGAGGAGCACCCGAGATAGGCTATGTGTGAGGGGCCAATCTGCTCTCGGGACATCTCTCACGCTGCAATGGTATGGGCCATCACTCAACCCATCAGAACGGCAAAGATTAGGCAAAAACTAATGCGAAAGAGGCTTAATATCCTCATTTACTTGTCTAACTACCATGCGTTAACTTTCCGAAAATTTACCCGGAATCAAACACCTCGTCTCGTGCCTACACCATGGGCCACCAGGGCAACCATTTCGGGCCTTGTTTACATCTAGCGTTTCGAGAACATGGTGGTTCCAATTATAACCCTACTTGTTCTGGCAGAGATGAGATACAGTCATAGCTTGGTTATAATATTCTGGCTGAGAAAGGAAGGGTACTCTGTATGCGACTGGCCTATACCTGCGGGCCCCAAATCTTTCAGGGTCTGTAAAATTATATTGATACCTTTCGCTGCCAACGTGAGTGAACCCTATTGGGAGTCCATTGGGGTCTATGGCTTTACAATCCAGGAATAGGCCTTCAGGCTGGAACCAGGGGCGGTGATACGAAGGCTTGTCTAGCCACACTGAGGATACATTTTGCTTGTAGTTTAATATGACACCGGTGCGCGTGCACTGCTTAGTTTGACGTTCCTTCATGTGTTGAGGGCCATTCTCGTGTCATTCAAATTCCTTTGCGGCTATACTGGAGCAAAATAACCCGTATGACTTCGACGTCGTGCTCAATGTTAGACTGTTGACCATCGCGCGACTGAATGATGGATAAGGGCATTGGTTTGTGTTTACATGATACCGCCTATGTATATCACCCGTAGGTCGGATCTGATCGTAAGTGCTGTTGGAAATGACGTGTCCCCGTGACCTTTGTTCATCTCGTCCCACCTTATGGTCTCGCCTCTCGCTCTCCTAACCTAACTAACGAAATATACTATACTGCTAGTAACTCTTGCTCTGCCTCAGGTAGTATGTCCCAGTAGACTGACCGTAACCTAAGTCTGCTTAGTCGGATTGTAGGGTTCGGTACGCTAAGTCCATACGTTAGTACCCTCCACTCTGACTAGGACCCATATGGTATTTTATGATGACTAACGAGTTTCTCCAACAGACCGTGACTTACCATATAAGTGTACGCGTGCCCTAAGGGTCGACAACCCTACACATAAGGTGGAGGAATATAGTGCAGTATAGCATAGCTAGCCGTAGC
>JAKTRP010000024.1:0-46041 GCA_030579735.1 Starmerella floricola | reverse complement strand
CGAGGGAGACGAGACCGAGAGCGGCCCCTCCAACTCCGCGGCCAGATCTCCTGAAGCTAGCAGTCGCATGGGAACCCAGGCCAGTGTCCCCCTTGACGGCCCTGCACACCACGCTGCTGTCGAATTTGTTTTTGAAACATGGGATCCCATAATGTTTGCGCCTGAAAGTATTACTCGCGAACAGAGCCATGTTACTAGTCAACAGCATCACGGTGGAGGAGACGAGACTGAGAGCGGCCCCTCAAACTCCGCGGCCGGATCTCCTGAAGCCAGCAAGGGTTATGAAGTAGCAGGAATTCTCGCAAATATGAGGCGTTCTCACAATCAGCCTGAAAGTATTACTCGTGAACAGAGCCATGTTACTAGCCAAGAGCATCACGGTGGAGAAGACGAGACCGAGAGCGACCTCAAACTCCGCGGCCGGATCTCCTGAAGCTAGCAGTCGCATGGGAACCCAGGCCAGTAGCGGCCCTGCCCACACCTCTGTCGGAGAACCTGTTGCAGCAGACGATCTCTCACTTCTCGGCCAATCTACCAATCAGCCTTGAAGCTCTGCTCGTGAACCAGACGAGGGCTCTGTAACATCACCGGAACCCGCTCTTCGCGAGCACGCAACACTGCCCGGCGACCAGCCTAGTCCACCGGGTCGCAGGCCTGCATCCCGGCCTCGTAGAGCTGCTAGCCAATCTGCAAGCCCACCGGCTCCTTCTCGTAGTGAAGCAGGCAGCGCCGCCGCCATTCCCGTTGGGGAGGCTCCTGATGACTCTGCGGGTACGCCTAGGAATCGCAGTCGTAAGAAGCGCGAGCCCAAAAAACCAGCGTCAAAGATTCGGGAGTGGGAGGCGAAAGATGTCGTCGCCCGCGGTCTTTGCTTTGCGGCAGAACGTGGGCAAGTGGGTATACCTCTTCGCATTCATTCGCAACTCTATGGGCGCTCGTCTACGATTCTCATAAGAAAGAGAGCCATGGAGAGGCTAAATGCACCCATCGTCTATGAACCTATCCTCAAGCGCCAGTTTCCCATGGGTATGCGGCCTGTGGCCTTCGGCAAGTCCCACATTGGTGCAGATGGCCGCCCCGCGTTGATTGGAGTTGATGTTATTGTTTTCGATGACAACTGGGTAGGTCAAGCGGACGTCGTGATGTCTCGACGAGCGACGGACGAGCTTGACAAACTAGTTAAGGGGACGCCGCGCTAAGCAGGCCGCTCGACGTTGAAGCTTGGTAGCCCAGATCCATATAGGAAGGTGCCGCCGTACGAATCTTTTCGTATTAAATACTTTCATATCATATTATTTCTTTTAAACAGAAAAGCATGCTAATTCATTCATTCTTAAAAAGAGGCGCAGGCCATTTATTCGTATACGCGTTTATAAGGAGTTAGAAAGAGCTTTTTGAAAGGCTAATTATCTCGTGCGAAACCGAAAGGAAGGTTTTTGCGCTGTCTAAATGGAATTTTCCCTGCTCGAATTAGAGAAAGGTTTAACCATTCTTAAAGAATTCACCGACTCTCCCAGTCACTCTGTTTAAAAATTATCGATACGAAACACGGCAGTTTAACACAGCTGTGAAGTGATACTCTGCATATGCAGCATTGGAAGAGCTAAAATTGGACGTCACCTTTCACTAGAGTTTTAATGACTTGACATTGTCCATAAGCAACCGCAGCTGGCGCTGCTGCTCCACTCTGTCTAGCAGCTCTTGATAACTCTCCTCGGAGAGTGCCTCCAAGACAAAACCTCTAGAATTAAACCGAGGGAAGTAGTCATTCTCATCCTGCCAAGCTGACCTTTGCAGTCTCTCTAGAGTCATGAGCCCGTCGCTTAAATCGGGCTCGTCTTTGATTAGGACAGCAATCCTGGCATAGCAACCAAAAGGGCCTAAGATCCCTTGACCGACACCATCCAGAACTTCTTGGATCACATCCGCTATGTGAGGTCTATCAGAGAAGAATTCCAGCATCTCCTCAAAACATTCGCGAGTGAAAGGTCCTGGGATCCAGAATTGCTTGTTGGCACTACCCTCATGCTTTGCCACTTGGTAGAGCGATTTGCGGCCATTAGGTGTGATTGCGTAAACTACGGAAAGATCTTCCGGATCGGCAGAGAGCTGGAAAGAGTAATTAGGGAATATAGTGGAAGCTAATTCCAGCAGCAGATCCGGTTGACTGTTCTCTAGCGTTCCACACCAGGCATCAATGAGTTCGAGAAGACTCACTTCGCACATAAGATACGAATCCAGTGGGATTGAGACGGCCGTCTGGACCCACCCCTCCTCACTGGTGATGTCGCCGTCACTATATTTAAGAGAAAGAGACATAGCTGCGCCATAACGGCTTTCTATGTCAGGATTTTCATCCACGCATTCCTCGAAATCTTGTGCCGACGTCAGAAGCACTCCTATAGAGACCATGAGAGTTCCTGCAACACTAGTCACAGTCTTTATATCTCTAAAAATAAGGTTCCAGACACGATCTGCAGCACTGAAACCTTCATGCTGTGCAGTCTCATGGGGAGAATTACGGAACAAACAACTAGATAATGACCCCGCCACTTCGTACCAAACGTCACAACGGTTACAGGAGAGCGACCGTTTACCTGCTCAGTGCATAGACCTAATATGATAAATAGGAATGACGTAAAGTATAGCAAAATTCAGAACTGGTCAACGGCGGCGATCCACATTGCACAGGCTGATCTCGGGCTACCTATCTTACTGCTCTCATGTTAAACTTTTGGCCATCTGAAATTGCTCATAAGCAGCGACTTTGGCATTGCCCAGAAGCTCGCGAAGATTCTGTCTGGAGAGCTCTTCTTAACAAAGCCCCCCCCTCCTTCCTAGATCTGAATCGAGGAATGTGGGTCTGATTCCGTGAAACTGCAAATTGCAAGCGCCTCGAGCTCGTCGCCCACATCGGGCCTGTGTTTGAGTAAGACGGCGATTATGGCATAGCAACCAATGGGGCCGACGAGCCCTCGATGGCTAGCGTCAAAGACCTCCAGGATCACATCCACTAAGTGAGTCTGTCACGGAAGTACTGCAGTACCTTCTTCAAGGATTTGTATGTAGAGACATTAGGCCTCCTGAGTCTGGCCCTGCCTCTCATCCTTTGCCACGTCGTACAGCGACTTTAGAAATAAATCTAGCCTCGCTAGTCCCAGCAGTAGATCAAGTTGATGGCTTTCTAGCGCTCCAGATAGTATCTCAGAGTACTCAAAATTGGCTTTGGGGACAAAGGTACTAGCCAACTGCAAGTGCTACACCTGCGGTGGTCGGATTTTCTTTACGGATGAAATCGCCTGCAAAACACTGGTTTATGAGAGGTAGAGCTGCCGCATAACGGCTTTCTATATCATTCCCGTGAATTTTTGTAACCTCTTTCCATAAGTCACTGCCAAGGCCTTCGCTCTTATAATCCCAGACGTTTCCAGCATGTTTTCGGCTGTAACCTTTGGCCCCAAACATTTTTCGAACAATGCAAGCCTGCGACATTTGGTATCTCATGAGTGCTCTATTAAGGTTCAGGCAGACTGTTTGCTGAATCTTGAAACGGTGCTGCATCAAGAAATGACTGCTTCATTGCAGATATGGCTCTGAGCAAGGCTCGCAGTCTCCTATTTGAAAGGCAAAATTTCTATGTTAACCGCTCAGTTGGCTAGCTGGCGACCCACACCGCTAAATTATCCCAGGAGAGGAGATAAACGAAGCCAATGCATAGATACAAATAATACGTGTTTTCTAGCAGTAAAGAGTAAGGGGTATTGTTGTACATTTGATTTCACAAGACGTGCATTCTTGAATGCGGCCAAGCTGCTATCCCTGCCAGTGGGACTCGGTTCAACAAACTGAGCACATAGAGGGCAGTAGGGCCGTTGAGGGACGACCTTACCCACTTAAAGCGTAGCGCTGTATTGTTGGAGACGCCGCGACCCGAAATACAGGTGGTTTATATGCCTTTGGGACGCCCTACGACACATGCATCCCTAAAAGAAGACATGTGATTCTCAACTACTGCGAGGTCCCTGCCTTGCACCTCAAATTGCAATTCCAAGAAACAGTAGTCATGTTGAAACTTTCTAGAACGTTCCAAGTATCCGGAATTCATCTCGATTGCATAAGGAGAATCACGCATCCTGCCGACTTAAACTGTAGTGGTCGTCGTGGAGGTTGTATGCTTCCAATTCCTTTCCAGAAGTTGTCTAATATGCCTCAAAACTAATTAGTTAGCTACTAAAAGCTCTAAATATACTATAAAAAAGGGTCTTTCTTGGTAGAAGTATGCATCAATGAAGGGTTCCTATAGACGCGCTAAAAGAGACAAAAAAAAGCGTGCTTGCAGGCAGAAGATTGCTGAAGAAGAGCGAGGCTTTAGGGAAACCTCGAAGCCATCAAATACTCCGCTTCAACCGACTCGCCCGCTTCCACCTCTGGTCATGAACTGCTACGATCTCGGTGAGAGTACCTAAAGGGTGAAAGCGAACCCTATTAGCTCTTCTGATACTCATGTTAGCAAAAGTTCCGAGGAAGATAAGCCTGGGAATGTCCCTAGTGACTTAGGAAGTACGTATCCAGACGACGGAAAGTGAACTTCAAGCTCTTCTTCCAACCCGTGGGCCGCCTACCGCCGATGATGGCCCCGTAGCAAACCACATAATCTTCGTTGACTAGCAGCGATGACGCACCGCTGTCGGGCCCCGGATTGTGCACAGTGTGGTGAGTAAACAAGCCGCTAAGCTCTTCTTGAGATGACTCTGCGGCTTTGCTTGGAAGCTCTCTTGGCGAAAAACAGCCCCCGTTGATTTGTCTCGCACACTGGCTTGCAGGCTTGTAAGACTGCCTGCTCTCGTTGAGCGGGTCATGGACCTGCCGATTTGTAGTTGTGTCCGTGGTGCAGTGGGTCGTGACGCGGCCAATCCGGCTGCGGATTCTCCTGGTGATCCTATAAATACACCGAGGACTTCTAGTAATCAATGTAAGCGGGAATATCTCAATGTAGCAGAAAATGTAAGCCCAAAATTCTACCGAAACAGTATTGAACTTGATGAAATTCCCCTTCTAGGTCGCCGCCCTTTGCAGCAGGGCGTGAGGGGTGCGCGTTCCAGTGAGTTTATTTATTGACGAACGTAAGTGGCCCCCATAGCGAAGGAAGGTGTGAGGGCGGGACGGGGCAATGGACCTGTCTCTCACGGACCTGTCGTGCAACGCGAGTACCAATTTGATATGTACGCCCTGGCGCTGGGGTTCAAGCGCACCAACTAGAATCTCCAAGTACTCAAAGACGGTAAAAAAGCCTGTGTGGTACGAGCTCATTGCCAATACCATGCCCACACTCGTCTCACTCTCCTTGCTGGTAATTTCTCCAAATATTGTGAAAGGTAGAGTTACCTCGCAACAGCCATCTATGCCTTTTGTAATCTCTTTCTATCAGCCAACGCCAGGCCCTTTAGCTACATAACCCTAGACATGCCCTGTATCATTTCGCCGACCATTTTTGGCCTCAAACACTTCCTGAATAAAACAAGGTTGCAACGCTACGCGTGACCACTGGCGAGCGGCCCACCAAAGTTCACGCATTAGGTTTGCAGGGAAGGAACCTCATGGCATTGCCTTAACATAGCAATTTCGTTAGCAGTTTGTATGATTAGTATACAACACTCGGCAAGAAGTTTAGGCGATTGCATTCAGAAAGCCACGTATATTGACTTTGTTTGTGCTTCCACTATCCTTTCCCCATCTGGCCAACTCAATTACGGAGTGATGTCCCAAGGTAGAGCTATAAAAGGAGCGCAACTTCCTCAACAGAAATAGGCACTGACAATGGGTTCCTCTAGGCAGGCTGCACGAGACAAAAAAAAAGCAAGAAAAAGATTCAAAGAAAAACAGCATAAGAAGAATCTAGAGAAAGGGAACAGCGCCTCACACAGCGCCTCACCTAGTGTTGATTCTACAGGTGATGCATCCAAACAAAAGAAACGTCTCTCAGCTCTTCTTTCAACTCTTCGCTCAGATCTGCCCTCATCTCTTCGCTCAGCTCTTCTTTCAACTCTTCGCTCAATTCTTCGCTCAGATCTGCCCTCATCTCTTCGCTCAGCTCTACCCTCAGCTCTACCCTCAGCTCTGCTCTCAGCCCTTCCCTCAGATCTTCCCGGAGTTCTTGTCATTCTTCTCGTGGGTGCGAATGCCTTGTTTTTATTGTATATCCTAGCAAGCACAGCCATGACTGGACAGCCAAGCGTGAGTGGATGAAATGCTTTAGGTTAAACTCGGAACAAAGCGTGGTGGGCGTGACGGTGACCACGCATCAAAGTTCGAAGATCGAGGTCGAGAATATGTGCCTGAGCTACTAAGTTTTAATTTGTTCAATTCAAATAGAAGTGTATCCATAGCCGTGCGTAGACTGCAACAGCCACAGGTCCTGCCACAAATCCTGTCTCTGCCACAAATCCTGACCTGCCACAAGTCCTGACCTGCCACAAGTCCTGACCTGTCCCAAGTCCTGCTACAGGTCCACAGCCTTGCAAGGCAAACGGAGCCTGCCGCAAACCTGTTTAAAGACTACACTCAAGGCTATATAAATAACTAACTAAAGGCGTACAGAGGGTTACCGCCTTATCTGCGGCTCCCACCTCCCACCTGCACGCTCTGTCTAGCAGCCACAGCCCCTGCCATTTAGGCTGCGTCGCGGGGTGGCGGTTTCGCTCCGTACACGTGACCGTGGAATCACCTCGAAGGCGCTTGCCCGGCCCGAGGTGTGTGGTCAGCCCCTGACGGCTTACCCACGACGGCGTACCTCCCAACTCGGCAGGTGATGTTCAAAAGGCGAGGGACCGACTCAGCGAACCTTGCCAACTCAAAACCACATCCGCATAGAACACACACATATAATGGCGAAGCGACTACGAAAAGAGCTGAACGACCTTCGTAACGACCCCCCGTCGTCCTGCTCGGCTGGTCCCGTTGGCGACGACTTGTTCCACTGGCAGGCCACGATTCTCGGGCCGTCGGACTCGCCATACGCCAACGGCCTGTTCTTCCTGAACTTCCAGTTCCCGCCAGACTATCCTCACAAGCCGCCGAAGGTCACGTTCGAGACAAAGATCTACCATCCGAACATCAACGCAAGCGGAGCCATTTGTGTGGACGTGCTCAAGGACAACTGGTCGCCCGTGCTCACGGTCCCGAAGCTCCTCCTGTCCATCTCCTCGCTGCTCACAGACCCGAACTTTGACGACCCACTCGTGGCCGAGATCTCTACCCAGGCCCAGCAGGACCCGCAAAAGTACGAGGCCACAGCCCGTGAGTGGACCCGGAAGTACGCCATGTAGCCGGGCCCAGCCTTCCTTCCCACGACCCCCCGCATGTAGGCATGTAGGCATGTACGTAATGAGCCGCAACGGATACTGGGCGAGGCTGCTAGAATGGACTGGGGCCGAGCACGGGCTCGATAGGCGAGGCCCGTAGTGGCAAGCTTACAGTGGCCGTGACCCGGTGCCATAGGCCCGCTCTCGTGTACATACCAGCAACAACTTAGTTACATAAATAAGCCTGTCCATGTAGGTAGCCGTGGTCCGTTCATCGACCGGGTTGGGCTCTTTTTAGGGCCCTTGACCGAGGGCTGCCTCGACTCGGCCACTACTCGGCGAGCCTTTATGGGGGCCCTCAAGTCGGGGCTCTATGGCCCACCCGCTATCTCTCGCCATAATCGAGGTCGTTTCAAATGGCAGACGGCCCGAGATCAACAGCCACACAAGCCCAGCCCCCACGACCCAGCCCCATCTCCAGTAGGCCACACGACGGTTCTCCAGCTACACCAACCGTTGTTCAGTGCGCAATGTACCCATACGGCCAGCCCCCGGGGGCACAGCAGGGAAACTATGGGTACCAACAGTATAACCAGTACCAGCAGCCGTACCAGACCGGCCAGCCCATGCAGGCAATGGGGTACCAGGCCCCGCAGAGCGCACCTGGGTTTGCCCCGTCGGCCACGGGCCAGCAGGGTCTTCAGCCCTCGGTTACGGGCGTTCCAATGGGCGTTGCTCCAGCACAGCCTCAGTACGGGTCGCAGGCTTTCCAGCCGGGGCCTCCGATGGGCACTCAGATGGGCCAACAAATGGGCACACAGATAACCCCACAGATGGGGGTGGGTACACAGATGGCGCCGCAGGGCAATGTGAATGCACGCATCCCGAATAAGCGCCTCACGTTCCTCACGCCCGAGGACCAGGCGAACTTCGCCGAGCTGTTCAAGGCGACCCTCGCCCCGGGCGAAGAGGCCGTGTCCGGCGATGCGGCCCGCCAGGTCCTGCTGCGCTCGAATCTGTCGAACTCGACGCTCGGCGACATCTGGCAGCTCGCAGACACGCAGCGCAGTGGCCGGCTGCTGTTCCCGGAGTTCTGCCTCGCCATGTACCTGTGCTCGCGGTCTCTGCAGGGCCAGCCCGTGCCTATGCAGCTCGACCCGCGCATCAAAAAGGAGGTCTCGGACATGGTCGACGAGATCTCGTTCAGTGTGGCGGACCCAACGCCGTCCCAGGCCTCGACGCAGACTCAGCAGTTCGCGAACCTGCGCAGCCAGGCAACGGGCTACCAGCCCACGGGGTTTGCGACCCAGCCCACGGGCCAGCTAACGAGCCAGCTCACAAGCCAGCCCACGGGGTTCGCGGCCCAACCGACAGGGTTCGCGGGCCAGCCCACGCAGTTCAACGGACTACAAAACCAACAAACAGGCTTCGCGGGCCTGCAAAGCCAGCCGACCGGTGGCGGTGGGTTCAACGGCTTCTCCGCGCTTCAAAACCAGCCCACGGGTGGCTTCAACCAGCAGCCCATGGGCTACGCGCAGAACCAGTCTGGGTTCATGGGGGGCCTGCAGCCACAACGCACGGGCAGTTTACAGCCACAAGTTACTGGCGGGCTGCAACCGCAGGTGACTGGTGGAATTCGCCCGCAAGTTACCGGTGGACTGCTCCCTCAAGTGACCGGCGGGCTACAGCCCCAAGTTACAGGCGGCATGGCGGGCGGCTTACGACCCCAGGTCACTGGCGGGTTGCAGTCGCAAACTACCGGTGGGTTTCAACCTCAGATGACCGGCGGGCTGCGGCCGCAAATAACAGGCGGGTTGCAGCCCCAAATCACGGGCGGGCCACAGCCTCAAATTACGGGCGGACTACAATCACAATTTACTGGCGGATTGCAGCCACAAGTAACGGGCGGACTGCAGCCACAAGTAACGGGCGGACTGCAGCCGCAAATGACCGGTCTGCAACCGCTGCAGGCAATGCCCACTGGCAAGCCCGGCCAGTGGGGATTCAGCAATGCTGTAACGCCGGGCCTGGACTCGTTCCAAACTCAGTTTACGCCGCAGGCCACGGGCTCGCAGGCATTCCGTATGCAGCAGCAACTGCAGCAGGCCGGTGCCCCGGCCTCCACGAGTGGCTATGGCATGTCGAAGCAGGAAAAACAAACTTACGATGGGATTTTCCTGCAGTGGGACAAGCAGCGCACGGGGTTCGTTGATGGCACCACGGCCATCACGATCTTCGGCAAGTCCGGCCTATCGAACAAGGACCTTGAGGCGATTTGGAACTTGTGCGACCGCCAAAACAGGGGGAAGCTCGACCGCGACGAGTTCTCTGTGGCCATGCATCTTATCTACCGTAAGTTGAACGGGCAGGACGTGCCAGTTCGATTGCCCCCTGAGCTTGTGCCGCCCTCGCAGCAGCGCATTGACGAGTCCGTCGAGAAAATGAAGAAGTTTTTGAAAGACTCGAAATCGTTGTCGAGCCCCGAGCGGATCTCCGGCAGTACGTCCAGCCTGCCGAGCACGAAAAGCTCCGCATCTGTTTTCAAAAATGACGACAATGACCTTGGTGCCTACCGCTCAGCATCTCGGCACCGCTCAGTCGGTACGTTGAAGCCAACAAGCACGGGATCTGCACGGTCGGATAGCGTAGGATCGGACCGGGGAAGCCTCGACGAGCTTGTGAAGCTCGTTCGTGAAAAGCGTATTTTATTGGAGGCTGCAGACACACAGGACGACGATGACCTCCAGGCTGAGGAGCACATGGAGGCGCAAAACGTTCGCGGAATTGCCGATTTGAAGGACCGCATCCGCAGAGTCCAGCAGCAGCTTCACGAGTCAGGGGCCTCAGCCGGCAGTGCTGGCGGCGACGTCGAGCGCAGCGACCTTTTGCGCAAGTTGCAAACGATGAGCGATGAGCTTTCGCAACTAATTAACGAAATCACGCACGTCGAGAGCGAGATCAGCCGCAAGCGAATCGCGCTCATGCAGCAGAAGTTCGAGAAGCAGCATCCGACGGCGAAGATCGTCGGTACCGGCCCCGGCGGGTCGATCACGGACAGCGATCGTGCAGCTGCAAAGCGCAAGGCCGAGCTGCGTGCGCGCATGGCCGCCATCACGGGCAAACAGCCAAGCGGGAGCTCGGATGCCGACGCTCTCGAGGAGTTCGAGCGCGAGCTTGCCGCGGCGAAGCAGCAGGCCGAGGCAGACTCGGTCAGCAACCAGCGCTCGTTGAAGGCGCTTGAAGAGAGCTTGAAAGGCTTGGAGCGTGACTTGCGCACACAACTCAAGGCCGACGGCCAGGACCCGCGTTCCGACCGCGAGCGCCGCCGATGGGAAGAGGCTATTGGGGTCGAGCCCGAGGTCAAGGAATTTATTCTCGACATTCGCTCGAAACAGGCCCCATCGCAGGCCCCATTGCAGGCCCCATTGCAGGCCCCATTGCAGGCTGGGGCACAGTCGCTCGCTCCGCCGGCAAACATATCGCGATCGGTATCGCCGAACACATCAGCCCCTGAGCCACAACAGGTGAATGGTGCATCGCCAAAACAGGAGGCAAAGAAAGAAACCACGGCCGAGAGGATCGCGCGAATCCGTGCCGAGGCACAGCGCAGGACTCAGGAGAAGTTCGCCGCGGCTGGCATCAAAATCAGTGACCGTCGCCGCAGTTCAGAGCCGAACGGGGATCGCCGTCGCAGCTCAGAACCTCCTCTACCCGGGTCTGAGTCCGGCTCGCCGCAACCGCCTCTGCCTCAAAGCAGTTTTAAGGCTGAAAGTCCTGCCTCGCCAGCTACGCCACCCACGGCGGCAGCACACACGGCAGCACCGGCAGCACCGGCAGCACCGACTTCGGAAACGATCGAGGACGAGGACGAGGAAGAGAAGCAGCTGCGTGCTGAGCTCGAAGCTGAACAGAAGCGTGCCGCTGAGCGCGAGACCGAAGCACAGGCCCGCGAGCAACGCAAGGCGTCGCTACGGGCCGAGAGAGAGAAAATCCAGAAACGAGCTCAGGCACTTCAGAACCAGAAATTGGACAATGAGGATGACGACGACGAGTGGGGTGACGCGAAGCCCGTGCAGACGCACACGTGGAGACCGACATCGAAGGACTCGGAGCCCCCGAAGCCAGACCACACTCCAAAGATTGAGAGCACGGTGAAGCGGCCGTCGTGGCTCCCAAAACCGAAGGAAGAGAGCCCCGCCAAAGCACCGCAAGCTTCGCGCGACGAGCCGAGCCAGGCAGCTGCCTTGACTCCACAAACAAAGGAGTCAGCCCCGTCGCCCCCGCAGGGCCAGTCTGCTCCGGCACCCGCACAGCCAGCAGCACAGCCTCCAGCATCGCAGCAGCCCCTAGCATCGCAGGCACCACAAGCACCACAGACACCTGTGACTTCGCAGCCTCCGGCACCAGTTACGGCTCCGCCGGCGCCGAAGTCCGGCTTCAACCCGTTCAACCGACCGCCCGCACCGAAATCTGCAGCGGCTGAAGAGGACGACTGGGGATCGAACCCGAGCGATGGCGAGGAGGAAGACGACGAAGCGGGTCCTCGAGGCGGCGCTACTGCACAGCAGCTTGCGTCGCTTCTGTTCGGAACTATGGGCCCGCAACGCCCGGCCGAGCCTGCTCCGCCTGCCGAGCCCGCAAAGGCACCGCCGACTCCTGCCCCAGCTCAAGAGCCTGCACCGCCAGCACCAGCACCGCCAGCACCAGCACCTCCTGTACCGGCACCGCCAGCACCGGTACCACCAACACAGGAGCTACCGGCACAGGATTCACAAGCTGAGGTCGCCGAGCAGTCCTGGAGTGCGGCAGCCCCGCCTGCACAGGAGTACGCATACGAAGCGGAGCCAGTGAACTACGCTTCTGAGATGCAAACGACTGAGCCGCACGGTGCACGCGACGCTCACGAGGGAGCTCATAACGAGCCACAGGCGCAGGCATATGGTTCGGAATCATATGGCAAGGACGCGTACCCACAGGACGCATACCCGCAGGATACGAACGCCCCGAACTCGTACGCCCCGAACGCTCATGCCCAGGACTCCTATGCCCAGGATACGTACGCCCAGGACGCGTACGCCCAGGATGCCCACGCGCAAAATGCGTATGCGCAGGGAACTTATGCACCCGAGTCGTATGCACAGGAAACTTATGCACAGGAACCATACGCAGAGCCACCAGTGGCACCGCCTGCACCTCCTCCTGCTCCACCAAGTGCTCCGCCAAGTGTACCTCACGCAGCACCGCCTGCGCCTCCAGCGCCGGCCCCACCGGCCCCGCCGGCCCCACCCGCAGTTGGAGGCCATAACGACTACAACCACGGTGACGACGACGAGTTCGAGTTCAGCGATGCACAGTCGACTTTGCCTACGGCGCCGCCAGCTCTGCCCGCAGGAGAAGCACCGCCAGCACCACCACCTCCTCCGCCGTTTGCTGCCCCGCCCCCTGCGTTCGGAGCACCGCCTGCTCCGCCACCACCGCCACCAGCTGCTCCCGCACCGGAGACATCAGCTGCCCCTACTGGTCTCGGAAACGCTCTTTTGGGCGAGATCAGTTCGGGTGGGTTCAAGTTGAAGAAGCCGTCCCAGCAGCACATTAGCGAGAACAGTCTGGGACGCGTTTTGTAACTTAAAAAAGACAAAATAGTTCCTAAGGACTTTGTACGGCACTAATATGCACATGAACGTCACTGAGTATGCACATAACGCTAGCTATATGTAATGAGTGCTTGGTATGAACGTCAGTTAACGCTGGGTGTGATGCACGGCGGCGGTATGATGTACGGCGATGCACGGTGGATATAATGTACGGGGTTCGATGGAGAAGGTTACTAGGTATATTCGCGCATACCGGTACTGTTGTACGCGAGTGGAGTAGATATCTGGTTTGTGCTTGATTTCACTAATTATTGCCAGTCTCAGCTATTTTAGATACTTCTATGCCATGTTCAAGGCCGGAAAGCAAATTGCCGGATGGAGGCCAGCCGGTCGTTAGTCGGTGTGGCAACCACGGTCGTACCGTCTAGTTTCGATGCGTAGCGTGCGTTTTTGACTCCTAGTGGAGAGTCCACGATTGTGTCCGACTTCGCCGGCTTCAGGCTCTGTTCTATAGGGCGTTTCGCCAACGACGTTGGCGTCAGTGGAGCAGACGCGCGAGGTGACGAAAACACGGCCGTGGCTGGAGTGCTTGCTTGAGTGTTCGCTGGTGTGCCCATAGCACGAAAAGGTAGAAGATTCTCCTTGTCGGCGTCTGTATCTATGCGGACACGGACAGAGCCTGGTTCAGTAAGCGCCTTATGCGGCGGTGTAGGCCTTGTAAGCGGCGCGGGCTTTGTCGGAGGCGTGGGCACAGGCGTGCGAGGCTCGGCGGGCGATTTCTTCGCGAAGAACTTTGAAACCGAAGGTGTAGTACTCGGGCTTGGGCTGGGCGATGCAGTCGGCGAGCTGTAGAGCCGGCGGTTCGCTGCACGGGACACGCCCAGCGGTGACGAAAACACGCTCTGTTTAGGCAACTGCACGGGCCGCATACGCTGCACGTACCGGCTGATGATGGGGTCGACGACAAGCTCCGACTGGAGGTCCTGCGGATCAACAATTCCCGCAGCAAGGCGGTGGGCCTCTGCTCTGCGCAACGCCTGGCCCACAATAGCGTCCGTGAGCAGGGCATTCACCTCGGCTTCCGGCTCGGTGAGGTGCGTTAAACAGCACTTGCGCGGGTTCCACACGCGCTGGTACTGGAACGCAAGGTCTGCGTGGCGGGCAAGCTCTACAAAGCTCGGCTCGACACGGCCCCCGCTCACGAGGTGCTGCACAATGGCATCGAGGCTCCCGCCAAACTTCGTGATGAGCGCGTTCGTTTTCACAGGACCGAGCCCGGCCACGCCGGGCGAGTAGTCGCAGCCCGAGACGATGGCCAGGGCCCGCAGGCTTGCGAGGTCGCTCAGGGGCCGCGGGATGTCCGAGCTGCTGATGTGGATACAGGACCCAGACTTTGCGTCGCATTTCGTCAACAAATTTTGCGCACCAAACACTAAGAGATCGCTGTCCTCGCTAATAATGCCGTTGATGATGCCCTCGCGCTCGAGCCACACGAGCTGGGCGTCGGCCTCGTACGGAGCAACAACAAACTTGATCCCGCGGGCCTTCAGGTACGCAATGACCATGGCCGCGTGCGAGGGCGTGATGTCAACGCCCCGCAAACTCAGCGAAGACGAGGAAGAAGCAGAGGAGCTCGCCGAGGCCTCGGACTGGGCCCGGGCGGCCTGGCGAGCCCGGCGGCGCTGAGACTCGACACGCTCTTTCATGGCTAAGGAAGCGCCATCAAACACGAAATAGAGCTGGACGCCGTAATGCTCGTAGCACCGCACGCGGTTGTCGATGCTCTGCACGAGCCGCGTCGACGGAACGCCCCGGAGAAGCTCGTCTGCACAGCTCGCGGCTGCACGATGTAGCCACGAATAGCCATCGACGCCTAAAGTCTGTCCACGGAAATGAGCCGCGTCTCGAGGCGTTGAGTACGGCTGGAGAAGCCGTAACAGGCCGGTTACACCCATAGTCGCGACGCGAAGTGCCCTTGCCCGGCAATAAACACGAAGCTACGCGCTCGGCCCGCATTTTTCAGGGCAGCCCACACCCAGCCGGGTGGGAAGATTACACTTACTGCAGACACATTTGCACTGTAGACCCACATTTCCGGTAGACTCCCATTTTGGTAGACTCCCATTTTAGGTAGACTCAAGTATTCAGCAGACTCATACAGTAGACTCACGCAGTAGACTCACGCAGTAGACTCGCACATTAGACTCACACAGTAGACTCGCACATTAGACTCATGTACATAGTAGACACATGCCACAGACTCACTAGTCCTACTCTATGGTTCACTGTTATCTCCAAGAGTTTCGGCTTCCCATACTCATCCTCAAATTTGACGACTGTGTGAACAGGCGTAGTGCTGAGATGGAATAAACTGAATGCTCATTGAATACTGCTAGACTCGGTATGGACCGGCACAGACCAACCGTGGTGTCAAATCCCTTAGAATAAGTGCTCTAGGATTAAGCGAGCTCTGTGGGCCTCGTTATAGTTGTTTAGTGTTGCTTAGCGCTGGGCCTCCAGCTCATTATGCACAGCTCATTATTACCGGCTCCTTATACGCACTTCATCACGCCCCAGCTCGTTATCCGGCTCATTCCCATACTACATTGCTTAATCATTTTACCATTTTACTTACTTCCGGTTCAAGCAGCGCTATTTTCCCTCGCTGCATTCTCATTTGTGGCTCGTTCCTAATAAGACCCACAGCCTTAGACGAGCGTTAGACACAGCCTCAGGCGAGGCTATATCCAGGGTGGCACACGTGACGGCCGGATCTGAGCAACTGGCATGAAGCGAAGGACTCAAAGGGCGTACCACGATTTTGGGCCCGCGAACCAGCCTGAGCCGGACGCGGGCAAGCCGCAGGAGTCCCTGACGTACTGGGATGACGGTGTGGATCTTGCCGTGCTGCCCGAGCAGCAGGGAATCAACGAACGCCTCGCTAGCCTCCATGTCAAGCCCGAAGCGGTTCCGACAAAGCTTGTGGACCGCATTCCGGGGCCGCAGCTGCCGTCTACACTCGGTTTGAACGGTAACTCGCGTGAGCCCGTGCCGGAAATCCCCGAAGAACGCACGCTTGCGCAGGCAGCCGTTGAGGAAGGCAACGGCGGCGTGTTCCGGACTTTCGAGGATACGTGCCCGCCGCCGGCCGATGTCGAGTACGCCGTTGTGGATCAGGGGATCAGCGGCCCGAATTTCATCCGCAGCTCCATGTACAACGTCCCGTACAGCGATAAGCTGAAGCGCCAGACGCAGCTGCCCTTGGCCGTGTATATCGAGCCGTTTGCCGAGCCCGAAGTGCCCCTCGCCGACTTCTCTGCTTTTGATGGCGAGGAGCTTCCGCCGCGGTGCCACCGGTGCCGTGCGTACATGAACGCGAGCATGCGGTTTGTGAGCGGCGGAGCGAAATTCGTGTGCAATCTGTGTCTCTTTGTGAACAACACACCTGCGGAGTACTTCCAGCCCACGGGCCCCGACGGCCGACGCCTGGACTGGGAAACGCGGCCCGAATTGGCGTTTGGAACCTACGATTTCGCCGTCGTCAAGCCTCGTCAGGAACGAGGGCACGGTCAGGCGCCTGAAGAAGGGCAAGGGGACGCGCCACTACCACAAACCCCGGGCACAGAAGCCGAGCTCCGCGCACCTCGGGCTTCCGTTTACGGCGAGCCCGCAGATCCCTGTTTCCGGCGCGTGTTCGTTTGCGAGTGCAGCCGTGATGCTGTGCAGAAGGATCTCGTGACTTTGTTCGCCGATGCCGTGCGTGCGTGCTTGCCGCATCTGGGCCCGCACGAGCGTATTGCCATCATGGCCTTTGATTCGCGCATCCACATGTTCCGGCCCACGCCGCACAACGACGTGCAAATGCTCGTTATGACGCCGGACGCGGCCATCGTGCCTCCAGATGTGTTTATGGCCCCGAACAGTCCGGCCCTAGCCACGCTCTTGGCAAGGCTGCCCGAATACTTCCTGGAAACTGCTGATCGCAGCTCGAGTTTTGGCAGTGCGCTTGACGCTATTTCAAACGTTGAAGGCGGCGGGCGTGTGTCTGTGCTGCTGTCGACGCTGCCGTCGGTTGGTGCGGGGCTGCTGCGGCTGCGAGACAACGCCATTGCCGGCATCACGCCCCCCGATGCCCCCGTACACAAAGAGCTGTTCGAGCCAACATCCTCGTTCTACAAGTCGCTTGCTTCTCGGTTCGTGAACGGCGGCTGGGGCTGCGACGTCCTTGCCATTCCCACGACGGGGTACCTCGACCTCGCGAACGTGGGCCAGCTTGCACGCAGCACGGGAGGCCGTATGTACCTGTACCCGCGGTTTGTGCCCACTCGAGACTCGCGGCGCGTTGTGGCCGACTTGCTCGCGATCGTGAGCTCGCCCCTGCAAGCCCGCAACGTGTCCCTGCGAATCCGCACGTCGACGGGCCTGCAAGTCGAGCATGTGTACGGGAACGAGTCCGCAAGTTTCATGGACGAGCGCTCGACGTCGGTGGCCATGCTCACGTACGACGGCACGCTCGACCCGAAGCTCGATGCTCACTTCCAGGCGGCCGTGCTGTACACGACGCCGCACGGCGAGCGACGCGTACGCGTGCTGAACCTGCTCGCCGGCGTGACGACAAAGCTCAAGTCTGTCCTGAAGTTCGTGGACTCGGACGTGATCACGGCCGTGTTTGTTAGGCAAACGTTTGCGCAGCTCGGCCAGCACTCGACACGCGATTTGCGCCACGCCGTTCTTGACAAACTCGAGCGTGTGTTCGGGGCCGCACGCCTCTACGCGGGCCAGGGCCTGCCACTTACACAGCTGTTGATGCCGACAAACCTCCGCCAGCTGCTCATGCTCGGGCTTGCGCTCACGAAGTCCGTGTCGCTGGGTTCACGAGCGTTCAGCAGCGATGCGCGTGTTGTCAACGCATTTTACCTCCAGAACGCCACTCCGAACGAGCTCACGCTGGCTTTGTATCCGCGTATCTACGACCTCGCCGTTGTTGGAGCATCACTAGCCCAGGACACGGCGCCAGACCGCGTTCCGACTGTTCGTGCGCGGTTCACGGACTTGTTGCTCGGCAGCCGGGCCTTCCTCGTGTGCGATGGCCAGCAAATCTACATTTGGCTCGGCGAGTCTGTGCGGTCGTCGGTGTTGACGGACTTGTTTGGCGTGGCGAACCTTGCAGACGTATCGCCGTGGCTTGACGAGCTTCCCGAGCGGGACAATGCCGTGAGCACACAGGCTCGTTTGCTGTGCGAAACCCTCGCCGGCCGAGTCTCACGGAGCTGGCTGCCTCTGCAAATTGTTCGCGAGAAACTCGATGGCGCTGAGTACCAGCTCCGCCAGCTCATGGTCGAGGATACGATCAACGACTCGCCGTCCTACATCAACTACGTCGTGAAGGTGCACAACTTCGCAAAGACGTACCGTGAGAAGGAAGGATGGTTTTAATGACATTTTTTACGTACGAAGCCGGCACTTGTCCGGCCATGATGCCCACTCCTGCTACAATGTGGGCGAGATAGACTTTTAATGCCCTGATGATTAGATCTGTACACTAGTTATTAGCACGAATGCACTGATACTCCCCTGTGGTAAGACGAGCATGCATAAGGCTTGCTGAGGGCCTGTATGGGATACGTATGAGCATGGACACGAACGAGCATGAGTAGAGGAACACATAGAGCCCACACTACATATTTTGTGCTTAGTCCCGCTGGACGCCAGGAACCCACTGTTTTGAGTCGTCATCAAACACCTCGCGTTTCCAAATTTCTGCGCTCTTTTTTACGTCTTCGAGAACTTGCTCGGCCGTGTGCCAGCCCTCCTGGCGGTGTGCAGCAGAAACAGCAATCCACACGCTCTCCTCACTTAGGGGTACGTCGCCAATGCGATGAATAAGGGCAACTTTATTAATTCCCGGTGCTTGCACGGCTCGCTTCGCGATTTCGGCGAGCGTGCGTTCGGCCCGCGGGACGTAGCACTCGTAGCTCAGCAGGGCAACATGCTTGCCTTCAAACGTGTCCCTTGTAATGCCACTGAATGTGACCACGGCCCCAGACTGCGGGTGCTTGGCCCAGTTATGCAGTTCACGCACATCAATGGGCTCGCGAACAATGCCCGTCCATGTGGTGTCTCCCATACGGTTAAGGGGAACCTGCTCCACGCCCAAGCACACATCCGCACAACCACATCTCACAACCACATACCTCACGGGAGGGCTATAGCCACAAGCAGTACACGGAACGCCTTGGATAAAAGCTGGATCCAGTTGGCTTACACGTACCTTTTCTAGCAAGTTAGTATAAATTGGTATGATCAAATTGGTATTACGTGTGTGTCAGCAATAAAAGGCCTTTGCATGCATATGGCCCCTAGCATCGCCGTAACTTCAGTATGGTCAGTGTACGGGGCCAATTCAACGGCTCGCATGGCCCACTAAAATTTGACTAAGATTGTATTCGGGTCTGTCTGTTGATGAATCTACTCAGGCGAGCAGGCTTCAGGGACAAGATGATATTTAGTAGGACCCCATCGTTGCCTCATTGACTTCATTAACTCAAACTCGTCATCAGTAAACACCCTATCCTCCGGTATATCGTCAACTATGATTTCAGTTGCAGGATACTGTTCATACTGCAAGTCATACACGCGCAGTTCGTATTGATTCGATACTTCGGAGCCATTTATTTTGAAAAAAACAAAGTAAGTGTCGTTTCCGTAGAGGGCTGTCAGTTTATCCGCCCCTTCTCTGTACGTAAGTGCAGAGACTATGGTCACCAGCATTAAAGTAAGAAACTGCTTCACCAATATCATCCTTTGGATGCTGTTCAGATTGCTACTGGACTCCCTGACTCAATTCTGCTTGGCGAAACGTTCCTTGTTTACACACTCGTGTTTATAGTGTAGTACAATTGTTCCTGATGGGCGGTGAGCAATATATATGCATAGGGGGCTCCCAAAGCCTAACCCGTATGCCAGAGAGCGTCTCGTGTGATTGAAAGGGTAGTCCCACAAAGTCTCCAAGCAGCCTGTGACTCACATACCCGGCATATCAATGACGCATCTTAGCAGTAAATAAGTAGATTGACTGGTTCATTATGGTAACGTGTTTGCAAGTATGTCGAAGCTCCTGAATCCCAACCAACGAGGCATATAAACGTGTTACATGGCACCTTTGATCGTCTTTTAGCTATGTTGACCAACAACGCATCTCAAATCGTCCGTAAGAAGTCCTTCGCCAAGGTTTTCCGACCCCATTAATCTCATTAGCTCGAATTGTTCATCAGTAAACAAGAACATGTCCGGTATATCGGCAACTACGATTTCAGTTACAGGCATTTGCTCATCCTTCGTATTATAGATGCGTAGCTCGTATTGGTTCGGTACTTCAGAGTCGTTCATTCTGAAATAGGTGAAATAAGTCTCTTCCCCGTACAGGGCCATCAGATTGTACTCCGCTTCCGCGCAGGTTAATGCAGAGACAGCGGTCAACAGCAGCACCGCAAAATACCGTTTGGAGAGTATCATCTTCAAACTTGGGCAAATTGCTAACTCCCTTCTCAAGAGCTTTGCTAATGTGTGCCGCTATAATCTCCACACTTGCGTTGAGCTTCTATCAATAGGTTGTTATCTACCTTAGCTAATAGGGGACCCCAACCCCGTTTCTCGCCACGCATGATAGGACGCATACTGGCACATTAGAGGCGACACCACCCTAACCCTACTGCTTCATGGCTCAGGGCATTGCATATTGATTAATATGATAGCCACTCCCAAGTTTCAGAAATTGCGACGCTCACACTCCGTGTTTCACTTTCACAAGCCAATTCAACGTCTTTCAGGGGCCAAATTATGTCTTGGGTGGTGATTGTGTTAGACGCGTTCTTGCATTTCAACAAGCTGATGACAGTTATATCTGTTAAACTGTTTAATTCAATCAGTCGTAGTATCAAATAAAAGAAGTGCGAATCGATTGCTGACCAGTTTTGTCTGGTGGCCGGATCTACATACATGGTCTACACGGACAGTATAAGTAACCACTTTCTCGTACCTCTAGCTATCACATAGGGCAAATCAGGTCTAGTGCAATATACAGTTTACTGGGATCTCTTCCGCTCACTAAGACGCTATTGTCACTGAACACTGTATCCTCCTGTATATAGTACACAATGCTGCTCCTTCTCTGGACGTAACTACAGAGACAGTGGCAGCCAACATCATAGTAAGTAGTTGCCTTGGTAATTCATCCTTCAGATGTCATGCATGTAACTTTTCAACTTCGAGCTCAATACTGCAGCACTTCACGACAAACCTATACTTTCTATACTCGTGATCCTTCTCCAGTTAGTGAGGAGACGCAAGCTGGCAGATTCAAACACCATGTGCGACTGAGTTGGTAAATGCTGGTATTGTATTCCCAAGCATCCTGCGGCTCTCTCATGCTCACTGGACAATGCCGCAGGTCACATTGTTGCAGCTCGCAGTGGTCAAGATGTGTTTATTGGTAGGAACGGCACTGGTACTTGTTATTGCAGGGATATCGATATGATATTCAAGAGTGTAATCGCACTAATGTGTTCGTCCATGGCTCTCAAGGGGTGTCGGAATCATTCTGCCCGTTGAATGATAATATGTCTTTTGCTTGATAAATACACGTGTTCTATGCTGATAATGGGTAACACACTAGCGCTTGTTTGCTACCCATTCAGACTAACACAAGATCATGATATACACTCAGCTAAAGCTACTGGCAGATATGGGGTATGCACAGGTGTAAGCATAGTGCTAAAGCAGCGCCACCTGGAGCTCAGAAGGACAAAATTCACATTATAAGGGCGATCCAGGCCCGATGCAAAGCATTTTGCTAAGGTCTCCTCGTCTCACCAAGTCGCCATCGTCACTGAACACCATATCCTCCGGTATATCGTCCACGATGGTCTCAGTCCTAGGCATTTGTTCGTTCTGCCTATTATAAGCGCGTAGCTCGTACTGATTCGGCACCTCAGAGCCGTTTATTGTGAAAGCTTTGTAGTACAGGCGATTTCCGTATACGGCCCTCAACTTTGCCGCTCCTTCTCTGTACGTAATTGCAGAGGCAGTGGCTGCCAGCATTATAGCAAGTACGTGCCTTATTGGAATCATCCTCCAATGCTCTACTGTTCACCTCTTGGGACTCGCTATGCCCAGAATGTATCGCACACAGTTGCGTCTATGGTGATTATATATTGCTTGCCAGGGTGCGATAAGGCACATACTGGCACGTTAACCAAACCCCATGGCTTCACGCCAAAGAATATGGGTGAGTAAAGTAGCCAGGTCTCAGCAGCTAATGTTTTAAGAGATCTCTAAAGGACTGACCAGTAGCCAGTGTATTTAGGAGTGGAGCTTTACGTCCATGTTCTACTTATATACGGTGAAGAAATGACCTATGCTCTTCGCGATTTTGCAATGCAAGGCCTTGAGTGACTAGTCTGACGAGCCCTCAATGGCCTAGTAAAAACGAAGGCATCTCCCAAGGAATGGCTTCATATGGCATATCCTACATGGAACTTACTACATAGAACTTCCTCAAACTGTGGCGAATGGTTGGAAAAGTCCATGACATACTTGCAGTGGTGCATTGCAATAGTAAAAAGTGTCTAGCCCCATAGGCGAGGTTTTGTGAGTGTTCGACTCAGTATTGCTGATGATTCGTAGTGGACAAGCGTGATGTTGTGTGTTTCGATTTTTTTTTGTTTTGCGGTTTTGTCTGTTTACTCGTTTGTGTTTCCATGTGGCGTGTCGGCCCTGCTTGGGCGCCTTTGTGTGGAGTGATTTAGCGTGTTTGAGAGGCTAGGGTAGTTCGCCATGAGCGACGACGAGAAGCCAATATCCGAGCTCAAGCCCGACGCCGTGGCTTCGGACGGTGTTTTAGAGCTGCTCAACGGCTCGAGCGAGGGCGACAACAATTTGTCGGAGAATGAAAGGCGTCGCCGGATTCGCACGCTCTCTGCAGGCTCGCGGGCCCAGATAGACGCTCAAGAGCACCAACGACAGTTCCTGGACTTGCGAACACGGCTTACAGACCTGCTAGACACAACTGTGCGTATGTTGCAAGACGTGATTTCTCTTAACAACGAGTCCTCGCTCTCAGTTGTCCCAGCAAACATGACAGTGCTGGGTGTGGACGTCCGCCTCGGTGCCGGTGGCAGCGTGCAACCTTCGAGCTCGGCAGCCCCGAGTTTAGTGGGATCTCGCCTCAAACAGGTCGTGCAACATGCGCAAAAGCTCCAGCTTCGGTTAGCTGATACTACGTCCCGAGTTCTTGTCACTGGCGACCTGAATGCGGGCAAGTCCAGCCTGTGTAACGCCCTGCTGAAACGGGCGGTGTTGCCCGTAGACCAGCAGCCATGCACAGACGTCTTTTGTGAGGTGGTTGAGTCCTCGAAAAACCACGGCGTTGAGGAAGTTCATGCTGTTCGCCACGCCGCCACGTACGACGTGTCGAATTCGGCCTCGTACTCCACGCACAGCCTCGCCGAGCTGCCCGATCTCGTGCACGACTCCGAATCTTACAAGCTGCTTGTCGTGTACGTGCGCGACCCGCGACCTTCCTCGCAGTCGCTGCTGAACAATGGCGTCGTGGACATCTGTTTGATAGATGCCCCGGGCCTGAACGTCAGTGCCGTGACCACGACCGAGCTTTTCGGGCGCCAAGAGGAGATTGACCTGGTTATTTTTGTCGTGAGCGCGGAAAACCACTTCACGCAGTCTGCAAAAGAGTTTGTGTCCGACACTGCGCGCGAGAAGTCTTTGCTTTTCATTGCCGTGAACAACTACGACCGCATTCGCGACAAGCAGCGGTGCCAAACGCGCGTACTCAACCAAATCGCCGAGCTTGCTCCGGAAACGCACAAGGGAAGCTCGGATTTCGTGCACTTTGTGAGCGCAAACGGAGACCGGCCCGCTCCAGATGGCCCCGAGAACCCTGAGGACCCTCCAAACAACAACCAGCACAATGAAAACGGAATAGACAGACTCGAGTCCTCTTTGCGCAACTTCGTACTCGAAAAGCGCAGCGAGGCTAAATTGTTGCCCGCACGCACGTACTTACGCAACGTGCTCGCCGATTTGAAGATTTTGACGGACGAGAACGAACAGCAGGCTGTACGCGAGATCGACGAGCTCGGCACACAGCTTGCCGAGCTTGCCCCGCAAATCGACGAGAACGTGCTTGAGTACGCGTCCGTGACTGACGAGATCGACCGTGATATCGAGAGGCTTGCGCGCACGGTGTTCTCCACGACGGAGGAGCTCCTGAGCTCGACCGTTTCGAGCATTGGCGAGGCGCCCGTCACGGAATGGCACGGCCTGTGGAGCGTGTTCAGCTACGCCGAGGAAACTCGCCGGCTGCTTGTCGAGCAGGTTTTGTCGGCGGTCGAGGAAGCAGAATCGTCGGCCCGCAAAACCACGGCCTCGGCCGTGGACAGTATCAAGCGGCTCGGTGTGCTGCATGTGGGCGAGCAGCCCGCGTTCACAAAAGTTTTCAACCCATCGGCGATGTTCAGTCGGCGGCGGGACAACCTCAGCCGCGTGATCCGGGCGGAGTTCGGTGTTGCTGACCTTTTCGACGTGACGGGCCTTCTTGAACGGCCGCTGCCCGTGCTCGCGTCTTCAAAGCGGGCCCTTGTTTCGTCTGCTACAAACAAATCCGTGGGCAGTGCCGTTGGAGGAGCCGTTGCTGCGCTTTCCGTGTACCAAGGAGCCGTTGTGCCAATTTCGACGGCCGTGACGGGCTCGCCCAGCACGAGCTGGTCGATCGTTAGCACGATACTGCAGTCACGGAAGTTCGCCGTGCCAGCCACGATTCTCGCCGTGCTTGCTCTTGGTGCGTGGGTCATCTACGAGCTCCCACGCACGATTCCGCGCAAACTCGCCCGTAAACTTGCGTTCGAGATCGACGAAATGGGCTACGTGCGCACGAACGCGGACCGCATTGCTGCCGAATGCCGGAAGGTCTTGCGTCTGCCTGCGCAGGACGTGCGTGCCGCGTTCCAGACGCGGCTCGAGAGCAGCACACGCCAGCGAGACGAGTTCGAGCGCCACTTGCGCCAAGCGAAGCAAGTTCTTGCGCTATTCGAGGAGCTCAGTGGCCGTGTTCAAGTAACGAGCGAGGACGTGCGCAAGCTCGCTATCTAATGTATATAAATTGCCGATTATGGCAGGCTCTGTAAAGACAATTGCATTTCACCAACGTCGTGACAGTTGCCTGGCAACGCTCGCCACAATGCAAGTATTTAGCAGGACGGCGAGGGCGGACAACCACAGGAACGGCGTGTAACTCGTGAAATGGCCGAGAGCGAATGCGAGCGTTCCTCCAAATGCAAGCGACCCAAGCGCAGGACCGAGCGTAAACACTCCCCACACAGTTGCAAACGCTGCCGGGCCCCAAGTCTGAGCAACAATTATTGGGTACAGCGTGAAACTCGAGCCGTACGCAGTGCCATTTAATACTGTGGCAAGGTCTGTAGACAGCCAGTTCGTAGCGAACGCCGTCTGTGAAGCGAAAAGGACAGTAAAGATCGCGAGTAACAAGAGGAGAGGCCGCACGCTAAAGCTATCAATTATAACCCCAACAAGAAGCCGGGCCACAGTCCCGCATCCAGTGAACAGGTTCACTTCGTACGCAGCTGCCTTTGCTGGAGCCAATAAGCCGAGGTTGTTGCGGTACGTTCCTAAGGGACTAATTGCCAAGATGAAGGACACTCACGAACAGCGCAACTATTATTGAGTCCAGGAATGTCGTCTGAACGAGGGTACGAGGCTCTTCTTGTGGCTCACTTGTGCCGGTGGCTGGCAATCTTACTCCCCAGCTAGCTAAAGTCGCCGTGAGTCCTACGACAGACAACGTCGCGCCGAGCAGTAAGTACAAGGAGCCGAGCGACCGACCAGAACTCAGGTAAGTGCTCAGCGGTTTAGCAAACAACAAAGAAGAGCCCCCGTAGAGTATTGTTGGGACTGATATAGAAAGCAGGCTGCTTTTTGGGAAGAGCCGGTTGCAAGTGATGAACGCCGCCATGAACCCGGCCGTGCACGCCAGCCCAACAACCCCGAAAAAGAGGGCCATAAAGACCCACGACTGGCCAGTATTAGCGACCCAGGAACAGCCTATGTAGCCAATGGGGTACGCTACGAACGATACGAGACCCACGTACGGCAAACGCGCGCGGTCAGCGAGGTACCCCAGAGCGGGGCCAAACAAATAAAGCCCCGTCTCGGCCGCTATCGATACATAAGTAATTTGTGAAGCGCTGTAGCCGAGTTTGTGCTCCAAGTACTCGGTGTAAACGGCAAACGCCGCGAACGAGCCCGAGAGAAGGCAGCAAACACAGCTGCCTGCATACGAAAGCTTGTAGTAGCGCCCACGGTTAGAGGCCCCGCGAGTGGCAATCTCTGACGTTTCCTCGTCCATTAATTAGAGGCAGACCAAAAAAAAAGCAATTGCATGATATATGAAATATAGACATCGAAGCCGTCACGACTCTTTGACCAGGGTCTAGGCCCAGCCCACGACCCACATATGCACGAACCCCGGACACCGATAACACGGGCCAGGCACGGCTAGGCACGGCTAGGTACAGATGGGCAAAGGTATTGCACACTACAGCATAGTATCGATATACACGATCGCAGGGCACACCGACTACTACTGAACATTGCCTGTAAATTTGTAGTCTGATAGTTTTGCGGAGTCAGCCGGCCTTTCAGGCACTGTTCAGGACAGGCTAGAGACCGGAGTCTCATTTTTCGTTTCGTATGTACATGTTATGTAGTTTCGAAAACATAGAGGAATTAGTTGTATCCTAAGCAATGTTTATGTTGACTGAAGCAAGGGCCTCGACTGCCCAGTCAGGGTAGACCTTGTTAGGGTACTTTGCGGCGAAGAAGCGCTGGACAAACGGCTCGAATTTGTCGTCGATAATGCTCTGGCGCATTGTGCGCATGAGGTTCAGCTGGTAGTATGTGTTGTGCAACGTCAGGAGCTGCGCGGGCACGGTATCGCGGGCTATTGCGAGATGCACGTACGCCCTCGTGATGCGCATGTCCTTGCAGACCGGGCACGCACAGCCCGGCTCGATCACGTTTCTGTCGTTGCGGAACTTTGCGTTGCGCAGGTTCAGAAGCCCCTGCGCAGTGATGGCCGTGCCAAACCGGGCCGTGCGCGTTGGGTACACGCAGTCGAACATATCTGCACCGAGGGCAACGGACACGACGAGGTCGTCTGCGTAGCCCACGCCCATGCAGTAGCGCGGCTTGTGCTCGGGCAGCACGTCTGTGCACGCCGACACAACCTCGCAGTACTGGCGTTTGTCCTCGCCGCCACTGAGACCGCCAATGGCAATGCCCGGCGTGTTGCGCTTGGCCATTTCGGCACAGCACTTGCGGCGGAGGTCCAGGTCAAGGCCGCCCTGGATGATCGCGAACAAGTGCTGGCGGTCTGTGTTTTTGTGGGCCTTAATGCAGCGGTCGAGCCAGCGGATCGAGCGCCACATCGCCTCCTCGACGCGCGGGCCCGTCGTCATTGTGTGGACGACGTCATCGAGCTGCATCATGATATCGGACCCGATGCTGTTCTGCAACGACATCGAGTGCTCGGGCGTGAGCAGCATCGGCGAGTTGTCGTGCGGGCTCAGGAACTCGACGCCCTGCTCGGTGATCGTGGCGAGCTTCAGCAGCGAGACCATCTGGAACCCGCCCGAGTCCGTGAGGATGTTGCGGTCCCAGTTCTGCAAGGCGTGAGCCCCGCCCACGGCATCGAGCGTTTCCTGGCCGGGACGCAGGCCGAGGTGGTACGTGTTGTTCAGGAACAGGTCGCAGTTCAGCGTATCTCGCAGCTGCTGGGGCGTGAGGCCCTTCAGCGACGCCTGCGTCCCGACGGGCATGAACACGGGCGCGGCCACGGGCCCGTGCGGAAGCCTCAAGACGGACGCGCGCGCCTTCGACTTCGAGCACTTCGCGACCACGTCGAACTGCATGGCAAATTCTCGCCCTTGCCCTTGCCCTTCAAGTACACGACGCGAGCCCAGTTCGGGCCGGCGAACGAGCCGAAGGAGCGGGCCGCCCGCTTGAGTACTCGCGCTTGAGGACTTGCACTTGAGGACTTGCACTTGAGGACTTGCACTTGAGGACTTGTGCTTGAGGACTTGTGCTTGAGGACTTGCGCTTCGGCACTTGTTGTGCATTTGCTCTGCATTAGCATCCAAAAGTACGTCTCAGGCCTGTCGTGTAGAGTAACGCATGTAATCTTAACCACTAGCCACACTACGAGCATCCGCTGAGGCTCATTGTGCCAGGCTGGTCACTGTTCTGTGCCCCTGGACACTGCCTCTGGGCACTGTTCCTGGGCACTGCCACGGAGCTTAGCCCTCCCAGCTCTTCTCGACAGTCTCGCGAACGCGCTTGCAGTACTGGTTCCGGTGGTCCTTGAACATGTTCGCCGCTTCGGCGTTCGCCGGCGACGCCGTGTTCGGGTCGTTTAGCAGGCTCTGGATGCTCGTGAGGATTGTGCTCACGTCGAACGTCGGCGACCACCGGTTCTGCAGAATGTCAAGGCACAGCTCGCCACTCTGGTACACGTTCGGGTGGAACATCTCCGACACAAACTTCACCGAGGGCGGTTTCGTCGGATACTGCTCGTCGAACTGGATAACGAGCTTGAACGTGCCGTCCTCAAACGGCGTGTTTTCGGGGCCGATGATCACGGCGTTCCACCGCATGATGTCATCGGCCAGGGGCACCGCAGAGATGCCCGCTGTCGGGTCCTGCTGGATGCGTTTGAAGTCGCGCATCAGCCTTTTACGCGCCGAGGTCGACATGCTGTGCGTGGGATGATGTCGTGTGGCGGAGCGGGTTCGAGTCTTTCGTGATGTGCCCCGGCATACGGCCAGGCGCCACCGCCACAAACTGACACGAAGTATGCAGAATTGCACAAAGGCGAACCTGCTCTGTCGATATTTCGTATCGGCTTCTGACCGACTAAAGTGTAAATATAGTAGCGCGAATAAGCTTTTCGTAGTGGCCACAAAGGCACAGGGTACAAACGCGCAAACGCACAGGGCACAAAGGCACTAAGTCATTAAGGCTTAAAGACACTAATGCACGATTGTTAGGATTCCAATGTAAGTTCGTAGCCTGTTATACGATGTAGGCGGATAAACATTCAGTAAGTTTGAGGACGTATGCAGAAGGTCGTAGCAAAAAGTCGTAACACACTGCAATGACCTGTTCTTGGCGTGCATTGCCGGGCCATTCCAAAGCGCTCGCAACGTGAAAGAGAATGCGCGAAGACAGCAACATAGCGAGCCGAACAACGACGTGTGCCTGCCAGACTTTTGTGTGCCCAACTTTGTGTGCCGACCTTTTTGTCCTCGACTATGTCGTGCCCTTGACTCTGTCCTTGAGTGCACCCAGCACTGCAGCCTTCAGTGCACGCTTCAGTGCACGCTTCCCGTTTGCCTTGCGTTTGCCTTGCGTTTGCCTATGCCATTTGTCTGGTTACTCAATGTACGAAAGTTATCTACTGCTTCCTCAGGCCAGGCACCTGCAGGACCCTGCCCTCGGCCTTGCCCTGAACGGTCTAATATAAAGTTTACATGCGAAACGGGGCACGTCTAGTGCGGCAGCGTTTGCGGCGCGTCCTTGAATCCTTCTTTCTCGCCAATCGACCCGCCGGCGAGTGCACCGCCAGCTACGCCAGCTACGCCAGCGCCACCCGCGGCAGCACCGGCACCCGCACCAGCCCCGGACTTGTCGTTCGTGGCCGCGGGCTTCTCCACGGGCTTGTCGGATGCCTTCGCACCAACCGCTTCGGGGCCCTGGTACTTCGGGTTCCGCCACGGACCGTCGTCGGCGAGCCACAGCGGACCGTTGCACTTCGACTGGCCGCCAAACTCAACGGGCAGGTTCTCGGCCGGGATCTGCTTGAGCAGCTCGGACTGGTACTTGTGGTTCAGAATGTGGATCTTTTCGGCCGTGACGGGATCCAAAAAGCTCTTGATCATGCTCCACACCATCGAGAACCCCCACGGCGCGTTGATGATGTAGAACTTGCCCATGCGCTCGGGGTAGTAGTTCTGGCCAATGTGGGCCGCGTCGCTGATGAACGAGTACACCTTGCTCGCCGTGCTCAAGCTCACGTTTTTGAGGTCGAGCACCGTGCAGCTTGTTTCGACAAGGTACCCGACCTTGCGCGACGCCGCCGGCAGCCGGTACCGGATGAACGCCTCGTACTCGCGCACAAGCTCCTTCAGCATCCTCTCCTTCGTCGTGATCTTCAGCAGTTTCGGCACGTCGACGTTGCCCAGCAGCTCGAAGTACACGGGCCGGCCCTCGCGGTCGACCTGGTAGTAGAACTTCGGGTACAGCTCGAGCACCTGCTCGCGCTCGGGGTACTCGAAGTCCTCGAGAATCGTGTTTGCGCCAAACTCCTTGCGCCACTTCTCGCAGTCCGTGAACATCGCAAGCGCCTTCGACACGTCGAACTTGCGTGCCCGCAGGAACCTCAGCAGGGACGCGTCGTCCGTGCGGTCCGTGTACCCCTGGGCCTGCGCAAGGCCGCGAATGTGCTCGAGCGCCTTCTGCTGCGAGGAGTCAAGATGGCCGGGGTAGCCCGGGCCACTCGAAGGCGGTGCCGTCTGCGGGTAGCTCGCCAGTACTTCAGCCTCGTCGTACGCCATGCTTGTGAGGGAGTGGAGGGAGGGCCAACTGCATCGCGTGATGCTCGTTGCTTCCGTGCTGACTAACCGGCCGGGCCACAACCTGCCACAACCTGCCACAATGCCACAACCTTGGCCACACGCGGCACGAGACAGGCGGCTGCGGGGTCGGGGCAAGGCGTCGCACAGCGGTTGTACTTTGTGATTGCAAACCGCTGAGTATTTACATCAATTGCGCGTTCTCGGTTTCGACTAGGGAGGAAAGGCTGTTTGTGTATACTGTTGTGGCCGGGCACGCAGGTGTGAGTGTGTAAGGTTCGGGTGTCGTGGATAGACGTGGGCTACTTGGGTTCGGGCTAGGCACTGCCCACCCAGTGCGTATCTATGCTGAAGCTGCCGGCTGGTTGTGACGTGGTAGTGGTCAGTGGCCCGTGGTCAGTGGTACGTGGCCAGTGGTACGCGGTATAGTTGTGTGGCGCATACGTATATAGTGTATAGTGATAGTATAGTGTGTAGTGTCTGGTTTACCAGTGTATGGTGTACATACGGTATAGTGTATGTGTGTTTTATATATTTGTATACGCGAAATAGTTTGGGTATGTGTGTCGTTGCTATCTCTTTGCATCGTGTGTGGCTGGAACGCGGCGCAGCAGGGCCTCCCACTTTCCAGCCCCTCCCACCTCGTTAGCGATTGACTCGCGATATACACTTGTTCTGTGACAGGCTCCGACTAGTTTGTGACGTGGACAGCCAGCCCTGCGTGCAACGGCCTAAAGTACGGAACATTAGTTATGCAGTCCCCAAACCCAAACCGCTGTCACTTTCATCTCGACCGTCCGCCTCATGCATACACGTACCACGCACGCATACGTGCATCACGCATACACGCATCACGTATACACGCATTACGTATACACTGTCACACATACAATATTATACACTAAACGAGATTATGAGCTGGAGGTCAGTTAAATGGAGGGCTGTAGCCTCGCTGTCTCGGTACCGGCTAGTTCCTTGCCGTTACATGCCTCCTACGCCCATCTAGCAACATTAATATAAATCAAACCCCGAATTGTACATTTCTTACAAGCATCGGTTACCTGCGGTGATAGCAACGCCTGCGCTGCCGGTTCCGCTGCTATGCCAGAGTGCTCGGCCGGTTCCGTAGTGAGCCTTGCATGCCGCAGCGGGGAACAAGGAAAAAAGCTACATATTCGCCGGCGTTGGGACCCCCGTATCGCCGCCCGCACCGGAGCAGTGGCTCACGGGCCGCAAAAGCACGGCCGTGCCGTTGTTGTCTTCCAGCAGCGCAATCACAAGCTCCGTGTATCGCATTCTCAGCACGCTAAGCAGCTCGTCGGACAGCGGATTCTCGCATAACCGCACAAACCCCACGGAAAGACGCCTGGCAAGCTGCACGACGCGTCGAAACTCCTGCGGGGCGGGCGAGCACGCACACAGGAGCGCACTGATAAGCACTTTCGCCTGTGTTCTGCGGGCACTTGCGTCGGCCTCTCGCAGCTGGCGCCGGCACAGCAGATCGAGCAGGTTTGCAAACTGGCGAATCGACTGCTGCACGCTGTGCGGCGTGTACGTGCCGTCCTGCCAGATCCAGCCGTTTGTACGCAGCAAAACACGCGTGGCCTGCACCGCTAGAAACTCGACGGATCGGTCCCGCTGCACGGGCCAGCGCTGCACTGGCGTTGGGCTGAAGCGTGCCATTGGGCCATTTCGTGCACTGCGCGGACGTGCACTGCCATTACGGGCACTGCCATTGAACCCGCCATTGAGCTCGCCATTGTGCCTACCGTCGTGCGGGCCGGGCCTGGGTCTTCTCCGGCTGTACGCAGGCATCCAAAATATAAATCCCGGCGGCTGTTCCTTAAAAATTGAGCCAGCATTGGCCGAACACGCAAGCTCGTCTATTTATACCGAAAGCGAGGCCGGGGAACCGGGCCTGACACTGCCTGGGCTGCGCGACTTTCAGGCCCGCCCTAGCCCCACGACGTCGCAGCCTCGTGGCAGGTGGCGCGCGCCACTGCTCAATGGCCCTCACGCACTCATCGCGGGACCCCGACACGATGAGCATGTGCGTGTCGTTCGCCATGAAAAGAACACGAACGCGAGCACATAACGACAAGTTTACGATTTTGATCTACGCCGATATTTAAATTTAGCAGGTGCGAGCGTCTACTTCGGATAGGGGAGCGGGCTCCATGTTGCGCCGCACCCTCCCTCCCCCCAACCGACTGCGCGAACCAAGAACGAATGGCAAAAAATGGATTCCGTCAAAAACAAAAGAAAATCGAGAGGGTGACGCTGCCCTGGCCCACCTTTCGCACGAATTGCTGCAGGGTATCGGCCCCCCTAACATCGGGAACCCAAGGATGCGGTAAGTTTGCGCTCGTCGTTAGATAAGCAAGGCTATCCACGGCGAAGGTGCCCAACGTTTAGCGTATAGGCAGCCCCTCAGTTCATGCGCGCGGAAGCCCAGCCAAAGATCCAGGGTCGGGTTTCGTCGCGAATGTGGTGCGCGATTAGACGACGTGAAGGCACGTAAAGCCGCATGGCGCACCCCAGATATCGCGAGCATGGTATACGATCCTCGCGATCGGTGGTTCGCGGTGGTTTTTGGTTTCTGGCGTCTCCCACCGTACGCTGGGGCGGTCTCGCCGCGTTCCGAGGCACGCTGGCGCTGGTCCTGCCTCGCCTTGCGTCACCCTTACCCAACATGACTTATTGTGCACTTTCCGCGTTATCGCGCCGGGACACAAGCCGAGCCCGGCGGAGGTTGCGTGCCCTGCCTATGCGCGTGCGCTGACTGCCGTGCATAGCCGATGCGGACTTTATTCGCGCAGAGCATGGCGAGCAGTTAATGGCGCTCGCGCGGTTTCCGTCGGTCGCGTCTTAGCCGAGTACGGGGCTAGGGCACTACCGGTGGCGTCCTGCGCCCCAAAGCACCTGCCGAGCAGTCTCGAGTGGAGGATTACGTACGAGCGCAGGCTACGCAGGCCCAAGTGTTCATTGCGTTTACGAATTTCTCGAAGTACGTGTGCACGCGCACATTTCGTGCACTGTACACTGCCCAGGCACGCTTGCTTTTGCATGGGCACAGCTGTTCGTAGCTCGCAAAGCTATGCTTAGGTATTTATTAGTATTCGTAACTGCTGTGGACAAACGTCGCCAACAAGACCAGAGGTTCACGAGACAGAGACAGGGCTGCGCGGTTCTCATTTAGTTACGCAGCTAGTTAGGCAGCTAGTTAGGCAGCTAGTGAGGCAGCTAGTGAGGCAGCTAGCTAGGTAAATTGCGTGAGAGCAATTACTGTCGGTTTATTCTAAACAAGCCTTTATGCCTTGTAGTTTATACTAGGTTTGTCCCTGGCGATTGACGAGTCGCCTGCCTGGTCAGCTCGCGGTCTGGACTGTGAATTCCATTTGCGCTATTTGTTGCTCGCGGTGGGCACTACGTGGTTCACGTTGCACTACCTTCCACCGAGCATATTAAGTTGTGGTGCGTATCAGTAGTATATTGGAGTGATTTCAGCGTGTTGTGCGTGTTTATCTCTGTAGGCGTGTCTGTAGTTTTCGAGACTACAAATTCAGAGGCGTACAGTGCGCAGCCAACGTTCTTTGATTGCACGTCGTCTCGTCTGTAATAAATTGGGTGCCTTCGTAGCATGACGTGTCTGATATTCGTGTGTCCAACTTGTGTGCGCTCGATATATATGTATTCAGGATGTGTTTATATGCTTGTACTGCAATATGCGTATTCAAAATGTGTATCTGATACTTGTGTGTTGCATATTGCGTACTCAGTGTGTGCTTGTGCGGGTTTAATGCGCGTGTTTTAGCGTGTGCTGACACGCGCGTGTATTTCTACACAGCATTAGTTCATGCGTGGTAGTGTACGTATTCCGTGGGTCGCTCGTGAGTTGGTTCGCAGTTCTGCTCGTTATCAGCGCGTGACCCATCAAGAGCCGTGCCCGTGTGCGTCGAAACACGCGGCTGACTAAAAGCACACACGATATGGCAGGTCCGTGTGGAGGCCCGAACCCTGCTACACCGGGCGTGCATCGATTCCCGATAAGCCGGACCCCGATTTAACCGGAGAGCTCCGGATTAAACGTGTAACCTCAACAACTTGTTGCATTGGCCGATCACAGCAGAAAGATGGCGAAGATTATTGTTCAGAAGAACACGATTCCGTCCGGCGTGGACATTCTCACGAAGTGGGCCGCCTCGAAAAGCATCGAGCTCGTGGACCCGTCGAGCACGAAGTCCACGGCCGAGTACCTGAAGCTGGTCGACGAGCACAAGCCGTTTGCACTCATCAACACGAATGGCCTCAAAAACGCTGGGGGGTGGACGGACGAGCTCGTGGCGGGCCTGCCGTCGAGCGTGAAGGCCGTTTGCAACTTCAGTGCCGGTTACGACAACATGGGCGACATGTCCCGGTACAAGGCCAAAAACATCCAAGTCGCGAACACGCCGAACGGCGTCACGCAGGCCACGGCCGACACGGGCCTGTACCTCATTCTTGGCGCGTTGCGCAACTTCGGCGATCTCGCCACGAACTTGCGCGAGGGCAAGTTTCTCGACGGCGTCCCGCTCGCAGACGAGTACGACAACAAAACGCTCGGCATTCTTGGTCTCGGCGGTGTCGGCTCGGTTGTGCGTGACAAGTGCGTTGCGGCTTTCGATTTCGGCAAGATCCAGTACCACAACCGTCGGCGAGCGTCCCCAGAGACGGAAAAGGGTGCTACGTACGTGTCGTTTGACCAGCTGCTCGCCACCAGCGACGTCATTCTCATTGTCCTGCCCCTTTCCGCGGCCACGCACCACCTCATCAACAAGGAAACGCTTGCCAAGACGAAGAAAGGTGCGATCATCGTGAACATAGGCCGCGGCCCGCTCATCGACGAGGCGGCGCTTGCGGACTCGCTCGCCTCGGGCCATCTCGGCGGTGTTGGCCTCGACGTGTACGAGCACGAGCCGAAAATCAACCCGAAGCTGCTCGAGTGCAAGAACGCGCTGCTGCTCCCGCACGTTGGCACGCACACGCACGTCTCGCGTGCGAAAATGATGCACGAGCTCATTGCGAACCTCGAGTCTGTGCTTGAAACGGGCAACGTCGTGAACCTTGTTGCTGATCTGCGCTAACCTGCGCTAACCTGCACGAATCCATATGCTTGCCGTGCGCACGTCTGATTCGGCATCCTAGATAGATGAGTCCACTGGCGAGGCTGGCATGAATGAACTCAGGCATAAATGAACCCAGGAATGCTTTGTGAATGAATGAATGCTTTGTGACTGCTTCGTGAACGCTCCGTTTTTCCTTAGATGTTATAGCTAATCTCTATAGTCTGAAAGGCACAGTTGTGTCAAGGACTCTTTTTGGCGTATGTCCCGTAATCGTAATCGTTACTGTGCTTGGCCAAAGGTCACACTTGTTCATGTAAACAGCCAAAGGGTCAGTTCAGAGCTTAATGCATTGCCCATGCGTTGCCTATGTAGCATGCACAAGGTACAAATGACCACTGCATCACAACACTTCATGGTTCAACAAGATATTTAGCGATGCCTCAACAACTGCTACTGACTGTACAAACTTAAATTCTATAAATGTTTCTAGTCCCGAATCAGGCACAGTAACGTTTACTTTAGCCAGTCCAGGGTTCGGTCGATGGGTGACCAACCCTACACTAGGCCCTGCATTGCCGAGCTGCATTACCGAGCTGTATTGTGGTTTCGGCTCCATGAAATGGAGCCTTAGCATGCTGGACTTGGACTCGCGGTTCCCGGATGATAAACGCCGTTCCAACGCACGGTGGCTGGCAGCTTATGTGGTGGGCTTTGTTGCCTTTCGGGACACACGCTGGCTCGGCGAAGTAAGGTCATTAAACGTGTCCTTTGTGTTTGGTCCAAACCCATGGTACGCGCTCGGCCTGTTTTAGCTTTGCTTTATGTATCAGGCCGTGTTCCCACTTGTTGCTCGCGGTCTAATTTATGCTTTCGTTGCAACGGCCCCTGTGCAGTGGGTGCTCATGTCTCAACTGTCAAAAGAAGACATGCCAGTGGAGTTGAAGGACCAAGACGAGAAGCCCGAGCAAAATAGGGAGGTGGCCAGGTCTGAACATGCGAGGCGAACCATGGAGAAATCCCTGCTTCGTTTCATGCACCTCTTCACACTGTGGTTTGCCAATCCCGTAAGGCCCTCAGACAAGCTGAGGTACCGCCTGATCCCAGTTCGGAACACACTGTTTCGGTTAAGCTTGGACATAATTGCCTGGGACTGGATCCTCAAAACTTGGCAGCACGAGCCCGTGAACGACGACCGCTGGTTCCATCAAACCGCCTCTCTTGCACACTTGTTCACGTTCTTTATATTGGAGGAAAAGAAGCCAGATCATGACACGCGCGAGAAAACGAAATCCAAGGCCCTCGAAACCGAGGCTTGAGATTTAGTCAGGTCGCCATCTAGTCGTAGCCTAGCGGAAGCCGTCGACACTAATGTGCCAGAGTCCAAGCACACGAAGATACATAAAACATGTTTAGTGCATTGTGTATGGGTCCATGAATATTAAAGCACCGTTTCCCCGAATTTCCAACACGCTGTTGAGGTTGAGTATGTACGTCCTTGCATGGTACTGGTCCTCAGTCGGTGGCTAGACGAGCCGGTAAACACGCGTGTGTAACAAGCACATTACCGGAGTCTCTGCTGCGCACACCTCATCTTTATCAACGAAGCCCGGGAATTTGCACCGGAAACGAGCCGTGTCCGACAAGGAGAACTCCAAAACCGCAGCCTTGCCTGCACTTGGATGGATAAGAGCAAGGCCTCCTCTCGTCTCTTACAGTAACGCTAATGAGGCCTCACTCGAGTGTCCAGAGTATTGATACACCATATTCTCGGTGGTATGGGAGAGGCAACTATTCTGTACATGTATGACTTCACTTCGCGTGCTTGTCCTGTTCAGTTCTACATGATTGCGTTCTTATTGAATATAGTGCAGTTTGATATGCAGAGTGAGGTGCTAATACAGTATGTATATTGGGAAACACTGGCTCTTCATGAATAAGTTTAAAGGTATCCCAGAGACGATTGATTCTATATCTTACCGGACACTGGCTACAGGCGGATAGCAGGAAGTGGGGTTCCTAAACCTCGCTCTGTTCCCGGCAAGGGCCCCAGCACCTGGACTGTTGGATGCACTTGGATCCGCAAATCTGGGAACCCCGCAACCTCAATCTTGTGCTGTTACTGGCCGTGTTTGCGATTGGTGCAATTGCATTTGGTGACAAGCGGTGGTACGGTGATCCAGTTGCGTATTTCCTGCCCATAGTGTTCGGCGCCTGCCCATGGTACGTACTCGGTCTGTTTCCGCTATGTTATATGCTTGTTTCGCTGTTACCTCAAATCACGGTTGGCCTATTTGCGGCGTTTATTGTGACTGCTCCCGTGCAATGGGTGCTCATGACGCAACTTTCGAGAGAGAACAGCCCGACTGACATTAACCACGAAGATCACAACGAAGAGCTTGCAAGCGTGCGCCAAACCATGGCAATGCCCTACTACTGTGCCTGCCACCTCATCCAGCTGTGGCTAGTCAATCCAGTGCGTGCATCAGACAGGCAGAGGTACCGCTTCCTACCCATTGCAAACGTCCTATTCCAGTTGAGCCTGTGCACGTTTGGGTGGTACTGGATCCTCAAACGTTGGCGAAACGAGAAGGTGGATGAAAAGTCGCGCAGAGTCTTCATTTTGGCCGTAAACATGACCCTCAGTGCCTCGAACGCCATATGGAGAAAAACCAGTGAGTTGAGCAGTGTGGCCCCTGAGGTCCACGAAATTCCCGATAACGGCGTCCAAAATGCCAGTGCTTAGCAAACATATGCTGAACAAACTGGCTTGCACGGTGCAAACAGGAACTCATGGTACGGCACGGCTCTTCGAGTAGGCGTGCCTCATTTTGACAACATTTTGCGTACTTTCCTACGCACGCCCACATGGCATAATATAGATTCACAAGCACGCGAACTTCACGCGTGCTTCAGTTGCGGTGACCTACGGTACTGCCTGATTGTACGACCTCTAATAATCTCTAAATCTATTTCTTCTGTTCGAGGGTTGGAGCTAACCCTACCACCGGCAGTACCTGCATTGTGCTTTCGGAACAATGCCTTCCGATCCTCGAGTCTGGCACCCCAGGCGCCAGCTTATACTACTGGTTGTAGTGTTTGTGGCCGGGTCGATTGCATTTGGCGACAGGCGCTGGTACGGCGACTTGACGACGCTTTTTGTGTCCTTAGTGTTTTGCGCATGCCCGTGGTATACGCTTGGCCTGTTTCCTCTGTGTGTTGTATTTGAGCCCCTACTTCACCTAATTAATCTGGGTCTTGTCATTGCATTCGTGATCACTGCTCCTGTTCAGTGGAAGCTCATGACCGAGCTTTCGCAAGAAGAAGATGCGTTTCAGTTGAAGGACGAGCTGGACGTGCACGATGAGGAGCTCAGCAAGGAGTACAATCAATACGTTCAAGGCACGCAGCAGACTATGCGCCGACCTCTCTACCGTTTCTGTCACCTTATCCAGCTGTTCCTGAGTCCAGTGAGGCCTTCAAACAGATTAAAGTATCGTCTTCTGCCGGTCTCCAACGCTCTGTTCCGGCTGAGCCTGTGCATGTTCGCGTGGTACTGGGTCCTAAAACGTTGGCGACACGAGGAGGTGTACGCAAACTTGGGCAATTTATTCACTATTGCTGTCAACCTTGCCATGAGTTCCTCGCTGTCTATTTTGAGGAAAAGCACCGAAATGGGTGCAACCTTCAGCAAGGTCCACGACGAGACCACTGAGCTCGACGCAGAGGCTCAAAACGCAACAGAGGCTTAAGACTACTCAATTCAGCTAGACTTTCTGACATTGTACGGCCTAGCATCCGCCAAATAGGCTGGTAGCGATAAGCCATTGAGAAGCCATAAGTGCAATCGAGGTCTTTTGCTGAGCATGGAAGAGATTAGGGCACGCCATTAGTACGCCAGAATATTATATTTACAAAGATTGACAGGCTAAACTGTGTAATGTGGGTGTGTTCGTACACCTGAGCTGGAAGGTTGTGTGGGCATGATGGGAGTAGACTGGGTCTACTTCGCATCGGTTCATGACATTTATGGAAGCGAAATTGAGTAGGGAGGGTTTGTTCATGAATTTAACAACTCATACTTTATAAAGCCTGCTAAACTCGTTGTAGTTGCCGGCAGTACCGCAATTAGCATCCGTGTTTATTAAGCCCCCACAACATAGCGGCCTCGCTTCTCGTATTGAAATGCAATGGTACATGCGGCTCTGGAAGCCCAGCAACCGCTGGATTGTGTTCTTTCTGCTCTCTTATATCCTTGGCGCGACTGCATTCCGTAATAAACGCTGGTTCTTCAGCTTTATGTCGGTGATCGCATCATTGGTGTTTGGTGCGTGCCCGTTGTACACGCTAGGCCTGTTCCCTGTCTGTGCGAAGTTTCTGCCAGTGCTTCCTAAAGTAGCTGGTGGATTGTTTGCCGCGTTCATTGTCACTTCTCCTGTTCAATATGTGCTCATGACCCGCCTTTCGAAAGAACCAGTCGAAACCAGGAAGGAGGTGCACAACAACGAGTACAACAACGAGTACAACATTGAGTACAGCCAATATATTCAAGGTGCACGGCAGACTATGAAGAGACCTCTTTACCGTGTGCTTTTCCTTGTCCAGCTGTGGCTTCCGAATCCAGTGGGGCCATCCGACAGGCTTATCTACCGCATTCTCCCTATTCCCAATGTCCTATTCCAGCTGAGTCTGTGCATTGTTGCGTGGTACTGGGTCCTCACAAGTTGGCGGCGTGAGGTGGAGACAAGGCCATTCTATACGTGGAGCAATGCCGTCACTATGGCCTTTAATGCCGCTGCCATTCTAAAGGACAAAACCTCTGAGATGACTCTCGAGAATGACGGCGAGGGCAGTAACGAGAACAATGTCAAGAACGATGTTGAGAAGGATGCCGAGGTCAGGGGCGAGGCCCACATCAAGGCAGAAGCCTAGACATGACCGCACACAACACGGAACACCATATCATCACCCATGTTGCCTCACCAGAACGGAACTCGGCTGAGCTAGGGTCTACATCGGTTTGGTTCCTGAGCTTTATGTGAGGACGTCTCGATACTAAATAAGGAGGGTTTGTTCATGCATTTAACAACTTTTTTATAAGGCTGGCTAAGCTCGTTGTAAATAACGGCAGTACAGCAATTAGCATCCGTGTTTATTAAGCCTCCCCACGAGATAGCGGCCTCGTTTCTTGTGCCGAAATGCAATGGTACGTGCGGCTTTGGAAGCCCGGCTACCGCTGGGCTAGGTTGTTTCTGCTCTCGTATGTCCTTGGTGCCATTGCATTTCGCGACAGACGCTGGTTCGGTACCATTGTTTCGGTCTTCGTAAGTGCGGTATTTGGCGCTTGCCCGTGGTACACGCTACTTCTCTTCCCGGCCTGTGCTAAGTTTCTGCCAGTGCTTCCAAGAATAGCTGGTGGGTTGTTTGCTGCGTTTGTTATCACTGTTCCCGCTCAATGGGTGCTCATGACCCGCCTTTCGAAAGAACCCGAGTTAAAGAACGAGCCTCACAACAATGAGCACAACAACGAGCTTAACGAAGACATTCAAGGCGCACGACAGACCATGAAGAAACCATTGTATCGTTTCCTTTACCTTATCCAGCTCTATCTCGATGTTCCAGTGGTACGCTTCGACGGCCTTATCTACCGCATTCTCCCTATTCCCAACGTACTACTTCAGCTAAGTTTATGCGTAGTTTCGTGGTACTGGGTCCTTAGAAGCTGGCGAAACGAGCCAGTGGACGCAGGGGCGTTTCGTTTGTTTGTTCAAGTTGTCGGTCTCACATTTAACGCCTCGGTCGCTATAATGCGCAAAGCCTCTAGGATGGCCTGTGATACTGAAGGCGAGGCCGATGACGAGAAAGATGTCGAGAAGGACGGTGAAAACAGTGTCGAGAAGGATGTCTAACTAAAGGACGAGGCCCAGGTAGAGGCCTTGACATGACCGCACGCAACACCGCACGTAACACAGCACGTAACACAGCACAAAGCACCACAACACAAAGCATCATCAGCACGTAAATCAGTTGAGTCTGAGCCTCCTGTGTTGCTGATCCAGGCTTGCGAACACGGAAACAACATGTCCATAGCATATTTGCATATCCATAAGTAACCCCTATAAACATCTAATAGCATAAAATTATACTTACTTTCAGTCCTACTTGGCCTGTACTAAATCTTGTGCCGAAATTCACATCGGTTTTGGTATTAATGGCTAGCAGAGAACTGGGGTCCTACTAACTTACATATGTTTACATTCCTAATTTACTGCTCGGTAAGGTAGCCGAGGGACGTACCTTGTACGTACTTGTTGTGCCGAGAGCACAATGCTTTCAGTTTTGGTAGCCTAATATCCGCTTTAACGTGCTGGCCTTCGCAGCACATGTAATTGGTGCGATTCTGTCCGGAGACAAGAAAGGATTGGTACGGTGATACGGTGCCGATCTATGTATGCTTGTTGTTGGCTTTGTGCCCGTGGTACATGCTGAGACTACTTCTTCTTTGCATTGTGTTTCAGCTCGAACTGCAATATGCAGTTTCACGGAATCAATCCCACATTCCTCAATTCAGATTTAGGAAGGAGGGAGGGGCCTTTGTCAAGAAGAGCTCTCCAGACAGAACCTACGCGAGCTTTTGTTACTCTTGAGTGGCTATGCCAAAGCGGCTGCTTATAAGCGATGTTTGATGGCTAAAAGTTTAAAACGAGACCAGGAAGGTAGGTAGCCCCATACCAGCCTGTTCAATTGGATCACCGTTGACCAGTTCTGAATTTTGCTACACTTTACGTCATTATTATTTATCATGTCAGGCCTATGCATTGAGCAGGTAAAATATCGCCCTTGTAACCGTTGTGACGTTTGGTAAGGAGTAGCGGGGTCATTATGTAGTTGTTGGTTCCGTAAACCTCCCCATGATTACATTGCTGCAGATCGTGTCTATAAACCTTAATTTTAAATATATAAAAGGCTGCGGATAGTGTTGCAGGATCTCTCATGATGGGTGTAGTTGTAGTTCTTACGTCGGCACAAGATTTCGAGGAATGTTTGGATGGATATCCTGACATAGAAAGCCGTTATGAAGCAACTATGTCCCTTGCTCGTAGATATAAAAGGGGCGACATCACCACTGAGGAGGGGTGGGTCCAGACGGCCGTCTCAATCCCACTGAAGTCATATAATATGTGCGAAGTGAGTCTTCTCGAACTCATTGATGCCTGGTGTGGAACGCTAGAGAACAGCCAACCGGATCTACTGCTAGAGTTGGCTTCCACTATATTCCCCAATTACTCTTTCCAGCTCTCTACCGATCCGGAAGATCTTTCCGTAGTTTACGCAATCACACCTAATGGCCGCAAATCGCTGTACCAAGTGGCAAAGCATGAGGGTAGTGTCAACAATCAATTCTGGATCCCAGGACCTTTCACTCGCGAATGTTTTGAGGAGATGCTGGAATTCTTCTCTGATAGACCTCACATAGCGGATGTGATCCAGGAAGTTCTGGATGGTGTCGGTCAAGGGCTCTTAGGCCCTTTTGGTTGCTATGCCAGGATTGCTGTCCTGATCAAAGACGAGCCCGATTTAAGCGACGGGCTCATCACTCTAGAGAGACTACAAATGTCAGCTTGGCAGGATGAGAATGACTACTTCCCTAGGATTAATTATAGAGGGTTTGTCTTGGAGGCACTCTCCGAGGAGAGTTACCAAGAGCTGCTAGACAGAGTGGAGCAGCAGCGCCAGCTGCGGTTGCTTATGGATAATTTCAATTCATTAAAACTCTAATGAAATGCGCCGTCCAATTTTAGCTCTTCCAATGCTACAAAAATACTCAAATTGTGTGAATATATATATCCTTATTTATTGATTGAGTGGGTAATAGGTAGCCTCCTCTGTCCATATTAAAGTTGGGTAAGAATCAGCGAGGTCATGTTCTAAGTGTTGGTTCCGTAAACCTCCCCATGATGCTGGGTAGCATGAAGGTTACGGTGCTGCAGATCGTGTTTGGAAACCTTATTTTTAGGGGTATAAAAGGCTGTAGATAGTGTTTCAGAAGCTTCCATGGGTTGTATTACCGTTATGAGGTCGGCACAAGATTTCGAGGAATGTCTGGATGAATATCCTGACATAGAAAGCCGTTTTCTTGCAGCTATACCCCTTTCCTGTAAATATGAGTATGGCGACATCACCACCGAGGAGGGCTGGGTCCATACGGCCATCTCAGTTCCAGTCTGTGCGTATCTTTCGTCCGAACTAAGTATTCTCGAACTCATTGATGCCTGGTGTGGAACGTTGGAAAACAGCCAACCGGACCTACTGTTGGAACTTGCTTCCATTCTATTCCCTAATTACTCTTTCCAGCTCTCTACCGATCCGAAAGATCTTTCCGTGGTTTACGCAATCACGCCTGATGGCCGCAAATCGCTCTACCAAGTGGCAAAGCATGAGGGTAGTGTCAACAAGCAATTCTGGATCCCAGGACCTTTTACTCGCGAATGTTTTGAGGAGATGCTGGAATTCTTCTCTGATAGACCTTATATAGCGGATGTGATCCAAGAAGTTCTGGATGGTGTCGGTCAAGGGCTCCTAGGCCCTTTTGGTTGCTATGCCAGGATTGCTGTCCTGATCAAAGACGAGCCCGATTTAGGCGACGGGCTCGTCACTCTAGAGAAACTGCAAAGTGCAGCTTGGCAGGATAAAGATGACTACTTCCCTCGGTTTCCTTATGGAGATTTTGTCTTGGAGGTACTCTCGGAAGAGAGTTACCAAGAGCTCTTAGACAGAGTGGAGCAGCAGCGCCAGCTGCGGTTGCTTATGGATAATGTCAAGTCACTAAAACTCTAATGAGAGGTGACGTCCAATTTTAGCTCTTCCAATGCTGCATATGCAAGCTATTACTACACAGCTGTGTCAAACTGCCTGGTTTCGTAGCGATTATTTTCTAAACAGAGTGACCGGGAGAGTCGGTGAATTCTTTGAGCATGGTTACGCCTTTGTCCAATTCGAGCAGGGAAAATCCCATTTATACAGCACCAAACTCTGTCTTTCGGTTTCACCCGAAATTAGTAGCCTTTCACAAAGCTCTTTCGAACTCCAAATGAATGTGTATACGAATAAGTGGCCTGTGCCTCCTTTTAGGAATGAATGGAACTAGCATGCTTTTTTATGAGAAAAATAATATGATATGAAAATATATAATACGAGTATATTTGCACGAGGCACCTTCCTATATCGATCTGGTCTACGAAGCTCCAACGTCGAGCGACCTGCTTAGCGCGGCGTCCCTGTGATGAGTTGGTCAAGCTCGTCCGTCGTCCGTTGCGACATCACGACGTGCCTACCTACCCAGCTGTCATCAATAACAATAACATCAACTTCAATCAACGCGGGGCGGCCGTCTGCACCAATGTAGGCCGTGCTGAAGGCCACAGGGTATACACCTCTGAGGTACCGGCGCTTCTTGAGAGGTCCATAGTAAATGGGTGCATTTAGTGTTTCCATGGCGTCTTTTGTTATGACAATCGCAGGCGTCCGCCCGTCCATATACCAATGTATGGGAAGAGGTATACCCACTTGCCCACGTTCTGCTGCAAAGCAAAGACCGCGGGCGCTTATATTCTTCACGTCGTAGTGCCGAAACTTTGTCGGTGGTTTTTTGGTATCGCCTGTCTTACGAATTCGGTCCCTAGGCGTACTCGCAGAGTCATCAGGAGCCTCCCCAACGGGGATGGGGGCGGCGCTGCCTGCTTCACTATGAGAAGGAGCCGGTGGGTTTGCAGATTGGCTAGCAGCTCTACGAGGCCGGGATGCAGGCCTGCGATCCGGTGGACTAGGCTGAGAAGGAGCCGGTGGGTTTGCGGATTGGCTAGCAGCTCTACGAGGCCGGGACGCAGGTCTGCGACCCGGTAGACTAGGCTGAGAAGGAGCCGGTGGGTTTGCAGATTGGCTAGCAGCTCTACGAGGCCGGGACGCAGGTCTGCGACCCGGTGGACTAGGCTGAGAAGGAGCCGGTGGGTTTGCAGATTGGCTAGCAGCTCTACGAGGCCGGGATGCAGGCCTGCGACCCGGTGGACTAGGCTGGTCGCCGGGCAGTGTTGCGTGCTCGCGAAGAGCGGGTTCCGGTGATGTTACAGAGCCCTCGTCTGGTTCACGAGCAGAGCTTCAAGGCTGATTGGTAGATTGGCCGAGAAGTGAGAGATCGTCTGCTGCAACAGGTTCTCCGACAGAGGTGTGGGCAGGGCCGCTACTGGCCTGGGTTCCCATGCGACTGCTAGCTTCAGGAGATCTGGCCGCGGAGTTGGAGGGGCCGCTCTCGGTCTCGTCTCCCTCG
>JAKTRP010000023.1:0-52016 GCA_030579735.1 Starmerella floricola | reverse complement strand
AGGCTTATCCCTCTGCCTGGCCATCTCCAAAAATGGCCCTGGATCTCCTTATGCGCGAATGGTCCTGAAGCCTCCCTAGGCAACTTTAGGATCACGACCACAAACATACAACTTCGGGGATCCTCAGTCAAACGTTTGGCCTTCCCCTGTTGTCAGCCTGGCCATTGTTGAGAATGACCCATGAGAATCCTCACGCTGGGTGCCTACTTGAGCGGTTCACCCGGTTTTCTCAGACACGCAGCCCAGACGTGCTACTGTGGCACGCCCTCAGTCGAATGCCCGTGAGCATTCGACTGCTCCCCATACGACTGGGGCTACATACATTTAAACTACGCGGGAATTGTGTTGGGGGCTTAATGTGCGATGATAACCAAAAGAAAACAGGCATTGCACACCCCAACATTTTTTTTTGTTCGTTTTTTTTTTGTTGCCTGTTTTCGGAGGAACGCTGCGCAACCAAATTAGAAGGACAGACTGCGCACTACCTCCAATCTCCAATCTGTCTGCCCTCGGGAGTTGCTTTGTAAAATGTATAAGAAACAGACCTAGCAACTTCCCCATTTTTTTCTTTTGCTTTTTTTTGTCGGTCTGCTTCTTCTAACTAGGTTGCTTTGGGAAGTTGCTTCAAAACACTTAAGAACACAGACCGTGCAACTTCCCCGTTTTTTTTCTTTTGCTTTTTTTTGGTCGGTCTGTCTCTTCTATCTAGGTTGTCATGGGAAGTTGCTTCACAAAAGTTAAGAATACAGACCGTGCAACTTCCCCATTTTTTTTCTTTCGCTTTTTTTTTTCGGTCGGTCTGACTCTTCTAACTATCCCTGGGAAGTTGCTGCAAAAAAAACAATTAAGAATACCGACCGTGCAACTTCCCCTTTTTTTTGTTTCTCTTTTTTTTCCGGCCGGTGTCTTCTATATAGGTGCGACTATTGAACATGACAACGCGCACATCCAAAATTTGCCATGCTGAGAAATGAACATCCTACTAGAGTCTCAAGTCTAGTGATCGTCGTTCTAAGAACCGTAGACTCTTCTTCCGGGAATGACCCAGGCACCACAACTTTGCGTTGTCTCGGAACTCCAGCTAACCAAGTCTAGCAATCTTCGTCCCAGGCATCATTTCTGAGTGCCTCATCTGTCCGCGCTTGGACAGGCCAGGGCTCCCTACTAAGCTTCAGAGCTTAGCGATCTTCGCCCAGGGATACATGGATCCCTCCTCCATCATGAGTGTGTCACCTAAGGAATGACTGTCTGTGCAGTTTCCCCGGAGCACGGTCTCATGATAGGCGCAAGGTGGTAAGGAAAACACCTTGTAAGACAGGCCTGTTGCCTGAATTGCACTACAAAGCAGACGCGTTCCCGCATCTGTGACTCATGTCTTTGAGTCTTCTAGTACCAGTCCACTGTCTCATGGCCTCACGGCAGGTCGTGGAACTTGTGAGCTTTCCTTGAGCTCTTATGCGGGACATCCTGGCTTGTTAGTCCTCTGATAACTAGTTTGTATGCAGCGATGGGGCCACCACTTCTGTGTGAAGTATCTGGGGTACCGCTGACGTTCGGTACTCTGGCAATGAACCACCCATCTTATGCAGTGCTAGAACCACGCTTGCCTCTGAAACGAGGTCAAGTCATCTGGCAGACTTTCTGACTTCAAAGCCCGTAGCGGGAACCCCGTCTACTCTAGTGCAGGTGAAGAACCAGACATTGTGTGTCTAGGAGCGCTCCTGTCTTCGAGCGCTCAAGTACTCTGCCTTTTGTACGGGGTGCGGCCACGGACTCCATGAGCAGCGCGTGGGGGAAACCTCTTTTTCCCCGAATACTTCCTTTCAGAAGGGCGAAATGTGCATGAACGAGCATGAACCGAAAACACGATATTTCTTTCAGTTCACACCACTTTTTTCCTTTTGTTTCATATATTTGCTTTGTTTCCTTTATTCTTAAGTTGACATTATTCTTTATCTCCTCTCAATTGAGTAGTGACGGTGCTCTTCTGTTCCTTTCGCGCGCTTCTGTGAGAAATGAAAGTGGGGGAGTTTGGGGTAAACAATATAGAATGCGCTGGCGCAACACCCTAAGCCTAAACTCTATGTGGATGACATTGAAGGCACCGCAATGACGAACTTCATAATACTCTATGTATCGTACATCCATCTATTTAACGAGCAGAAACTATGAAGTGCCGCTTATATCGTCTAATTCTAGGTATATAGGCGTTTTCGTGCGCACAATACATTCTTACCTGCCCCGAAACGCTCTTGGCCCTCACCACCGCTGTGTGACGGGGTTTAGGGTGGTTTTCCTGCCTGTGTTTACACCACCACCACTTCAAAGAAGCCCAAGGAACCTCCGAGAAGCCTTGAATTTGCGAGGGGTCATCTGACGAATGCAGATGGTGCGAGCGGTGTCATTTTTCGGTCCCAGGAATGCACAATACTTGATCAATAGGTTCGTATGCGGACGAATTCAGAGACTGGAGTCGACTGAAACACACAAAGCGCGATTGGCAATTGCTTTGCGCGGTGGGATTGAAAGTTGCGTCAGAAGACGTCAGAAGCAACTGCGTTTGCTTGTGGGTGTTTACATTGGTAGTGCGCATCCACGGGTCGACAGAGGGACATGTAGTCTTGTATTGACTCTCACAAATAGAAACTCTGAGTACGTGTCTGTATTTGGGGTAGGTTTTAGGTATATTTAGTAGTACTCTGTGGTGTCATTCTGGCAATTGAGTCGACTGTAGTGAGAGATCTTCTGGATTACTGCCTCTAATTTCTGAAAGCCACCCAAAAGCCATACGTAGTCGTCACCAATTTGTGGTTAGGGGTGAAATGGCGACTCTCGTAGCAGATTAATGAATAAAAGTCACGTGTGCGTTCGCTCTGTGGCAGGTAGATGATGAGTTCACAATAAAATTATGGACATTAGTATCGGTGGGTTTGAGGCGACATATATAATTGTTGATCTTTTTCATGTAGGCAATCACCTAATTGTCACTCAGTGCAATGGGGTCCCGCTAGTATTTGGACCCCGGCTACATAGGCTAGATACCTCAGCAGAAACCGTGTGCCGCTTATATACTGTGTATCTCACACCTGGGTATTGCCGGCGCCAACGTTCTTGGGTTTTGCTAAGGGTCTCAAAAAGCCTTGCGATGGGTGAACTGGTCGAATAATGGTACAGCTGGCTGCAGTGGAGGAAATGCGCGCACGCAGCGTGTATTGTACGTGTACGCTGTGTGCCATCCGTGAGCAGAGTGGAGTTCCGGTACATGAATTTAGGGCCCACTCAATTAGAGACCGAAGAGGCGCGTAGAACTCACTTCAGTTGCGGCTAGCGCCCGCGTCAAGAAGCCGATCCTCTCGCGCAGAGACAAATAGCGCCAGTGCACAACGAAACAAAACAGGGTTAAGTTTATATACGATTAAGTTTAGTCGAAGAGGCCCATGCCCATGTCGCCATCGGACTCGGACTCCTCCTTGGGGGCCTCCTCAGCAGCGGCCTCACCGCCGGCAGCAGCACCGCCAGCAGCAGCAGCAGGAGCGGCACCGCCGGTCGGGACCGAGGCAAGCTTCTCAGAACCCTCAGCGATGAGGGTCTCGACCTGCTTGCCGCCGAGCTCAGCAATGACCTGCGAGATGCGCTCGTCGTCAGCCTCGATGCCGACGGAGGCGAGGACCTGCTTGATGTCCTCAGCAGAGGGCTCGGCCTTGCCGCCAGCCTGGAGAAGAAGGTATGCCGCTAAAGTCTTCATGTTTGGTGTCTTGAAATAATCAGATTAAGCTGTCAAGCGGACTATTCCTTTGGTGGTGAGAAAGATCGAAGGGAGCGGTATGAAAAATTAGTGTGTCGCTGGGAGTAGGTCACGTGTAAAATGCGCGCAGTCCCTGTCCCGGTTTGTAGGGCTTATATGTAATACGCCCTATTTGCTAAGTGCGTAGTCAGCTCATGTTGTGGTGTGCGGTGGCTGGGTGGTTATTTTGTAGGTGTGGGGGGTCGCGGGGCTCGTGTGGTTATTATCTGTTGTAGGGTTTGGTCGTGGTCGGGGTGTGTGGAACGCGGTTTGTGCGGGGGCAGTAGGGAGGGCCATGCGTAAGGCCAAGGTACGTTTAGCTTTAGAACCGCATGGCTTAACTAGAGCCCGGATTTCTCGCACAAGCGTATGCACGTCTCATAAGATTTGTGATTGTATTTATATAGCACGCCGTTGGCGAGGCGCATGTACATTCAGCCAACGATTGAGACAACCTCGGCATCCTTTTACCGTACTGTATAATGATTCAATGAGATACATGAGATACATGAAATATAAGTAAAGGTTGTCTGTATTCTCTGTAGCATTCGCGCGGGCTCCGGAGCCGTGTGGTCCCAAGCGAGCTCATAACAAGAGCTCCTATACAAGGGAGCCTCACAGCCACAAAAAACACGAACGCCATCACAAACCTACACGCCTCCGTACACAACACTACTAGTCCAATTCAGCAACCACAATGGTTTCTGCCACATCGATGCTGTACATCCCCGTTTCAGCCGTCCTCAGTCTCGACCCGTGCATGCTATACCCCATCCGCGGCATCCAGTACTTCGCAACCCACCCGGCTTTGTGGGGGAACCTCATTCTTCTTGCCGTGCCCCAATTTACACTCACCGTAGTTGTGGGTATCGCTGCGTTCGCGTTTCTGTACCCGCCACAGGCCGTTCTCGCGTTTGTTTTGAACGGCCCCGCCGGCGTCGTGGGCTCTTTTATCGGCATGTTCCAGCAGTCAATGAGCATTGTGCGCAGCATCAGTGAGCTGTTTCTTTTCCCGAAGCCACTGCGCATTCTGTTTGATGGCGTGCTCGTGCAGGAAGGTATGGACCGCATCATTCTCGAGGGCCGCATGAACTCGCCGCAGCAGTTCGACCAGTCCGACTACCAGCGGGTCGTGCAGTGGTTCAAGTCCACGCCACGCAAGCTGATATTCCCTACCTGGCTGTTCATGGTCCTGTTCCGGTTTTTCCTATCGTTCATCCCCATCCTTGGCCCGATCATTTTGATTCTTCTGGATGCACCCGGCACCGCCGGTCGGTGTCTTGGCCGCTACTTCGAGCTCAAGGGCTGGGACCAGCCGAACATCGACGCGTTTGTGCGCAAGCACCGCTGGCAATGGTACACGTTTGGGCTGCTAGCTGCCACCTTAGAGGCCATTCCGTTTCTCGGCTTCGTGTTCACGTTTACAAATACGGCTGGCGGCGCACTGTGGGCTGTGCGCATCGAGAGGACGACGCTTGCGCGGAAGCACGAGCCCAACGCGAAGCGGCGCATTTTCCCGCTTTTCAATTGCCGCTGAGATTGTTCGTAAACAAGCACAAATATAAACCGGCTGGCGCCGCGCTAGCGTCCACTGGCATTCACTAGCGTTCATTGGTATGCACTAGCGCGACGGCAGCAGGACCGCGTCAAGGCACCCGAAACCTGCGGCAATGCCCCCCTCGTTAGAGGTCTGCAGCTTGGTGCGCAGCAGGAAGCCTGCCTGCCGGTTCACCAGTTCTGCGCCAGAATCAAGGTCCCAGAGCACCGTGCCAAAAACACCGAGCTCGCTGACTATGCGGCCACTCACGAGATCGCCATTCTTCGCGATTTTGTTCGATATTTTTGGCGGCTCGATGAGTTCCATGAGAATGTAGTTCTGCCATCGCACGCGCCCAATCTCGGTCAAGTATGCAGGAATGTCGTCGCCGTAAATATTGTTGCCGCCCCCCTCACGCTGCGGCTTCAGGACAAAGCGTTCGGGCGAATCAAACGCGAGCTTCTGGCCCTCGCGCCCCATTTCGGAATCGTCAAGCGGCCACATTCCGACAAAAGTTTTCTGCAACAGGTGCAGCTCGTCACTCGACAGCTTCGGGTGCAGCGACTCCACGAACTTCGGGTTGCAAAGAAGTTGCTGGATTTTTTTCGACCCCGCAAGCTGCGTCAATACCGAGGGACACTGCACAGCATGGCTGCTCTCGAGTCGCTCGCGTGCCTGCCATTCGACGTCCGTTGGGTAGTCCTTGGGGCCGTAACCCGTGCGGTAGTATACGACGCTGACCTCGAGGCCCAGCGGAACGTAAATGAGTCGGTTGCCAGCATCAATAGCCGTTTTCCGGCTAAGCTGCTCGAGCGTCGAGCGCACGCATACAATGCCAAACTTGTTGTAGAGCTCGAACTCGAGCAGGCGCTGATCGGACACGTTTGTCTCGTTCGGCTGGACGGCAAACAGCACAATCGTTTGTGCTTCGCCAGCGACGCCCTCGTCATATCGGTTGTGCATAGCCGCGAGCCCCGCGGCGAGATCGGATAAAGACGTCGAGACCGGCACGTCGCCATGGACGGAGTTCTTGCCTGTCGCAGCCATGAACTTGTGCATTTCCGTGACGCGTGTCGAGAGCCCGCCAAAGCTCACACTCACCGTGTTGAATTCGACTTGCTTGATCTGGCGGCCCTCGTCCGTACTCGTGCGCGCCTTGTCCACCAAGTAATCCGAGCGGAACAGCCCACCGGTTATCTTCTGCGTGCGTTTCGGACTCGTTTTCTTGTAAATGTTGATGAGCCTCAACGTAAAGTCGTCCTCGGCGCCACTAGCTCGTGTCAGCTCATCGATTATGAATTCGGGATTACGCACGACTGCGTGGTACAGCGAGTTATACAGGGTTTGAATCGCAAGCGCATTCTCGAACCCGTGGCGTGAGAACGGCGTGGGATAGAGTGTCACCGGCACGCCGTGGCCTTCCGTCTCGCTATGTGCGGATTTCAGAACGAGCCCATTGGACAAACACCAGTCTTCAATGTGATTCTTCAGATACCGCTCGTGGTACTCGGATAGTGTTGGCGGGAACTTGATCAGCATTGCTTAACCTCTCAGTCTCTCTCTGGCACTTTAAATATAGCGAAGGCGCGTGCGCGATCTAAATGCTCAACTCGTCCAGGCTAAGGGTTGCGCCTATCACTTACATTCTCAGCTTGCTGAGTGGAGATCGTAAGTCAGCAGGCGCACCCGCCGCGTGGGGTTGGGCCGGCGAGGTCCGTACGTGCTCGTCAATTCTGCTTGCACCACAGTACAAGCTCGTGTCCTCGCCAGATTTCGTTTCCTCGATGATTTCCGTATCCTTGGTACGTTCTGTATCCTCGGTGGTTGCCTTATTTTTTGGTCGTGTTTGTGTGCCTCAATCTGTCATCGATATTGCTTTACAAAGTTTGAGGTTATTAGTATTATAAGTTAAATAATTATTCATGGAATTCGCCAGTGGGCCTGCTGGACCGTTCCTCTCCAGTAGTAGCTGGCTGGCGTAAGGTCTAAGTTGAGGCTTGGCAAACCATTCAGCATTCGTGAGCGGATTGCGTGCCCATGGACACGCGGTGCTTTGGTTAGAAATAAAAGTGTGCGCGACTGTAGTTTCGAAAATTGATTCCAAAGTTTTTGAGTGCCGAGTATCAAGTTCGAGGTGCTAGGTGCTGAGTGCTGCCGTGCCTAGAAGGGACGCGGATCTTTGCGAGCTCAAGTTTTGATATCGCCGTGGTTCGGACTTGACTGGGCCTCCAGGGAAGGAGGGTTCTCGTACGCTGGTAAAAAGCCTCCTTCGGCGTCGCCCATGTAGCCGTTTGTGTATGAGTCCGGGAATGTGAAGATCGGCGTTGCCGGCTCAAAGCTCTCGCTGTCGAGATAGGCCACGGCAGCCATGGGGCTCTGCACGCATATTGGCACGTTAGCCCTCAGCTTGTCTGTGGACGAGGGCTTTTCGCGCGATGCGATGGAGATTTCGAACGCGAGTTGATACGAGACCTCGAAATGCTTTGACCGCATTGTATTTGTGTGCACGCCAGGAATCTGCAAGGCTTCCAGATCTGCGTTAACTTCCTCAAGGCCCTGTTTACAGGACGATTGCAACGCACGCGAGTAGATGACAGACTCAGTTCTAAACGAATCTGAAAAGGCTTGTCGTTGAATGTTGAAAGACGTAATGCGCTGCACAGGCCGGATGTATGTCACAACCACGCGTTTAAGACGTACGATAACTTGCTTGATGATGAGCTGGTCGAGTGACGGGCACGCGAGTTGCAGTCCCAAGTTCGCCGGATGAGGGGCTTGAAGCAGACCGTTGCGGGGGAGTAAAAGTGTAAGATTGACGTTGGTGTACTGCTTAAACTCGCTGCTGCCAATGTTCTTGAAAAAACCTGATGCTGACTTCGTCGCCTCTTGGTACCCTTCGAGGTACACCTTGATTTTGTAGTCCAAGCTTGATTGCGGGCGCAGTTCTTGAAATACGCCAATTGTGCCTCCGTGGAAAACTTCAATTGTCCTTTCCGTCTCGCGTGCGGCCGAAAATACCCCACCTTTGAACAGCTTCACCCTAACTGTCCACAAAATACAATTCGAGCGGGAAACAAACAAGGAAGAGGGGAAATTGAACGGTATCTTCAGGGAGAATTCGAATGTGTGCGAGCCTCCCGGAAGCTTGTAACGTTTGGTAAATCGCTTATTCCAGCGATTACGCGCCTTGACGGTCCCGGTTCCCCAGAAAACTGCAGGCTCTGGGCCTTCATTCTGCTCATCGTGTGTGGGGAATAGAGTCTTTCGGTACGAGTACAGACGGCTGAAGTTGAAAACCTCGCGCCGTCTTGTTTGCAAGCCGTAGTTGTCGTAGTAGTGTGTGTGCGCATGCTCGGTACACCGCAGCATGACGTCGAGATTTTGAGTCTCGAACTCCGCGCCGTTCTCCACAGTGACTGTTCCTTCTATGACATCTCCTGGTTGGAAGGGGCCTTCGCTTTTGAGCTGTAATTCTACTTTCGGACCCAGAAGCCCCATATCTCAGTCTAGAAAGATAAACGCTCCAGTACCCTCGACCCTTGAAAAGGGGCCGCTGCAATTCCGTGCGCGTGACTTCTGCACTAACATGGCGCAGGGGCGTGATATTATCGCACACAATATAAGCACGAAAACTGCCCCGATGCCTGAGTCTGGTCAAAGACCTGGGTGCTCTTGACGGTAAGATGACCGAAGAATGAAATCATTGAAGCCGACCGAACGAGGCAAGGTCGCAGAAGGTTTCTAATCCATTAAATTTATGCATTTATACCACGCTACTAAGTAACTGATTAGTGGCATTCATTATTTGGACCGACTAGCGGGTTCTTAACTTGCGGCCTTGCTAATAAATTGCACGTATGTAAGTACCTACTACGGAGTAGGACGCCACCAGGTCACGCGAGAAGGGCTCACGAACGTAAGAGCTAAGAGCAGGCTAGTAGGCTAGTAGGCTTGATTGGAGAAACCATGAAATGACCAGATCTAAGTATTCAGCGAGCCCTTTAGTAAATAAATAGAAAGCTTCGAAACCGATATCACGTTTCACGGAGAGCATGTGGTCAATGCGTGTGGCGATTCTTGATGTGCTTATTAGATAGGCCTAGCAGCGAAGCGAATTGCCTCGAACTTCGCATAAGCAGAGAGCCCTGCGTTTCATGTTGGGGGTGGACCTTACTATTTCTGCTCTCCGATTAGGACCACTGTAATGGCTACAGTTATATATTCTCGAGACCTTTATGTCATTGGTGAATGCAAGACATCTGATGTCTAAATTTTAGCAGTGTCATATAGCCTATGTATCGAAGGTCCAGGACTGCAATGAGACTCTAGCTGTGGGACCTCGAGAACAGCAAGAAGAAGACTCTAAAATGTAGCTGCGGGGTCGGTAGCTTGTTCACAAACCCTCCGAGGCCTTTGATAAATACGACCGCGTATTAACTTGGTCTCGATTCGTTGAGGTCGCTAGGCTAATGTGCTCCCCTGCTACAAACCTTATCTCGTTGTGCGGTGTATGCATCCTAACCCATGAGTGAAATAAGAAACTACGGGCGGTTGTCGCGATCGAGACTTATGTACTTTGCTATCTAAGAACTCTCAACAACCCCAATGCCTCGAACAGGGCTTACAGGTAGTCTTGCGAACTCTCTATGTCTAAAAAGTTCCCCGCAATGTGTAGCTCGCCAGGGTTCCAGATACCGCTTACCCGTAACCCCAGGGCTGGGAATGTGCTAATCAGACTTATACGTGCGCGCGAGTTCAATTGCATGTCTTCGTTAATAAGTTTCGCTGAGAAGGAGCTATGCACTGATAAGACTTAATTTGGAATAATATTCGTAAATAATCCCGTAATTATACACTGGTCATCCTTGCAGGTGCGTCGGAACGATCGGCACAGAAGGTCACAGCAGATGAGAGGACCGCTCTAGCCTCAAGCACTTACTTATGTGCTCTCCAGGGCGGGCTTCTGAGAGCCAAATATTTCAAATTAGCTTGCAAGACATTTCAGAGACCTCATTTTCCTTCAGCTTGTGGGCGCATTCCAACATCAACATGTCATTTTTAAGATTGTTTATTGCACAAGGCGCAACGTCTGTCTGCGACATATGACAGTCTCAGCTCCGATTCCCACTTCTTTATAGACTCTCAAGTAGGCCGTTGCAGAGTGGGTCCGGCCGAGAGACCTGTCGCATTCAACATGCAGGTGGCCGCATCACTGAATGCATTAGGCTGCACGTGTATGCATACTGCTGCACAACTACCCCCGGGCGGCATATATACGCGCAAGGACCCACTTTTCGCCAAAATCTCTAAATCGTAAGAATGGCGCTTCTAGAAATGCCAAGTGCGCAGGTCTCCTCGAACCGAGATCCTCCCCTGGTATTGCCAAGTGGGGAGCAGTCAGCAGAGTCGAGAATAACAAGCCTCAGTGATAAGGACAAGCATGTACTAAACTTGTTGTTTGGCAAACAAGTGGCAAAGCCACAGTCCATCGTAGATCTCTCAATGCCCCCCGACCAGCATGTTGCCACTAAAAAAGTAGAGGAGTACGTGGAGATCGAGAAGCAGGCTATTAAGTTGGAGAAGGAGGGTCAACTTACAGAATCATTGCGTTTGCTCGACGATTTGATACTGGAGGCTCCAAACTATGCTTCTGCGTACAATAATCGAGCCCAGTTGCGGCGTCTAATGTCTGCGAACTTGAAAGAGGCTCTGTCCGACCTTGAGAGCGCCGTCGCACTGGCACGTCCTCCTCGGTCCGTAGCTCGCGTTTCAAAAATGCAGGCCCAAGTACTGCGCAACGCCTACGGTCAGCTTGCTGCTCTTTACCTAGAGCAGGCCAAACGGCCTGAGAATGTGAAACGCAGCTGGGACTTGCAGCTGAAGGCCAGCGATATGATGGTCGAGGCTAGCAACTATGGCGAGCATATAGCGGCATCTCTTGCCGTTAGCATCAATCCGTATGCTAAACTGTGCGGAAATATGGTCGAGACAGTTCTTGGAAGCTACCGTTGATAGACGCCGACCAGGCTCACTTGCTCACGAGGTAGGTAAATGTCCACGAGATAAGCAAATGACTGACATGCAAATCTCATTTCCCTTACGGAATATTCTGCGCGTGTCGTACATTTAATACGGTGAACCCGTCCGTCGTATGGGCAGATATGGCCCGAACGACACTCAAAGCCTTGACGTATCCTATCGATGACTACTCATATACCTTTACTGCTCATAAGAACCATTAAATTTTATCCTGATTTAATATAATTACATTTCGGCGGGACATGTTTTGCACAGGCTGCCACATGCAGACTTGTGAGATTCCCTCTCCTCATACATCCGCCCCAGGGCAGGAGGAGGAACCCACGCCTCTCGCACCCATCACCATAGTCTTACGCAGTTAGTCTCGGTCTTCTCCTCGCATAGGCACGGATGGCACTGAGCTATTACCGGCATATACGCACAAGGGCAAAGGGACGGTGGTACGGACGCCGTATAGCAGATATAGCTGTAGAGTTCGGACCCTATGTTCGACTTATAAGTGATCCAGAGCAAATAGTAAGCCCGCAGGTCACCGTGGAGTATTCGATCCATGTGCACGAGCCGCCTGTACCGGAGCTAGCCCTTCCCAGCTCGGTCCTTGCAGAGAATGAGCAGTTTGTGGCGTTCAACAAACCAAGCGGAATTCCTGTTCACCCAACCGTGAACTATTTCCAGCACTCGATGACGGAAAAGCTGCGACCTCTGTATGGGCCAGTGAACCCGTGCTACCGCCTGGACCGACTCACTTCCGGGGTGATAGTTTTCGGCAAAACGGCAGAGTTCGTATCGAATTTCCATAAATTGCGCCGCTCGAAACTGTACTATGCCCGAGTCCGCTCGAACGATGTTCCGAGCCAGCTGCGACTCGTCAATTCGATGGTCATTACCGACCCCGTCGTGACATTCAACGGGAAGCTGGGCTACTCGGCTTTTCTGAGGAATCACGAGGCAGCGCGGCCTGCTGAAACGAAAGTCCGTTTGGTGCACGACGACGGCGAGCTCTCTACCTTAGAAGTCGAGCCCATCACTGGCCGGACGCACCAGATTCGAAAGCATTTGGCCCTGCACGGAATGCCTATTCACAACGACGCATTATACAATGATGACGGACGTTTCCGCCGGCTTTGTGCTGAGCCCACAGAAGCGAATTTCGAGGCTGTTTGGCGGTTCACGGAAAGTGCTCGACAAGCGAAACTCACTGGAAAAGCTTGTCCAGAGTGTCAGGCGCCGATCTACGACTCAGCTATCTCCCGCATCGATCTTCACTGTGGTGTTTACGAATTCGAAGGCGTGCGCATCGAGGCTCCAGCTCCATTTACAAGCTCCTGAGGCCTGCACGCGAACTTAACCTTCAACAACACTGTGGACACATACTCATTTCGCGATCTTGAGTGCTATAATTTTGGCCCGAGCAGTAGTATTGCTAGCTCAGGCTTTGTGCTCGTTACCAACTCTTGCTTTGCGTTCGTGAATGTCCATTCATACTTGACTTCTGTACATATATGCCGCTGCGTAGACTAATCTATCATTAGTCTTTATTACTACTTATGCAGAAAGCTTTCCCATGCGCTCAGCAAGCCCCGATTCCTCAATAGCATTGAGCTTTGACTTAATGTACTGAGCAAGCTCCTCGAGCTTGACGTCGGTTCCCTGGTCGGCCTGGTCCCCGAGACCAAGCGTTTTCACCTTCACAGTGCCGTTCTGGAACTCTTCCTGGCCAAGAATCACACTAAGGGGGCATCCGCTGCGTTCCGCAGCCTCGAACTGCTTCTGGAGCTTCGGCTTCGCCTTGTACATATACTCGGCTTCAATACCGGCGTCCCACAACAGCTTCGCAACACGCATGCGTTCGGGAAGGAAGCCGGTCCACTGCGGCCCACCCCCGAATGCCATAATGAACACTTGCGTGGCTGTAGAGCGCAAGTGGTCGAAGGCGCCCTGCTGCTTTAGCAGGCTGAACAGCCGCTCGACGCCAAACGAGATGCCGACACACGGGATATCGCCGTTCTTCTTCGTGGCGAACATGCCAACAAGCTTGTCGTACCGGCCACCAGCAGCAATCGAGCCAACACCAACGTTTTCGCTGTTGTCGTCGTCTTCGCTCTTGCTCTTCTTCTTGCTCGACTTCTTGGGCGCGGCTGCCACATCCGCTGCCTGCTCCTCTTTGGCAGGGGGTGCGCTCTGCGCTGTCACGACCTCGTAGATGAGGCCCGTGTAGTAGTCCAGCCCGCGGGCAAGGCTGAGGTCAAAGGAAACGTGGCTGGAGACGCCAAACGCGTCCAGGAACGGCAGGGCCGTGCGCATCTCCTCGACGCCCTGTTTGGCCGTTTCATTCGTCATGAGCTCGTTACCGCTAAGCTTCTCGACCATTTCGGCCACAGTGCCGCGCAACTGCACGTACTCGCCAATGCGATCGGCGGTTTCCGGGGCGAGGCCCTTCTCGTCGACCATCTCACGGCGCACGTCGGCCCACGGCAGCTTGTCGAGCTTGTCCACGGCACTGGAGATCGTGCGCACCTTATCTTCGGGAACACCGCAGTACGTGAAAATCCCGTCGAGAACCTTGCGGTGGTTGAGCTTGATCGTGAAGCCAGAAATGCCCAGGGCCGTCAGGGCCTCAACGGCAATGGCCAGGCACTCGGCATCGGGCACCATCGAGTCGTAGGCACCGGCAATGTCAAAGTCGCATTGGTAAAACTCCCGCATGCGGCCCTTTGTCATTGCTGGCTGGTCGCGGCGGTACACCTTCGCTATGTGGTAGCGCTTGATTTGCTGGACGCCGTTCATGGCCACGTACCGCGCAAACGGCACGGTGAGGTCGTACCTCAACGATGTAATTTCACCTCCCTGGTCTTCGAGATTGTAAATTAGCTTCGAGTCCTCGCCGTACTTGCCCGCGAGGATCTCACGCAGTTCAAACACGGGCGTGTCGATCGTCACTCCGCCGTGGCGCCGGAAGACCTGGGTGATTGTGTCGAACACTCGTTGGCGGATCACCATGTCCTTGCCATCCCAGTCTTTAGTGCCCTTGGGCGTTTTCAGCGTGAACTGTTTGGACATTTTAAGTATCGAACGAATTTTGCCTAGTCGAGTTTGTGGCTTCGTTTCACTGGGTTAGTGCTGCCCTAAAAAAACGCCCAAAGTTAGCGCGCTACACAAAAAAAACGTTACAGGCATGGGCACCGGTCCCTTCAGTGCAAATGAACAAGACTGTAAATTTTGTAAAAATATCAATGAAATAACTACTAGCTCAAGACACTCACTGCAACTCCAATTGATGTAATAATGCTCTGGATCAGCGCAGCGTGCGATTAAGAAACAAGTTTTGCAACATCCTAACGCATTGGCCAGCTCAGGGAGCAGTGAGAGGTCCGGGCGTGCTCGTTGATGCAATGGACACCTCTAGCCGGCGTCAAACTGTGTGACTAAATAGGTTTTTTCGGCTTTTGTTAGTCGTGCTAATTCGGCTGCGCGAACCATTCATGTAGGCGAATGCATGGGCCGGGGCAGCATGCGGGCGGCCTTTGGCACTCAGTCTCCTTCCTTGGTAACTACGGTTTATGAAACGTCCTGATCTATTAATAACTATGAGTGGTAGAGGCTTGCAACGACATCATGCCGTTTGTAAGTCTTCCATCCCAAGGTGGTTATTTAGTGGCTCCCAATGTGCTTCTCACCCTGATTCGCTGGCGGCTGCGACACCGGGAATTGCCTTGGCACACTCATTTAATTGCTGGGTACTGCATGGCACCCATCCTGGAGGGGCTGAGGAACCTTCACCTGCAAGACTGATCTTACCAAGGCAGCCTCATCACATTATTGGCACCTCGCCCAATCACACTTGGAGAAGGCGACAAATCTGTTCATGCCAGCAAAAAAAAAGTGACAGGCTTAGTTCGTAGATCTTAGGGTCCTGCACGCAGAGCCCCTCCTGCCTTTATATTCGAAATGTTACACAAGAACAGTGTGAGTTTGTCTATAAGATGTGACATTTCTGTAATAATTTAGTCTGTCTTAGTTCTACTTTTCGCTTTATTGGGCCTTCCTTGCTAGCTAGCACTCGCTAATGCACGTGTAAATTCCCGAGATCGATGCCCCCACTCCCCGTCCATGTGTGTCCCCTACCTCGGAAGCGTGACCCTAATGGCCCTGCAGCTTCGATTAAGCATGCTGTCGTACGTCGTAGTGATGATGGTCGCTATTGTTTGCTTTCACGAGATTACGGCCCTTGGAGCATGAAGTCCGAACTTCTTCAAGTTCTTCGTATTAAAATAAATGCGTATTTATATAGGTAAGAACAGCTTATGTGCTCCCCCTGCGATAGGAATTACAGAGTTGTTGACCGCAAGACTGCGAGTGGACACCTGTCTCGAGAACGGCCCCAAGCAGGCGTCGAATGTAGAGAATGACGTAATCGTGACAGGGTCGGTCGCAGAATAATGCCAGACTCAAGTGATTCACGAGCCAAAAAACGCGTTGGTAGCAGGTAATGTATATACTCGCGGAAGCCTCCTTATTTTCAATTGGCTAGCGGTCGCATCTTGGGCAAATCGATGTTGTGTCGCTCTCTGGAGCGCTATTCGCAAAACGGGTGACCGGTTGTGACGTCAGTATGCAGGGAGTATGTGCCCTAAACCCAATCAGCCATCTCGGAGTGGAGGGACGCCACATAAGCTATTTTTAAACTGGTTTTCGAGATATATATAAAGGGTCTAGCTCTGCATCTCTCTAGTATATCGAATATCATAACTTCTCAACACTTCTCATGCAATTCTCTGCTGCTGCTCTTGCCCTCTTCGCTACTGCCTTCGCTGCCCCTACTCCTTCTACGGCGTACTCGAAAAATGTCAGCTTGACTGTGGAGTCCTCGAACAAAGACATCGATGGTCAAGGCTTGACTAACCTGCATTTCGGGGCTGGTATCAATGGCGTTCTTCTCTCTACGAACCATCCCGTGTACCAGTACAACCCGTCGACCAAGCAAGTCGCAACGATCGTGCCTGTCAATGGTGGAGAGGAGGAGACTCCTTACGCCCTTTCCGAGTTCGCGGAGGATCTCACCGCTGGCATCACCGGAGCGCCATTCGCCCTGGTGGAAGGTGACTACCTCGCCATTAACGGGTCTAACTCCGTGTTCTATGCATGCACCGAGCTGAACTATGATCCTTACGGCTACCTGAAGAGCTCACCGGGCCATGGAGTCGGTATCTATGCGTCCGATGCTCCGTCTGTGTGTGAGCCCATCAAGATCAAGGCCTTGGTCCTTTAATTTGAATGAACATCGTGCCTCTTAGCGTCCGTTGTCTCGGTCGTGCTTACAATCAGAAACTTTAAATCGCCTCTCATGTAAAGCATCTTAAGTATAAAAAAGAGATCACAGGGTCAAAGCCTAAGTGCAATAATTTGAGCCTTCCACACGCGAATAGTTTCAGGCCTCGAGCCTGGGCATATGCAGGCTATCTTGGTGTTGCATGCTGTAATAGTACCCTGCATGCAGAAGTGTTGAAGCCTGTATGAACTCCAGATGAAAACCGGCTCTTTGCATAAAAGTCTTCAATATAGCTGGTGACAATGCGCCCCTTAATTCGAATGTACACATTGCCTGTTCCTCGTTAAGGAGGTCGCGGTCCATATAGTCTGATCCTCCACACTTCCACAGTTGCGTGACGAGGCATCTCCTCCCGGCGCTTAGTTCTCGCGGGTGTGGTGGTCGCCTTTTTCGTTCTATTGGACGTATCATATGTATTTACATGAGCCTCGGCCTCTTGATTAAACAATGCTTTCGAACTCGTCGTCGTCCTCTTCTTCCTCCTCACCGGCTCCCTGTTGCTCCTGCAGTTGCTTGAAATAGGCCTCCATCGCATCCTCGGCCCCGGCATCTTTGTTTGGTGCGCCCTGGTCGGCTTGTGTCTTTGATTCAGAGTGCTCTGACTTGATCTGGGCTTCGTTGCTGCGCCCGCCCATGTCGACACTGACCGTGGACTGCGAGTGCCACTCAGGCAGTGCGTTTTCCTCGGCAAGTCGTTGCCTTTCTGCTGATGCAGACGCGTCCTGTGCCTGTTGCTCGGCCTCGGACGTGATATTGATCTGGAACGTTGATTGGACCTGCTGAGGAAGTCTTGAGTCCGCCGATCCGGCAATCGTGATGCCCTGGGCATCCCCGCGGTCATCAGCCCCAGTTCCAACACGGCCCGTGAGATGCGCGGGCAGGTTGTAATTCTGGGCAGACAGAGTCTCCGCACCAACCAGCGGTACGTGGACACGAAGCTCGGTTTCCAGGGAGTTTTCCGGGATGCTCAGCTCGTCTATGCGTTTGAGCGCAGTGATGAGCGGCTTCAACTGCGACATGAACTCCTCCATCGGGCTTTCTGCGTCGCCGTCTGCGCCCTCGCCAGCGCCTGTGGCGCCATCATCGACTATGCCCGCACCGTCGCCTCTCGCGTCTTCTCGTAGCGGGTTGCCACATGTCCCGCACAGGAACTGCTGGGTTTCCGGATCGAACAGCGCCAGCGCGTCGATCGTTTCGTAATGGCTACCGCAAACGTCGCAAACATAGTCTTGGGCGTTGTGTCGGTGATCGAGCTCTTCCTTCAGCTGGGACTCGACTATGTGCATCTTCCATTTCACGGCATCCACCGCCTCGGTGAAATGTATGTAGAAGACAGTTTGCGTGTACGCCCGCATGCCATAGCCGCCTTCTTCCTTGTGAGAAACCTCCTTCAGCAGGTGGTCGTCACGCAGCCTTGCACACGTCGCCCGCACGTCCTTCACAGGGATCCCTGTGGCCATGGCGAGCTCGCGATCGCTTAGGACATGGTGTGTGAGCACTGCTTCAAGCACAATGATCGCGCGAATGTCGTAAAATCCTCGGACTACGGTGCGCAGCAGACTGTGAACAACGTCCATTTGGCACCCGTACCCACACGGTCAGTGCATATTTGTAGATCGCATCGTCCACACCCCACGACGGCCGTGACGGCAGGTCTGGGCTTTCAACTAGGACCACCGCCTTGGGCTAATGTCCGATTGAATAAGTATTCATATGAGAGCTAGAACATCGGGCAAGAGCATCAAAGTGTAATATTTTCTAGAGGGCAGTAAATAGGCTGGTCTTTATTATTTACATTCACACCGGGGGTATGCATCGGTACCAGTCTAGAAACTCAAGTGAAATGCTATTCTCATACAGCTTAGTCCTCAAAAGTTTTCGAGTGCTTAGCCGGTCGATATGCTTTGGCTTGCAGGGTATCTTTGCTATCGCGACCGACAGGCTACGAGGTGCTACCCACGAGGTACTTGAAATTGCGAAGCACCCTTGCAGCAATCTAAAATTTGCGCAAGCTGTGCATGGCTCGATCAACACGAGCGAGGGGCCCATCGTGGAATACCTTCAAAGCTTAATGCAATTAGCAAGCGCTGGCCCACTGGTCAGATATCTGCCTTTGCTATCGTGCCACTCGGTTCCTTTTCCTCCCTTTTCGGATTAGAAGGCTTGGAGTTCTTAATTGCGCCTACAGCATATCCAGTCTGAGGATGGGATTCTAGGCCCCTGTTCTTGTCGACACCTCTTTGCGCGTCCCCCCCCCCCTTCCTGTTCTGATGTTCTAGGTGCTTCTCATGCTGCTGTGTGTCCTGTTGGGTCTACTCTAGTATGACAGACTCTTTGTCAATTGTTTCGGAATGTTCCCGCGCTTACAGGCACATTCGTGTGTGCGAGGAGGGGGTATACACATGCAATGCGCCTAGCCCTGTTCGCCGTAAAGAGCAGGAGGTGATACATATCAATTGTCGTGGCTATCCTACGGTTTATTATCCTCTTCAGAAGCTAGGATGCTGAGGAAAATATTCTGGGCGATAAGAATCCTGCTTGTTGCTTTCCTTCTTGTTGTCTCTGGAGCGACAATTCTTTCTTATTATTGTGTGTGTGTACACAAATGTATATATATCATCTGAATCTTGCATGCTTGCGCCGCTTGTGTTAGGACTTCCCCGCAGCATTTGTCTATCATCCGTCATTTCTGTTTTGCTGTTTTTCCTATTCTACGTACTGTAGCTGTGGTCTGCTGCTACCGCGCTTAGTGAGGTAAAAGCTTCTTCTTATCCGCTTCCTAAATACCTACCATAGTGGAGTCGGCCCACCCTAACTTTTCTCAACCCAACCATAGTTCCTGGCAGCTGAATGGGTGGAACAACCGCGAATTCATTTATAAAGGAAATCTAGGTCATTAAAAAGGAGAATAAGCCCCCAAAAAGCAAGAGTACTACTTCTCAGCATTGACACGCATAGCCAAGCAGACACTCTCTAACTATTGAAAAAAACATTATCAAGCTTCGATTGAGAATAGCCGAGAAACTAAATACCCATAATTTTAAATACGCACAGAGGCCATATAATCTAAGCGCGTCGCCCAGTATTAACTACTGGCTGGTCGCACGTACACTTACTGCTGCTCTCACCTCACCCAAAAATGATCTACAGGAGCTGCAGAGGCCTACCTCGTTTCCTACACAGTTGGAGTCCCATGCCCTAGTGACATGGGGCGAGGGGTCCGACTGATGATGGTTTGGTATCTTCGACTGCCTAAGGGCACTGTACTTGCGACATTGTATCTATCGCTGGCAAAAGCATAAGCAATGACTCAGCATATTCTAAAGACGACCTTTAGAGCACACAGCGCATTACACAAGATCGTACATAAGCAACACGCATTGAGGTGTAAATGATGCCTCATGCCTCAAAACATGCCGTGGGATGGTACTTTCTGCGCGACAGCGGCACACAATTTATCAGCTCGTACATAAGATCAAACCGGATGACTCAGCACACTGACACTAACACCTCGTTGTCTCCTGCTGGCGATGCTCGACAACTCCAAAAATTCGTGAGACGAATAGTTTCTCCACGATACGGCAATGTACATTACGTACTAGCTTATTCACCATACGTTTTGACAGTAAGTCGTGTTTTTCTGAGCTGCGTCTTTTCCCAGACTTCCTCGACAGTACAGTACCGCCGTCCACTTGTCGCTTAATAATGTGTTTCCTCCTCGTCTAAAACCTACCAATGGGGGAATGGGGGACCACAGGGTGAGCTGGGAAGGCGTTTTCTCCATAGTTAAAAATGGCTGAGAGTCAATTTGTGTGGACTCATAAGTCGTCGCATTCTACGTGTTTGCCCAGCATATTTTTATTCCTCTGCATATATTTGATCCTCCTATAGACATAATACGTTCCAGGCCCATTCATTCTCTTTTCAAAACTGCTGGTTTGGGACTCTCTAACGACGTCTTCTCGCCCGACCAAGCAGCGTGCGCCCCACCCCTGAGACGGTCACAAGTCCGAAAAATCGTAAGACGAGCACTTTCTCCGTGATACGGTCGCACAACCATTACGTACGGGCTGATTCAGCCCGTGACGGTATGTAGTAATTTTCCGAACTGCGACTTTTACCAGACGTCCTCGCCAAATTTGTCCTTCGTCCCTCGCTTACCAATGTTTTTCTGCCTTGTCTCAAGGCTACAATGGCCCCCCACTGATGTGAGCTGAGAGGGCAGTTTCCATAGTTAACGATAGCTGCAAGTCGATTTTTGTCGAGTCATAAGTCTTCAAGTCTATCTTTCAACTGGCTGAAAATTCGTCAGCACAGATTAAATGTATAAATCTGATTTTAGAGCGAATTTGAGGCCCTTTGAGGCTTTCTCCAAATAAGAGTGCTCAAGATCCTCTTTCTCGCACTACGCTTTTCTCGCAATATGACCTCTTGCCGCCACTGGTCTAGGTTCCCAAGTCCTTCTGGCTGTTCTGGGAGTGTGTGTTCCTGACCCATGTTTTTCCTCAGCGGAATCTTACGAACAACATTGAATGTGGTGGTGTGTACGCGACTCAGAAGGCATATGAGAACGAAGACTGAAATCGCGATGAAATCGTTTCAGAACATGTAAAAATAAGTCTATTGCAAAGAAATGTGCTGCCTTCTTTGATTTCCGGAAATCATGGAAAAATAGTTCAAGGGTTCCCCCCCTACAAGCCTTCTCCCACTCCATCCGCCAAATAGACGGCTCTAGAGCGAGAGGTCTCGATATTCACGATTAGCTACCGCGCAGGGCTCTCAAGGCATGTTATTCTCAGTAGCTGGCCTAGCCTTGAGGCATTGAATGCCGAAGCCGTCCCGAGTACCGGAAAATGTCACATGCCTCTCGACACCTTGCAGGGTGCTTGTCTCGAGAGCGCAGTGGACTAGCCAGAGATGGGCTGACTCTGCTAGTATGCTAGCGTGGTCATGCCCAGGCTAGTCCTGCTTCGTCTCTGAGTCCAGCCGTACGGGGGGATGCGGATACACAACCCAAAGCGTGTTGGCTCTACTCCAGCAATTGGGCAGCAATTGAGCGCCCTTGTGAAATGGGTGCCGATGCCCACAAGGCTGTCGTATCGCTCTACCACAGTACCAGCATGGGCTGGCAACCTTGGCACGCATGTCCACACCCAGATGATGTGAAGTTGGGCGGGCATACATGCCAAGCATACATGCTAAGGCTATGCCTGAGGTCCGGGCACCCTTGTACCTGGGTTTCACGAGGGAAGCTTCTGAAACAAATCACGAGGCGACATTCGATAGCACAGTCTCATCCACAACCTCAGAAAACTCTTAGTCGAAGGCATGAGCTCCCTGTGTACCTGCTGGTCGGCCGACCATCTCCAGATAGCCCACAAGTATCTCCAAGCGTGAAAATTCAAACCGTCTCCACGAGGCAAACCGAGGTAAGCGACGACCTGAAGAACACGAGTACTGAGTACCCAGAGTGTGTCTGGGCCGTAGGCTTATCCCTCTGCCTGGCCATCTCCAAAAATGGCCCTGGATCTCCTTATGCGCGAATGGTCCTGAAGCCTCCCTAGGCAACTCTAGGATCACGACCACAAACATACAACTTCGGGGATCCTCAGTCAAACGTTCGGCCTTCCCCTGTTGTCCGCCTGGCCATTGTTGAGAATGACCCATGAGAATCCTCACGCTGGGTGCCTACTTGAGCGGTTCAACCGTTTTCTCAGACACGCAGCCCAGACGTGCTACTGTGGCACGCCCTCAGTCGAATGCCCGTGAGCATTCGTCTGCTCCCCATACGACTGGGGCTACATACATTTAAACTAGAAGGAAGTTGTGTTGGGGACTTATGGTGCGATGATAAACAAAAGAAAACAGGCACTGCACACACCCCAACATTTTTCTTTTTCTTTTTTTTTTTTTGCCTGTTTCCGGAACACTGCGCAGCTAAGTTAGAAGGACAGACTGCGCACTACCTCGAATATCCAATGTGTCTGCCCTAGGAAGTTGCTTTGTGGAATGATTAAGAAAACAGACCGTGCAACTTCCGCCTTTTTTTTTTCTTTTTTTTTGTCGGTCTGTTTCTTCTATCTATCCTGGGAAGTTGCCTCAAAAAAGTTAAGAAAACAGACCGTGCAACTTCCCCACTTTTTTTCTTTCGTTTTTCTTTTTTTTGTCGGCCTGTTTCTTCTATATAGGTGCGGCTTATGAACATGGCAACGCGCACATCCAAAATTTGCCATGCTGAGAAACGAACATCCTACTAGAGTCTCAAGTCTAGTGATCCTCGTCCTAAGAACCGTACGATTCTTCTTCCGGGAATGACCCAGGTACCACAGCATCACGCTGTGGTGGAACTCCAGCTAACCAGTTCTAGCCGTCTTCGTCCCTGGCATCATTTTCGATTGCCTCATCTGTCCGCGCTTGGACAGGCCAGGGCTCCCTACTAAGTTTCAGAACTTAGCGATCTCCGCCCAGGGATACATGGATCCCTCCTCCATTATGAGTGTCACCTAAGGAATGACTGTCTGTGCAGTTTCCCCGGAGCACGGTCTCATAATAGGCGCAAGGTGGTAAGGAAAGCACCTTGTAAGACAGGCCTGTTGCCTGAATTGCACTACAAAGCAGACGCGTTCCCGCATCTGTGACTCGTGTCTTTGAGTCTTCTAGTACCAGTCCACTGTCTCATGGCCTAACGGCAGGTCGTGGAACTTGTGAGCTTTCCTTGAGCTCTTATGCGGGACATCCTGGCTTGTTAGTCCCCTGGTAACTAGCTTGTGTGCAGCGATGGGGCCACCACTTCTGTGTGGAGTATCTGGGGTACCGCTGACGTTCGGTACTCTGGCAATGAACCACCCATCTTATGCAGTTCTAGAACCACGCTTGCCTCTGAAACGAGGTCAAGTCATCTGGCAGGCTTTCTGACTTCAAAGCCCGTAGCGGGAACCCCGTCTACTCTAGTGCAGGTGAAGGACCAGACATTGTGTGCCTGGGAGCGCTCCTGTCTTCGAGCGCTCAAGTATTCTGCCTTTTCTGTTTGGGCGCGGCCACGGGCTCCATGAGTAGCGCGTGGGGGAGACCTCTTTCCCCCCGAATACTTCCTTCTAGAAGGGCGGAGTACGAATGATGGGAACGAGCCCGGAGACGACGACTTGGCGAAGCTTGATTTGTTTTTCTTTGCTTTGCTTTCTTTGTTTCATAATTCTTTTCTTTTTTGTCGTTCTTTTTTATCAATTGAGTCTCGACGGTGCTCTTTTCGTACTTTTTGCGCCCTTCTGTGAGGAGAGAGAAAAGGAGGTTTTGGAGTAAACAAATTAAACGCGGTAGCGCCCTAACCCAAGGATAATGGGCACCCGTCTTCAAGGCACGACAACGCCACAGAAGGTGTTTCCAACCAAGCGCACTTTTCAGCTCTCATTTTCGCTACTGTAAGTTTCTATGATATAAGGTACCCCGAACGGGCCTTTTCTCTCTCCTGAATCTTCTAAAAGCATATAGATTTTGCACTACGTATGTACGTCCGTATGTACGTCGTGTACGCTCCTTATCATGGTTAGGGTACCTATACCTATCCGCTAGCTAGTCATTTAATACTGCGGAAGGAAGTAAGTAGGCTCTGAGAAGCCTGGACAGTCCATTAAATCTACTTTAGTTAATGGTTGGGATTACCCACAAATCAAGTGCACGGGGATGTAAAGCTTTTATACATCTCTAATTACGCAAGTCAAAATAACCGACAGGAATGCGTAGTCTCCATTCTTCCTCCTTTGCACAAGGAGACTACTGTCTGCTTCTACGTACTGTTTCAGTGGATTGATCACTATCAAGAGTCACGACTAGTAGAAAGAGATGGAGTTTATTCAGAAGGATACGTATTGTAGACTATGAAGGTGTGGACCTCCGAATATTGATTCAACGACATGTTGACTATCTCCATACAGCTTTCCATGAAATTGATGAAGTATTAACTAATTTATTTGAATACACGTAAGATATAGCGCAGCAAATTACAATTCCTACAATGACGCAAAGCCTCAAACATGAGTTATAACGTACGCACTTACCACCACTAACGCTGATGGTTCCCTCCTCCCAGCTTTCCCAGCCTTTGCCAGAGTGACCCCCCCGCCCTCGAGACCCGCCATCTGGACCATAACCTGGCAGGGCTGATACGCGCAGACCGGGGAGAATTCTCCTCAGCCCCGAACATCGGACTCACCATTACTAGGGTCGCTCTAGGTAGAATAGAAGTACTCTTACTAAGATAAAGAGCTCTCTCTGGAGGTGGCGATAATTAAAGAGCGCGGAATCGGGGTCTCCGTAGCAGAGCTTTGGGTTACGCACCACTCGCAACTAGTGGCCACCGCCGGCCCATGCGCGCGCCACAACCCAGCGAGGCATGAATGTACACTTGACGAAGAAAGCTGGCGCGGTTTTTGATGGACCTAGGCCATACACATAAATAAATTGCCCCAGCAGAAATACTCATTTCGATATTGAGGGTACTTTGGGCTGAACTTAGGAAGAGAATTGAATCGTCCCCCCTCACTGGCTATTTGTGACCAATACTGGAAAATATCCAGTGAAATTCAAAAACGGCAGTCATCCAAACAACTCCATTGCACGGCCAGTCACTCTATAATTAACGAATTCTTATGCGTAGAAATTATCGCCAGCAACCCGCGAGGAAAGCGCAATTTCCTCAAAACGGGCCAAAGTCAGTCAAGGCCCCCGCAGCGCACGCGTACACATGCTGCACTAATCGATATTGTGGGCTCGAAGGTGCTGAGGGCATGGCACTGGTCATGACTTTCCCAGTAGCTTTCCGCAACCATAGCTTTTATTGCAGACATGGTGGCCGGCGAATACCCAATGTGAAAGGACCGGGAAGCCGGAACAGAGCGGCGCAAAGAGAACACTCGGAATGATAATGCCATAGGCTAAGCAATAAATATATACACTAATCGAACCGCATTTTTTTACCCTCGAACTTGACCTGGGTTTGCTTCTGCTTTTCTTGCTGACGCGCCTCCCATGAGGGATGCAATGGTTTCGCCTCCTGCTCAATCCGTTGTCTTTTCGCGCTCATCATCTTCTCTTCACGACGGCGCTTTCGGCTTTCCCTAGCCTCGAGCTCCTTTTGTTGCTCGCGTTCCTGTTTCAGTATGTGATTTGCACGTTTACCGAACTTCTGCTCCCAAATTTTCCGGCGAGCGCGCTGACCCCGCCTATTGCGTCGGGCTGGTTCAGGCTCGGGTTCAGGCTCGGATTCATCATCAGACCCGCTTATATAGCCCTGCTGAAGAACCGGTAGGCCGAGTGGCAGCCCACCGCCTGCGCCGTTAACCGACTCAAAAAATGGATCGACCTCGGGCTCATCGTCACCAGAGCTGTCATCTTCTTCAGAGTCAAACTTCGTGAAGTCCTCTCTATCAGCCACATGACGATTAGTATGATCATTCTCGACCTCTGATGGAGCTTGCGAAGCAGGTTTTGATGAGGATTGGGATGATGATTGTACAATTGGTGCCAACCTCGCACCGGTACCTGCTTTCTGCTCAGAGGCAGGTATGGACTGGCTGTTCTGAGTATTATCTTTGTTCATGGGCTCAAAGTACTCTGCCACATTCTCCACGAGCTTTACTATCGCCCCGTGAACGGCTTCGTTCTTGCCCACGCGTCCCAGAACATTGATTTCTGGCGTTGTCAGAGCCCGCTTCGAGAACGCCGTTCCTGTAACCCGGAGTACGTCAAACCGCTTAGCAAGTCCCCGGTAGGCAATATCTGAAGCCCACTGATCCGCGTCGACTTTATTCACCAGCTCTAACTCTGTTTCAAGCATAGTCCTTTTCTCCGGGGAGTCTGCGGCCTTAAGTCTTTTGACAAGGCGAAGAGGTTCGACCTTTTTGAATTGTCTTAGAAACCGCTTGATAACGTTGATGGCGTAGAAAAGCTTGCGTTGCACAATTTCCTGCTTGACCGTCTGAATCTCCGCTCGTAGATGGGAAGCATCCTTCTGTAGGCCCTGAGACTTCTCGAGCCTCTCTAACAAATGCTTAGTTCTTGAAAGCCTCCCAACAGCTTCCGAATCCTTAGACTCGGCCCGAGAAAGCTGTGCCTCCAGCAGGTCGAGCCTTTGTACAGGATTGTCCTTCATGCCGAAAAAATCCAGGCGATCATTCACCCAAACCCCATTCTTCGCAACCAAACCAGAGAGTGAGGACGAGAGAGAGTATGTGGGCATGAATGCTTGTGGTGTGTCCACGAGATTGAAGAGGATCGAAGTAGTTAGCCAAGCCGGTAAAAGTAATCATCTAACCAGTAAGAATAAATTTCGTGCACATAGAATATGGACCAGTTAACCAGTCACGCATTGAGGTTTAAAATTACTTACGAAGTTACGTTACGGCCATGCGGTATCACTTATACACAAAAGAAGTGATAGACATACTTTAGAAGGTTTGGAATCTGCTGGTTTTCTATAGATACGGCTACTCAGCAACAATCACGCTGGCGGCACCCATACCAGTGCCAATACACATCGATGTGACGCCAAGCTTTTTACCAGTGCGGTGAAGCTCGGTGAGCAGCGTAGACACTTGACGAGCGCCAGTTGCACCAAGAGGGTGACCAAAGGCGATGGCGCCTCCCTTCGGGTTTACCTTGTTCACATCAATTCCTGCCTTGCGGACGGAGTACAAAGCCTGCGATGCGAAAGCCTCGTTGATCTCAAAGATATCAATGTCATCAACAGTAACGCCCAAGTCCTTGAGAACAGCAGGGATGGCAAATGCCGGGCCAACGCCCATGATCTCTGGCGGCACACCAACGGTGCGACAGTGCACGAACTTACCAACGATTGGCAGTCCGAGTTTCTCAGCCACTGAGCGGCGGGCAAGCACAACAGAGCCTGCACCATCGCTCACCTGCGACGAGTTTCCGGCAGTCGTCGAGCCATCGTCCTGGAATGCAGGGCGGATCTTCGACAGAGACTCGGCGGTAACCCCCTTACGGATGCCATCATCTTCGGAAACAAGAATGTCCTTCGATTCATCGTCGATATCGATAATACCCTTGATTGGCAAAATTTCCTCCTTGAAATAACCCTGAGCTTGCGCACGCTCAGCCTTCTGATAAGAGGATGCAGCAAACGCATCCTGGTCGGCACGCGACACACCGAACTCCTCAGCAACATTCTCGGAAGTGATGCCCATGGGAATCAAACACTTAGCAGCTTCATCGCTGTCGCCAAAGCGCGACGGGAAAGCCTTGACAAGATGGGGCCCGTACTGCAACGACATGCTCTCAACACCTGCGCCGATTCCAATATCAATCTGGCCGGCCTTGATCTCATTGGCGATAGCGTTTACAGCCATAAGACCAGAAGAGCATTGGCGGTTCACAGCCATGAAGGGCGTCGTGTGCGGAATTCCTGCAACCAGCTGGGCAGCGCGGTGCTCATTGACACCAGCACCCGGGTTACATACGTTACCGACAATCAGACTGTCGATCTTCGCAGGATCGATGCCAAGCTTGTCGAGCTGAGCCTTAAGAAGGCCAGCCAGGAGCTCTGCCGAGCTGGTGTTTCGGAATCCACCCTTCTTGGCTTTGGTGATGGCGGTTCTGTGTGCAGACACGATGACGACGTCGTCAGGGTGTTTCGCAAGCAATTTATCAGTGGCGCCGACCTCATTGAGGCTCAGCTGTTCATGCATGTTCTCCAATCTATTCATGTTTCGTTAAGGTGGGTGATAGTGATCTTGGTAGGAAGGTATCGACGCGCTTATATATAGGTGTACGGTGGGCCCGGAAATGATTTGTGGGGTAAACCCGTATGCATGAACATATGGCTAGACTTAACCTAGCCCCTCCGGGCCTGGGAGAGGGACTCATACTTAAGTGCCGAGGCAAGAGAGCCAATATCCTCGGAGACATCAATCCCTCGGGATGGCGGTGGCGACATCTCAGATTGGCCCCTTGGGTTCATGTCATGGACTTATCGAAGCAGGTGAGATCCTTCTGACTGCTGATGACATTAGTACGACCACGATTATTCGGCAATGGCAATGAGGGGATCATCAGGTGATAGCCGCGGTTCTTGAATGTGCTGCTGTAACATAGTACGGTAATCATAATTAATGGGAATACACTACCAACCCGTCTCCAGAGTTCAATATGATCAAAGATATAAATCGTGCTCCGAGCATTCTTGATTCCGTAAATGCGCGATTGAATGCCTTATTGTTAGTTTGCTAATTCACTCAGGCTGATTAAATTAGTTGTGAGAGAAATACCCGAACATTTTATTATGTACGTTCAATCTACGGTCAGTGTCCCCCCCCCTCAAGAGAGAAGCAGTCACGGATCCATACTCTAGACTAAGGAGCTATGTGTTGCGTTAACCGCGGCCGTTACAATTACTCAGACTTTTCGGAAGTCGCGGAAAAGTCAGAAAACTTGTTACATAACCAAGTACGAAATGTAGTTTATCTCTCGTAAGTGTTGACAAAACATGAGCCACCGACTGCAACACTGGACTAAGAAACCATGTATCACGCGGTCCGCGGTCGTGAGGATTACTCAGACTTTTCGGAAGCCGCACAAAAGTCAGAAAACCCGTTACATAACCAAGTACGAAATGCAGTTCATTTCTCGTAAGTGTTGACAAAACACTAGAAATTGAATGCATGCTGGACTAAGAAGTCATGTACCACGCGGTCCGCAATCATGTTGATTACTCAGAGTTTCTGAAAGTCGTGCAAAAGTCAGAAAACACATTACATAACGAAGTACAAAACACAGATCGATCTATAAGTATTGACTAAACATTTTCTGAAACTCCCGGTCAAGCCGATCAACTCATTACTTCAAGATGACAAAGTAAAAACATGCAGCTAAACCCTCCCCCTAGACCACCTGTGATAGAATGTACGAGGGTAATGGAGGCGCATACTCGCTTTACTGATTGAGTCCTCACGACACGCACAGCTTGCGGCACCGACCCCAAGCAGCTCTTAGCAATTTTAAGTACAGCGCAAGCAGAGATTCGCCTCAAAGTGACATTACTGGCCAAGTGAAGTCACGCAGCTCGTCTCATTGACAAGGGAGTGACACTACTGCTCGCTCCATCGAAAAGAAACTAGAACAACGGGCTCCATGGGAAACATTCTCCGCTAGCATTACTGAATGAGATGTGCCATCGCTACCTTAGGTAATACAATGCAGCTTGGCAATATGGTGGTGCTCGTTGCGCCCTGCGCGAGAACCCTGCGCGAGCTCCACCACGCATCTGAGTTCGAATACCGGCTGCAGGAATATAACGGCAATTTCCGCGGGATGGACCCGAGCTCGTTAGTCGAGTCTGTTGCCCGTGAAATTGCGTTGGATGGAGGCGACGGAGTAGCGGAGTCAAGATTAAGAGACATTACCACTGGTGTACTCGGTCGCACCCCCGATAGTGGCCTTATGTCCGCTATTAAGAGTTGGACCGCTGGCCATGTCGATATTACAGTGGAAAATTCTTGTTTGAAAGCATCAGAGGAATTTCAATGGATATGTCTGACAGGGCTCACCAAAACTGGTAATCCTGTGGGGAACTTGGCGTTTGAGCTGCTCTCTCTGATTGCTCGCAGCCGCGAGAGAGGTGTATCGACAATTGAAGCTTCTAAGCAAACGGGGCAGGATCTCCGTTCCTTGTTCGGTCGGGTACAACTTCTTGTTAACTTGGGGCTTGTCAAAAAGTTCCCAGTTATCGAACATGGCTCTTCGACAAACCGCATGGTCTTCCACACTTACGCCAGCTCTCATAGTCTCGATGAGACGAGTGTAGACAAGCAAGCCATACTACAAGAGATCAGTGTTTTTTGCAAAGCTGGCTTGCAAGGAATTCGTACCATCAGATCCATTGTCCACGAAATTGGTTCTAAAATGGGTATCAAAGAAAACAGAAGACGACCAACTGTGATGAATAGCGTACGTGAGTTAGAGTCGTTAGGATGCTTGCGTCGGATTACAATGGTTCATCCCGAGCTTCAGGATAAGCAGTATACATGCGTTGAGTACTTGAAACCATATGAGAGCGAACCCACCATGGCCACGCGCTCTGGAGTTGCGGGATCTGTCGTGTATCCCCCATGCGGCCAGGAAGTTGACCATGATGGTAATGCTGACGATGAGGAAAACGATACTGAGGCGGTTGAAGATGACGATGAAGACCCATATATGGTATTGGACCCCAAACTAAGCGTTCTAAGCAGTTCCGGTAATATTTTTGACATTGAAAAAGGAATTCTAGCAAATACCAACTATGCCTTGCTCAACCAGATTTACGACTTTGTGGCATCCACGAATTCGAAAGGAATTAGTGCTATGGATCTCACAAAGAGATTGACAGGAGTTAAGTACAAAAAAGCACTGGGCAAATTTCTTGATGGGTTGACCACTTCAACTCCCAAAGATCCTCAGATCACTGAGCTGGAATATTTGAGGCTCATAAAAGGAGTCGACTTCAATAAAAAAGTGAAATTCTATCGTTATTTCACGGCGCTCGCATACAAGAAAGTGGACTCCGAGCCAGAGAGATGGGGACAGTTTCAATCCACAGTCTCCCGTGAATTACCTGTGAGCCTAGCTGTAATCAGCTCTCGACTATCAAAACCTCTTCCGGGGGTGTGTACTGTCACGAAAACGCCAAGAAATGGCTTGGTACCGGGGTTCCATGGCGAAAGAACAATCAGTGGCGAGGTCGTCTTACGAAGTTCTCCAGCGGATAGCAATCCCTCCTCTAATGGTCAAGTTAATGGCCGTCGCAAACGAGGCCGACCGCGAAAGAATCAGGCTGATCAAACCGCTCAAGTGAACTTGATCGCGGCTCCTGAATCAAATCAAGTTGTTGTTAGGCGCGAGCGGTCATGGTGGGGTGGTGTGCGACCCAGCAGTGGAGACTACAAGAAGTCGCGCTCTTTAACAGCCAGTTTACCGACTCTGACTCTGCCAGTAGAATGCGAAACGAATTTGAACTCGACAAAGAAAGCACCTACTTCTTTCGGGGATTTTTATAGAGCTCCAACAACTTCAAAGGTCTATGATTCTGCTCCTTCCACCGCATCCTCAACTAGTCTACCGGAATCTCTCGGATCATTGGCATTGCAAAGCCGTCTGGTGACACTCATGAAGATCATAGATAAGAACAATGGAGCGATACAAGGCGGTGCGCCCTTGCTAGACGAGTTCAATGGAGAGGTATCAGGAGAATTCACCGTTGATAGAAGAACTGTAAATGGAGTGGTCGACAAGCTTGTTCGAGACGGTACTCTACAGAAAATATACGTCAACGTGCCTACTTCATCGGGAAAGTCGGTCATGAAATTCATCTTGTACGACCCGTCATCAATCGGAAACCCGGACAATAATCCAGTCATTGAGAGAGTTAAAAAGGACCTGGTTAGCGGGTATAAAGAAAAGCATGCTATGGCGACGCGAGCCGCTTTGAATGCGGCGCGGCATGCCACACAGAGCTTGCCGAGGAGGGAAATGAGTGATCAGCAAATGGAGGCGCTACGGCCCAGATCTCTCAAGACTGCGTCAAAGCGTATACTAAGTACGCGATCAGATCCCTCTTTTTCGGTGCCAAATCAAAGAACCAGATTCGGTCCTAGTGCGGCGGAAGTATTGGGAGTACAGCCCGATGGAACTCTACAGTCGCGGGTGAAAAGACCCGCGCGTCGTTCCAACGCTGGAGCCGTTCTTCAAGTGAAAAGGGAGGATCAATTTACGGAATTGACTGGGACGGAGAGCAGAACCAGCGGCAATGATACTATTGGTATACGTCGTGTTCCACAAAATGAACTTGCTAGAGTCGAGAAACAGACCGAGTTGTTCGAAATAAAGGACTTGGATATTCTAGCGCGCTCTGTGATCATTTACCGTTCTCTATTTTCATTTAATAACAGCACCGCTGTAGACTGGAAAGTTATCGCCTCCATCACTCCTGGTGTGAATACCGTTGCTGAGGCCAGGAGGCTTTGGCCAGATGCTCGCTGTAAGCTGGCGTCTTGTGAGTTAGGTACACATGTTACAGATGTTGTACTAACGAAAACAAAACAGTTTGAAAGTTTATTTCTCGCTGCTTACCGAAAAGGACTGATTGAGTACGAGGACGGTCAAGATCCGCTGATTGCGATCCCGAGGTATACGACATGGTGGCGTGAAGAGGAAGTCCGACGCTCCAGAGAAGGTATAAATGAGATAGCGGAGTCAAGCTCCAGCATCAGGGAGTCCAAGCCTACACGAGTGTTACGCAAGCTGGAAGGTTTGAGACTCAAGGATAGGTACGTCGATTATGGAGAGGTGGACCCATTCGGCTCGCTACAATCGCAAGTGTCTATTGTAAATGCGGAGAAGCTTCTTCTAAGCACGCCCTTTGGAGTCCCTTTGACCATGTCTCTAGCCAGTTATACTAAGCTCAGCAGTGATGAAATGCGATTAAGATCTGTCATCGCTGCTGACCCTGGTCCATCATACTCTGCTGAACGGGCGGCCAGGGAGCTTTACGGCTTATCGAATACGCAAACAGAGGCAGCAAAAGCTGGGCTTGAATCCAAACGTGTCATTCAATGGGGAGAGAATGACCCAGAAAAGGTTCCAATTGGCCGGCCGTATGTGTTGAGTGAAATTGTCGAGGCAACTCTTGCAGTACCGAAACTCGATAGTAATATCCCACGAAAGTTGAGTGATGGGTTTGCCTTTTTCCAAAATTCTGGGACTCATATCGAGATTCCTACCACTGTAGACGAGTCTGATATGATTTGTTTGACTGAGCTCTCAACTTTCGGACTGTATGGAAAGTTCGTTAAACTTCAGCGTATTGGCGAAAAGTTTGGACTAATAAGCTCTGATTACAAGTCTCGAGGGATTGACAAACATGAGTTCGAATGTAATATATCAGGCCTGGTCTCGGATTGTCAAGGCAACTCTTCTCAGTCCTTTTTCAGCAAGTTTGTCGAGGCACCTGCATCTGGAAATTCTTTGCGGCCTTGGATTTGGCAGACAAAGTGCCTTTCCAGCAAAGCAATTTGGTTCAAAGTGGCATATCGGATCTTGGTAATGATACTCTTCCGCCCCGGTATCACGGTGAGGGTTATCGCGCTCAGTTTGAGAGCCGCTTTAGATTATGAGGAGACGGTTGGAGCGGTAGGTGCTCTCGTTGATGGAGGCGCCATCAGGAAATCTTCGCAGTCTGAAGGGCTATTCGTTGTACCGAACTGGTTTGATTTTATTGTTACCGATGCATGATTTCCTGGTTCGAGTCTTTTTCAACGAGATAAATGCACATTCGAATGTGACATTAACCCACTGAGCTCTCGTTCAAGATAATCGTAAACTCCCCGAGGAAAATGTTGTATTGTATTTCGGGAAAGCGGTATTTTATTCAAAACAATATGTTTTTAGCAAGGAATGACAAGCGAAGTGCGAGTGGCTCGCTCGCCTCACTTGCGAAATTAGATGATTCAGCTTGACGAGACTTCTCAGTTATTTTCTGCGCCAAACTCTTGCAGGTGAAAATAATGATATGAATACCTAGCAGAGGCACGGCCAAGGCGTATGTAGATGTGTTTAAAGATTAGATACAACAAAGACACTTGTTTCTCATGCTATTATGAGCTGTAGACGGCTATTTCGGTAGATTTCAGGCTGTATTGAAAAACTACTGAGTGAGTTGGGCTCTCGTTTTGAGTATTCTGTGCTCCCATACAAAGAAGGGTAAATATCTAGGTTAAGGGTCTCGTGTTCCCCTGGATTTTATTTACCTGCATAATTACGCGCTACAAATTGAAGAAATGCAGCTGTCAGACAGCATTTATTAGACCGAAAAGCTGTGTAAATACGTTTTAATGACTCCAATTGCTGAAATCGATTATTCTGAGACAAATTTAGATGACCGTATCATGGAGAAACGGATTCTCTTAGATCCGGAAATCGCGCTGACAGGGCACTTGCTCTAAAAAAGGTATTTCTAGAGCGCACACGGTGAAATAACCCGCATTTTGTAGTATTTGAAGCAATAATATCCACTTTTTTACTTAATTGAGGGGTATTTATAAGACTGACGATTTCAGTATCAATTTCTTGCCGATGAACCCTAATGGAATTGACCATGTTATTTCAGAACATTTGAAATTAATTATTATTTGGTGAGCTAGAAACAAGCATATTTATGACTAACAACCAAATCGAATTTCATTGGACAAGGTTGCAGTTTTGTGAATTACTAATACACGAAGGCATTTTTTACATTCTACACGTGAGGCTTGGAGAACGACTGATGAGGGCAAGGAAACACCTGCATGAACATTGCAGCTGCAAGGCGGGCAGGCACAGGGTAGGTAACCAGTAGAGTCGGAATCTGCAAAGAATCAAGAATGTATGGGATTTGTTAGAATATAGAAACTGTGCATGTAACGTGGTTCAAATATTCAGTAATTACTAGGGGGATATTTTATTAGTATTTTTCTTAGCTGGCTGCATGATTCAATAACTGGCGAATATTGTCAATTGAGCAACCGTCCGGTGCAGATACGCTGAATGCAGAAAATGCTTCAGTCGTGGAAGATTTCGCCAGTTTAACGGTGTCTCTAACGCATTCTTCTTCCACAGAGCCGTCGATGTCAGCTAGAATAGTATTTTCCCAGATTCCATAACTCAAATGGACATCAGGCAAGGTATCGGGAAGCTTCAAGGGTTTGGTTACCTCCGTTGGGACCAATTCCAAGGTGCGTTCGTCTTGGGAGAACTCAGGAAGCTGGGTGACTTTCAGAGCAGCTACGAGGCAATCCCAAATAAGGTCCATCATTGGGCCCGTCCTGCTCAATACAACAATCTGAGCACTCAGGCATAACTCATGTTCTTCATTCACAATAAAGTTACTGTGATCAATGTGCGCGGCTTGCAGAAGGCGGTGTGTGCTCATCGATAGGATCTGTTCTTCACCAGTAGGATTTCCCGCCATACCGCCTCTATGAATCTCGACATTGGCATATACACCGCCCTCGCTCTTGAACCTGGTAAGCCCACCTGTTATCCCACAAACCACCGTTGCGCCACCTGCCCTTACTACTGCAGAGCCGAGAGCTGCCTTCAAGCTTCTTGATTCACCATGCCTAACTTCTACAGGACGCCTCTCTAAGAATTCGCGCCCGTTTGGCCTCAGTCCCTGTTCCAGATGCCGCTTGAAATAGATGTCAGGCGCGAGCCGTGCGAAGACCTCTGGAGGGAATTCGCGTGTCTGCATGTGTATCTTAAGGGAGCACAGTGGTGACCGGGATTATAAAATTGGTCGCTTACAAACCAAGGTGTTTGAAAGCCTGTCCCAGTCTGCCTTCGGTTAAGTTGACTGTCTCCTCATCGTAAAGCTGAAGAAGATGGTATTTTTCGGACGCGGAGGCGAGCAAAAAACAGCGGATGATCCCATAGCTAAACAAATTAAGGACCAAACTGCGCAAGAAATCGCAACAGCAGATGTGAGCGAACTCGTGAACAACATGACGCGCGCTTGCTTTGCCCTCTGTATTGAGAGCCCTGGTCCCGAGACCACCTCAGCGGACTCACTTTGCACTCAAAACTGTGCTCGGAAGTTTATGGCGGCGTGGAATATAACCTCGCAGGCATATGTATCTCGGCTTCAGAAGCAACGCTAAATTCCAGTAATCATTTATATATCAGCCCAGTGACTCGACCTGACAGTATGAATTCGGGATTTTCTTCTTCCGTGAACTATTACAGAAGCTCACAACACAGCCGGAAGACATTAGGATGGCGTATTCATAAAGATGCGGGCGGGGTATATATATTGAACCCCCGCGCTCCATGTCAACAAAATAACCCTTACCTAGTGTTTGTTGAAACCATGAAGGTTGTAGTCGTTGGATCGTTGAACTTTGACCTAGTAACAACAGTTCAAGCCGCTCCGAAGGGCGGCGAGACTATTCAAGCGAGTGGTTTTGCTACCCATTATGGAGGCAAAGGTGCGAACCAAGCTTATGCGCTCAGTCGGCTGGTTGCTCCTGAATCAACTGAAGTAGCAATGATAGGATGTGTTGGCGACGACTCATTCGGTCAGGAGCTGGTAGATCATTTGAGACAGAGTGGCGTCGATACGTCACAAATCGAGCGCTTGAAGGATGAGAAGACAGGTGTCGCGACCATTATTGTAGAGAGTAATGGCGAGAACCGCATCATGGTCTACCCTGGCGCGAACGGCAAAGTCACAAAGGCGGAAACAAAAATCACGGACGAAGTCGACTTCGTCGTGCTTCAAAACGAGATTCCCTTAGATACGACCTTAAGTGTGTTGAAAACGGCCGAGCATCTGAAGACCCGTAGCGTGCTCAATCCGAGCCCTTTGCCAGAGTTACCTTTAAAGGATTGGCCTTCCGTTGACGTCCTTGTTGTAAATGAGGGTGAAGCCGGTAGTCTCACTGACACCCCCGTCAACTCCAAGGATACTGCTATTGCTGCTTTGCCGAAATTGCTCGCGGTGTCTGGAATGTGTGTTGTCACTCTTGGTGCCAATGGCGTTGTATGGCAGGAAAAGGGGAAAGAGCCTAAATTCGAGCCTGCCTACAAAGTGAGCAAAGTGGTGGATACTACAGGTGCTGGTGACACGTTTTTGGCCGCACTAGTATCGCAGCTTACAGCCGGGCGTCCTTCGATGAGGCAATGTATAGCGTTCGCGGCTAAAGCAGCTGCGATCGCCGTTACGAGAGAGGGCGCTGCATCTTCTATACCATCTCTAGAAGAGGTCAAAAATTGAGGTAGAAACTACACGAACAAATTAGGCTATGTACAAATTAGCGGCACCAAACACAAATAGGTGCGCCTCTCGAATTATTGCTCAAACTGATTGCTCTGACCGCCTAGATTCCTCTGACCGCCTGGATTCCTGTGACACCTTCTTCACAATTTCCTCATAGATACACCAGCTGATGCACGAGCTGAGAGCTTTTCTGGTCAATCGGAGACTGAGCCCATCGAATAAAGATTTCCAGCTATCTTTCGTGACATCCCGCCAAGCCTGTAAGAAGGACATTTTGCCCACGCTGACTTGAATGCGAGTCTTGATAGTATCGAACGGGGCGGTCACAGTTGTGGCTAGAATAGCCGCATTCGCAGCAGCAATCGAGTTAATGAGAGGTCCAGGTATCCATTCGTACTGCAAAGCATCTTTTGAGAATTCGTAAAACAACATGTATATTCCTGCGTAAGGTGCATCCCTACTTGCAGTGGCCGTGTAACCAGCGAACAAACCACGCCAACCGGTGGGACCTCGGATAATATCTGTCGCGGCAGCCAGCACAGAGCGATATTGAAACAGATTTGACTCAAAGCGGACTTTAATTACAGTAATCGGCATCATAATGAAGCCAACGGATGCTCTTGCCACCGCACCGGTAGCTACATTATCATAAGCACTCAAACGAGGTAGAATCGAGCTCGAGCGCGATTGGTATTTGGTTGAAGATTGCTTTGCTTCTCTGAGTTTATTCAAAAGCCCCAGATATAAGCCAGCGCCAACCGAAGTGCGAATCATCGATGGCACTGTACCCCGCCATGCCTCGCCGAGAGAGGCCAGCGACCTAATGGCTGGAAGCAGCCCGGCAGCCGGAGCCTGCTGCACTCGAGTTTTCAGCAAATCTAGAGGTTGCAATGCTGCTGACGAGGCCAATCCTCCAAAGAAACCGGCGTACACATGGGCTTGCATGCGAAGAAAGGTCCGTAGGGCAGGGACCATCGGCATCATTTATGGGGTGGGGGGGGAAACTCACGCATCACACGCATCATCACTAGCGAGAGAACATGCTGAGGGAACCATGCGTGCGGATACAGCTATTATACTTGGACCATTGAGGGAACAGGATCCGATAGCACGATTATAGTTGCAAATGATTTAAGAACTTAGGAAAAATACTCATTACATCAATATGATTTAGAGACAGTGATCAGCGTCTTAGATGAGATGGAACATACTTGCCTGGCTTTTGCTCGGCAGGGCTCTGTTCTGCCGCAGGGTTCTGGTCGGCCTGCCTCTCTGCCGGGCGGGCCAAGCGAGGCGGACGGTAGACGCTACGCTGAGGCGGACCATTCACATCAGCGGGAGCACCAGGGGTGGCTCTTCCAAACGGATCCGGCCTCGATTGCGATCTGGGCGCGCTGACAATAGGGGGTGGTCCTCTTGCCGCTGGCGACGCTGGGCCCTTAGAAGCACGTTCCGCTGCAAGCTCGTTGCGAATCTGCTCCGCTCTTTGTTGAGCTTCCAAACGGCGCTGTTCCTGGACTGCGCGTCGCTCATCTTCTTCTTTGCGGCGCTTCTCGCTCTCAACTTGCTCCTCCATTCTCTTTTTCTCGAGCTCTTGTCGGCGCTCCTCTTCGAGACGCCTCTTCTCAGTGAACTCAGCAATGCGTTGTTCTTTCGCAGCGGCAAGCAATTCCTTGTTCTTGGCGCGGAGCTCGGCAACACGGGTTTCGTGTGCCTGTTTCACGTTCGCCTTGAATTGCTCATAGTCAACACGCACCCGAGCAAAGCGCTCAGAGTAAGCCTTGGCAACCTCGTGGCTCTTGCGCGCGCCCGTAATGATGGCCTCCTTGCGGCGTTCATAAGATTCTTTGTCACGCGAGTTCTGTTCCTCGGCGTCTTTGGCCCAGTACTTCGCCTCCTCGCGACGAAGAGCTCTCTCAAGATGATCGTACCTGCGAGCCACACCAGCCATACGAGTATCGAGACTGCGCGCCTCTTGGTCGAGCTGCTCGACCTGCATGTTTTGCAACTGGTTCATCGACATTGCAGCGAGCTGATCCATGTCGACACGCAAATGGCCCTTCGCATTGATGCTCTCGGCGAGAGCCCGCTTCTCAGCCATTGCAATCTCGGCTCGTTGCTTCTCAAGCTGGGCAGCCTGTCGCTGGGCCTCTTCGGCATCAGCCTTCGCCTGTTGGGCCTGCTTTTCCTCCTCAGCGGCCCTGACACGCTCCCGCTGTTGTTCTTCCTCAATGCGCAGCTTTTCCTCACGAGCAGCTTCCGAGCGCTGCTGTTCACGAACGCGGCGTTCAAGGTATGCGCGGCTTTCTGCCTCAAGCTGAGCCTGGACGTTAGCTTCTGTTACCGTGGACTGAGAGGCCAAGCCGGGAGTTTGAGCCAGCAGGGTAGCGAGCTCGAAAAGCTCTGAACGCACAAAAGCGCCTGCAGTACCAGCCAGCGGGTACGAAAGAGAGTCAACGAACCGGACAACACCTTGCTGGTGATCAATACGGACGTGGTATCCGTGAGCAGAGCCACGAACCAGCAACCTCTCTAGCTCAGATTTAGACGCGCTGAAGGGGGCAGGAAGTGACACAAGGCCAAGGACAAAGTCAAGTGTCACTTCGGTGTACGAAGTTGCGAGTTCATTGAACACAGTGGTGGCGGCAACTTCGAGCAACGGCTGGAAGTAGGGCTGGAATTCCGGCACTCCTTGTAATTTCGGAGCAAGTGTCTCAAGGTTTTCGCGGAACGTGAGAGGATTAAAGTCCTGCTCGAAAAGTACGAATAGCTCTCGAAGTTCAGGACTCGCAAAGCTCAGCACGTTGCGAGCTAGCGCGGCGTCAATGAGCCCCTGACGAGTCGGGCAGCGTTGCAGGTTGATGAGAGCCATCCAACGACGCGAGCGTCCAGACGAGGTTGCCGGAGGCTCGGTATGCGGCACACACAAAAGACTCAGCACACAGCATGAAGCAATGCGACGCAGCTCTTGCTCCGGAGCCCTACGAGAGGACAGCATAACGAAGTAGCGGAACCAAGTAGCAGCGTGGAAGAGGTGGTTGTGCGAGACAGCAAAAACGCGTGCCAGAGTCTCGTAGTATGTCGACATACTACCAACAGGAATCGGGCGATGAGTTGCAGTTAGCAATGTGTGGACATCCTCAACACTACGGAATGCCTCCTGCCATAGTTCGAGCTTTACTGCGATGTTCAGCTGCTCGAATCTTGTGTCGAGGAACCGCTGCAAGGTGTCGGCGTCACTGAGATCAATCGGGTTCTGCGGGGCATTCGGAGGAATGTGCATGGCAATCTGGGCAGCAGTGACATCCTTTGTGCCCGCTTGCTCAATAGCCTGAGCACGAGCGGCTGCCATGTCCGTGTGGTAAGCCTTGGATTGCGTGGCGGCATACTGAAGATGCGTGCGCAACAACTCCGCGAGCCTTCGGAACTCAGTCTTGCGACCGTACCGCTGGCAGAAGCTAAAAGCCTGCGACGCTACATCGGCGTACGCAGTCTCGAGCTTCGAGTTGTTACGAAGCACGTCCAAAACGCTACGGTAGTTCTCCCACAAGAACTTCAACCAGGGAGTCACAACCTCGCGGTCAGTACGGTCCTTCGCCTCCTCGCTGCTCACCATTGCAAGCAGCAGGTTCTGAGGGCTTTCCTCTTCCAAGTCGTCGACCTGAACCTCCTCAGCCTGCTGCTGAGCCCGCGCCACGGCTTCCTCGGACTGGGTCAGCAACGATGAAATAGCAGAGATGAGAGCGGAAACACCCTCATCTCCAGTCGGGAGCACAAGTTTCTTGAATTGCTGAAGACCGTCTTTCACGACTTTGCCGCGGCGGAGCTCTACGGCAAGCGAAATAAACTTCGAGAAAACCGGCTCGAGTTGTTCAAGACCCATAGACCGCGTCCGACGGGACAAAACAGTCTCATAGAGCGCATCAAGCGCAGCCGGTGCTTTCTGCATAGCCTCGAGCTCTTCAGCCCTTTTCAGGACGTTCTCCAGTCTCGGAGCCACGACCATTGAAATTTTCAGGAGAAGGAAGAAGTTTGGGGTAGGGGGTTATTACTATGGCTTCAAGCCACAGTGTACCCTTTTTTCTTTTTACCTCTCTTCTCCTGTGTGTGTGTTCCGCCTGCGTGCTGGTGCCACGGCGAGGTTAGTAATTGGTGTGGGAGCGAGTCTGAGAAAGAGAAGGTGCGTGTGGACGGGGGAGGACGTGGGAGCGCCATAGTGTAGTGATGACTCAGCCAACACGCAAGACTAGACTACAAAGTGTTCATACCGCTAGTCATCACAATAGACGTTTATCATGACGTGATACCTGAGGTAACGACATAAAAGAAAAAAGACCTGTGTTTGAGAGATCCTGAGTCAGCTCACACGTAACGCAAAACCAGAGCTCACGGATTCATTTCTCCAAAAGGATGACTCAGCCTATACATAACAACAAATTAACACCCAGTCATTGATCACAATGAGATACCTGGCGTAACGTCGTTAAGAGGAAACAAACCGGCAAAAAGAATGACTCAGCCGACATATCGTATGCAAGTACGGATTACTCATCCATAGATTAGTGACTGGGAGCGATGACGAGAGTCGTGATGTAACGCTAAATGCGAAGAGCGGTCGAGTTTGGAAAAGTCTGACTCATAGCACACGTAATCGCACATCTCAACTCACTCACGCCATTGAGCAACGCAGACCTCTAGCGATGACGAGATACCTGAGGTAACGCTCGAAAGAGAAAAAGTCCGATGTCTGAAAATGATGAGTCAGACAGTGCATAATCACATACAGATGTCTAAGTGATCGGCCCCGTTTCCATCATGGGTACGCGGAGGTGGGACTTTGGGTAACACACAAGGTGAGACTCGCGTGTCGGGAGGTGGAGTGCATGTGCGGACGTAACATCAGTAACACGTAGCCAAACCACCACACCTTTGTCGCCTCAAGTCTGGGGTGGTGGTGCTGAATGCTAGGTGGACATTTGCACACAGCTTTACCACCAAGGAATGAGCAAAGAAGAATGTCGAAGCATTTTCACATGTTTTTGATCACAGCAATCAATCACTCAGACTATCTGGACATCAGAATCATGTCGCAGCCCACCGAAGAAGTAAGCCTATCACCAAGGGCCACGACTAAGTAGGAACGAGTAACATATAGCTAGAAGGGTATGATTACTGCGTGTGGCAGACTATGGAGGTATGGGACCCTCTCTCTCCAACGTTGTCGAACGAAAAGCCTTAGAACTTTGGGAATACATAAGTCAGCCATTGCATCATCAACAGACACTAGCGGTGTAGGGGAAGATAACCCTTAGCGATGCAGATGTGTGCCAATGCCCCTCCGCGGCCTCAACCTTGGCACTGCGAGCGAAAGAGGAGTGCTGCTGGGAGTACTAGGATGCAGCATCATCGCATAAGAGGCCGGGTTCTGCAAGTGAGAATTCAGGATATCAATTAGACGGTGTGATTTTCACGACTCAGCGGGTACTTAAACTAGGTCAAAGTTCCTACGAATGGGCTGTCAGTATACGTAGGATATATCAGCAACAGCGAATATACCGAAAAAAAAATTAAGTTTAGTAATTCTTGGGTAAAAAAGCATTAACCAAATGCTTCAGCGGTTGTCCCTGAGGGACTGTTTCAATTCTGCGGAAATAGATAGTCTTGGGCGAGATCAGAGGTCTCGATATCGATATATCGATAGCAGCTTCTGTACAGGCATATCAGAGGCATGAACTTTTAGACGTCTATCTGGTCTCAAACTACATCTTGCCGGAACTTTACTGTGTCTTCAGTGCTCACTTTAACTCATGCACACTAAGTAGAGTTAAGGCACGCGTTATGTGAACCGGACAGAGTCTCCAGGCGCCATTAACACTGCATAACTCTCTGCAACGTAAACTAATAAAGAATTTGTAAGATCTCGATGCACCCTATGCCGAACAAAGACTATTTGAGTGTGCACACTTCATACTTCTACACCGTACAAGGCTCAAAGTGATCACAAGATCAATCAATACGAGGCCCAGAAGTTTACTCTTCCTGAAACTGTAAAGAAATTTGATGAATACGCCATCTAATACTATAACAAGTCTCCGACTATGCTTCCATGGTATCGTATACAAGAAATAACCCGAGCGCAACCTGATTCCCTGAAGGATAGAGCACGCGTACGCCTCAATACTGAGCAACAATGGTAGGAATCCTATCAACACGTTGATACACGCGTAGTAGGCATTCCAGATAGAATGGCTACAACATTGTGCCCGCGTGGGCATACTCAAGGCAGGCTCTGTTTAGGTTGTCCCGTACCGCACAGGTCGTAGTGTGTAGGGTTGTGGTGGCTAAACGCTGTGGCTGAAGTAGGGTACGCCCACAAGTACGAGGGCCAAACATTGTTACGTCATTGCTACATAACCCATCTTAGCTTTTGCCTGAGCCAGCGAAACACACTAAAGCTAGACTGGTTCGATAGTCCTCCGCTATTTTTAACTTGAAAAGTTCTTGGTCTGAAGATGGGTGAATGTGCAACAGTGACAGGGTATATTAGTTATGATGGTTCTTCTTAGTGTATAGAACTGCTTCGCAGCTTCATCTGTGGATTAAAATCAGGTGGGATCCTTCGAACTCTCAGGTTGCTAACGACAACTAAAAAATATTTCAATGTCACTTGGTGGGCAGTGGGCTATCATGCACTAAACTCCGCTTTAATTGCGTTCGTGGTGGGATTGTTCTCAAATCTCGGGCTTGATCAGAGTCACTTGCGGGTCCCGTGACGCACTTGTTTACACCCCTAAAAGACAAATTCAGCTATTCATCACTACTAAGTGCGCTTTCTATTCACGTCGAGCCAGCGCATAATCAGTGCATGGTACATCGAACGACTCTTTTCCCGAATTCAATATGTAATCGGGCGCTATAGACCCGGATTAATTTTTTAACCTGGTTTTTCCTTGATAATGCATCCTGGCCATTCTAGGGCACGGTCACTCAGTGCTTATCGGCCTTCACCGATCTCGATGGTGCAGCCACAGACGCCAGAAGTCGACAAGTCAACAGGTTTCATTTAAGGCTTCTAGCTTCACCCTGCTAAAATATCATTTATATAATGGCTCTGCATTCTGAATAGTGGAAATGCATGGCCTATCTCATGTATTCGACAGGTACCTCCTCGAGGCCGCATGGGCCAGGTTTACGCGTGTTGAGCATCGTGCAGGCCTTACCTATTGCACCAACCACCGTATTAAAGTCGCTTCAAATCGATTTTCCCGATACGAGATTTGTAATGAAAAATTGCGTCACTGCGAGCAACCTGCATGCGTGATTCGTTACTACCGATATCTAGAAAGATATAAAAGGCCGGTGGGTACCAAACCTTTTCATTCACACTAGCTATCCTGACTTCATTGACCATGATTGTCAGTAAACTAGTTGCCTTGAATGTCCTGGCGTTGGCCAGCGCTGCCCCAGTCACCTCGAACTCGAGTTCTGGCGTCATCACCGTACCGCTACATAAAGTCCGGCACTCCGGCGAAAAGCAGAATGTGACCAAGCGCTCTGTTATTGAAGAACCTCTGGACTTTACCACAATTCGTTATATGGCAAATTTCCAGATCGGTGGCGAGGACCAGTATGTCTTTTTGGAGACCGGTTCAAGCGACACTTGGGTTTATAGCAACCAGGCGTGGTCTGGTGGCTACAACCCCGAGGAGTCGTCGACCTGGCAATGGCAGAGCAACGACTTCAAAGCTTGTTACGGTGACTGCAGTGCCTATACTCAAGGCAGCTGGGGAACGGATACCATCAATGTTGGGGGAGCCTGGGCTACGAATTACCGGTTTGCTCTAGTGAATCAGTCGAACCCGTATTTCCCAGTTGAGTTTACTCACGGCATTCTGGCCATTGGCCCCAAGGCTTCTGAGAACTCCTATCCCAAATATCCAACTTTCATGGAGATCTTGAAGGATTCTGGCGTTATCCAGTCTAACAGTTTCTCTATCTTCAGCGACGCTAGTAACACTGAGGCCACCCTGCTGATGGGTGGAATCGATACCGCAAAGTTCAATGGTCCGCTGTACACCCTGCCAATGGACACTGCGATATCAGCAGGAATGGAGTTCTACTCCGTGGACTTTGAGTACGATGGCGTCACTTACGCCAACGGCGCTCTTGACACTGGGACTCCGATCGTGCGGTTACCTCAAGACGTGGTTGATCAGCTTGCTAGTGAGAATAACTACAGCTGGAATGAAGACTGGCAGTACTACACTCGTGACACGCCGCCTCCGGAATTCGACCAGCCAGAGCTTGAATTCAAGATTGGCGGAATCTCGATCACCGTCCCTGGATCTGACAGCTATTACGAAGACAACGGGACATATGTCTTTGGTTATGGCAGTACAGTTCAAGTCGGCGATGAGGTGTTGCACGTTTTGGGAGATCCCATCTTGAGACAACTTTTCCTCTTCATCGACATAGACAATAGTCAGGTTGCTTTTGCCCCTATTGTTCAGACCGATGCATCCCAACCCGTAGCTGTCGGCTCAACAATTCCAGATTCGACTCCTGCACCGATCCAGCCTGCGAACTACTAAGTAGGCCAGATGCCAGGTTGACGCCTAGATACATCTTTCTATAAGCTAGTTTGAATATAGGTCTAAGTCTCCTCTGCTATCGAAAGACCGCACAAAATTGTAGCCAGCAGTTGGGCTGTCTGAGGCGGGTCCATCTTATTTATGGGCCCATTCCCAGTCCGTTGTGCACTGCATGCTGCCTGTCATTAGGGAACGTCAATGCCTATACCTCTATAGTCTGCCACGTCGGGTTCGCTCCAAGCTGTATGCTACTTTTCTTTGAATAGTCCTATTCTTGGTGTTCAAGCATGTCTTAGTTTGCTGGCACGGCATGCGAGAGTCTCCCTGCCCAGATGAGACGAAGTGGAGCTTATACAATCAAATCCTGCTGACTTTCTCAGCTTGCAAAATTCAACATTTATGGTACCTTTACGGCCCCCTGTATTTTGGTCGCGAGTAATCACAATCAGTGGTGAAAATGAGAGATGCTTGACCGTCGAGTCCTCTCAGTGCCCGCGCGATTATATTTCCGCTGATATTCACAGCTTAGCTTTCCGGTAGGTAACCCTACCCACGACCAGGAGAAACCGTTTTTAGATGAAATAATATGAATACAGCGTTCAGCATAAAGGAGGAAGCTCATTCGATTTAATCTGAAGAGGCCCTTGTCAGCAGAATTGCAAATTGCGAAGTACGTACTTTGAGGTAAAAGGTGATATTGGCTTATACGCATTGTTGTGTCTGGAGGGCGCGCGCCCACTTATTCCAGGGTTAGGCCAGATACGCGAGCGAAGTTTAATTTGTTTACGTCCAGACGTTTCTTTTATTTTCCTCACAGAGGGGGCGAACGAGATGAAAGCGCACCGTCGAGACTCAATTGATCAAAAAGAAGAAGAAAAAAAAAAGTATGGAGTAAAGAAAGCAGAACAAAGAAAAAATAAATTAAACTCCACCAAGTCGCTGTCTCCGGGCTCACTTTCATTCATCCGTGCTCTGCCCTTCTAGAAGGAGGAATTCGGGGAAAAAGAGGTTTCTCCCACGCGCTGCTCATGGAGCCCGTGGCCGTGCCCAGACAGAAAAGGCAGAATACTTGAGCGCTCGAAGACAGGGGCGCTCCTAGGCACACAATGTCTGGTCCTTCATCTGCACTAGAGTAGACGGGGTTCCCGCTACGGGCTTTGAAGTCAGAAAGCCTGCCAGATGACTTGACCTCGTTTCAGAGGCAAGCGTGGTTCTAGAACTGCATAAGATGGGTGGTTCATTGCCAGAGTACCGAACGTCAGCGGTACCCCAGATACTCCACACAGAAGTGGTGGCCCCATCGCTGCACACAAGCTAGTTACCAGGGGACTAACAAGCCAGGATGTCCCGCATAAGAGCTCAAGGAAAGCTCACAAGTTCCACGACCTGCCGTTAGGCCATGAGACAGTGGACTGGTACTAGAAGACTCAAAGACACGAGTCACAGATGCGGGAACGCGTCTGCTTTGTAGTGCAATTCAGGCAACGGGCCTGTCTTACAAGGTGCTTTCCTTACCACCTTGCGCCTGTCATGAGACCGTGCTCCGGGAAAACTGCACAGACAGTCATTCCTTAGGTGACACACTCATGATGGAGGAGGGATCCATGTATCCCTGGGCGAAGATCGCTAATCTCTGAAGCTTAGTAGGGAGCCCTGTCCTGTCCAAGCGCGGACAGATGAGGCACTCAGAAATGATGCCTGGGACGAAGATGGCTAGACTTGGTTAGCTGGAGTTCCGACACAACACGAAGTTGTAGTGCCTGGGTCATTCCCGGAAGAAGAATCGTACGGTTCTTAGGACGAGGATCACTAGACTTGAGACTCTAGTAGGAAGTTCATTTCTCAGCATGGCAAATTTTGGATGTGCGCGTTGTCATGTTCAAAAGTCGCACCTATATAGAAGACACCGGCCGGAAAAAAAAAGAGAAACAAAAAAAGGGGAAGTGCACGGTCGGTATTCTTAACTTATTTTTTTGCAGCAACTTCCCAAGAATAGTTAGAAGAGTCAGACCGACCGAAAAAAAAAGCGAAAGAAAAAAAATGGGGAAGTTGCACGGTCTGTATTCTTAACTTTTTTGAAGCAACTTCCCATGACAACCTAGATAGAAGAGACAGACCGACAAAAAAAAGCAAAAGAAAAATATGGGGGGAAGTTTCTAGGTCTGTTTCTTATACATTTTACAAAGCAACTCCCGAGGGCAGACAGATTAGAGATTGGAGGTAGTGCGCAGTCTGTCCTTCTATTTTGGTTGCGCAGCGTTCCTCCGAAAACAGGCAACAAAAAAAAAAAAAAACAGAAAAAAAAAAATGTTGGGGTGAGTGCAGTGCCTGTTTTTTTTTTGTTTATCATCGCACCATAAGTCCCCAACACAACTTCCTTCTAGTTTAAATGTATGCAGCCCCAGTCGTACGGGGAGCAGTCGAGTGCCACGAGTACTCGACTGAGGGCATGCCACAGTGGCCCGTCTGGGCTGCGTGTCTGAGGACTCCGGGTGAACCGCTCAAATAGACAGCGTGAGAATTCTCATGGGCCATTCTCAACAATGGCCAGGCGGACAACAGGGGAAGGCCGAACGTTTGACTGAGGATCCCCGAAGTTTTATGTTTGTGGTCGTGATCCTAAAGTTGCCTAGGGAGGCTTCAGGACCATTCGCGCACAAGGAGATCCAGGGCCATTTTTGGAGATGGCCAGGCAGAGGGATAAGCCTATGGCCCAGGCACACTCTGGGTACTCAGTACTCGTGTTCTTCAGGCGCGCAGAGATACTTGTGGGCTATCTGGAGATGGCCGGCCGACGAGCAGGTACACAGGGACCTCATGCCTTCGACTAAGAGTTTTCTGAGGTTGCGGATGAGACTGTGCTATCTAATGTCGCCTCGTGATTTGTTTCAGAAGCTTCCCTCGTGAAACCCAGGTACAAGGGTGCCCGGACCTCAGGCATAGCCTTGGCATGTATGCTTGGCATGTATGCTCGCCCAACTTCACATCATCTGGGTGTGGAAATGCGTGCCAAGGTTGCCAACCCATGCCGGTATTGTGGTAGAGCGATACGACAGCCTTGTGGGCATCGGCACCCATTTCACAAGGGCGCTCAATTGCTGCCCAATTGCTGGAGTAGAGCCAACACGCTTTGGGTTGTGTATCCGCGTCCCCCCGTACGGCTGGACTCAGAGACGAAGCAGGACTAGCCTGGGCATGACCACGCTGGTATACTAGCAGAGTCAGTCCATTTCTGGTTAGTCCACTGCGCTCTCGAGACAAGCACCCTGCAAGGTGTCGAGAGGCATGTGACATTTTCCGGTACTCGGGACGGCTGCGGCATTCAATGCCTCAAGGCTAGGCCCGCTACTGAGAATAACATGCCTTGAGAGCCTCGCGCGGTAGCTAATCGTAAATATCGAGACCTCTCGCTCTGGAGCCGTCTATTTGGCGGATGGAGTGGGAGAAGGCTTGTAGGGGGGGGGAACCCTTGAACTTTTTTTCCGTGATTTCGCGAAATTTAAAGGTGTCTCATGTTTCTTGCAATTGAACTTCTTTTACGCAGTCTGAGACGATTTCCCGGTGATTTCAGTCTTCGTTCTTATATGCCTTCTGAGTCGCGTAAACACCAGCACATCCAATGTTTTCCGTCAGACTCCGCTGATGAAAAAACATGGGTCAGGAACACGCACTCCCAGAACAGCCAGAAGGACTTGGGAACCTAGACCAGTGGCGGCAAGAGGGTCATGTTGCGGGAAAAGCGTAGTGCGAGAAAGAGGATCTTGAGCACTCTTATATGGAGAAAGCCTCAAGGTGCCTCAAATTTGCTCTAAAATTAGACTTATACATTTTATCTATGCTGACGAATTTTCAACCAGTTGAGAGATAGACTTGAAGACTTATGAGTCGAAACAAATCGACTTGCAGCTATCGTTAACTATGGAAACTGCCCTCTCAGCTCGCATCAGTGGGGACCATTGTAGCCTTGAGACAAGGGAGAAAAACATTGGTAAGCGGGGGACAAAGGACAGATTTGGCGAGGAAGTCTGGTAAAAGTCGCAGTTCGGAAACATACTACATACCGTCACGGAGCTGAATCAGCCCGTACGTAATGGTTGTACGACCGTATCACGGAGAAAGTGCTCGTCTTACGATTTTTTGGACTTGTGAGCGACTCAGGGGTGGGGCGCCCGCTGCTTGGTCGGGTGAAAAGACGTCTTTAGAGAGTCCCAAACCAGCAGTTTCGAAAAGAGAATGAATGGGCCTGGAACGTGTTACATCTGTAGGAGTATCAAATATATGGAGCAAAATAAAAATATGCTGGGTAAACACGTAGAATGCGACGACTTATGAGTCCACACAAATTGACTCACAGCCATTTTTAACTATGGAGAAACGCCTTCCCAGCTCACCCTGCGGCCCACCATTGGCGGGTTTTAGTCGAGGAGGAAACACATTATTAAGCGATAAGTGAACGGCGGTACTGGCGAGGAAGTCTCGGAAAAGACGCAGCTCAGAAAAGACACGACTTACCGTCATCGTGTGATGAATCAGCTCGTACGTAACGCACATGGCCGTATCGTGGAGAAAGTACTCGACTTATGAAGTTGTCGAGCGTCCTGGGGGCGGACGAGTAGCAGTAGTTAGCAGCAGATGGGCATAGGTTCCCCAACCACGATAAGGAGCGTACATAGAGTAGTACTGAGGACGTGGTGTGAAGTCTCAGTACGTATGTTAGAATGAAGAAACTCAAAAGCAATTGAAATGTTGTATACTGAAGAGGCTCACGGAGTGTCGAAAATTCTGAAACGTACGCTGGATGGGAAGGTGGCGATTTTCACGTCGTCATGCCGTGAAGATGTGTGTTCATTTATACTCGGGTTAGGGTGCGCGTGGTTAATTTGTTTACTTCAAAACCCCCTTCTCTCTTCTCACAGGAGGGCGCAAAAAGTACGAAACGAGCACCGTCGAGACTCAATTGATAAAAAAGAACGACAAGAAAGAAAAGAATCATGAAACAAAGAAAGCAAAACAATGAAAAATAAATCAAGCTTCGCCAAGTCGTCGTCTCCGGGCTCGTTCCCATCATCCGTACTCCGCCCTTCTAGAAGGAAGTATTCGGGGAAGAAGAGGTTTCTCCCACGCGCTGCTCATGGAGCCCGTGGCCGTGCCCAGACAGAAAAGGCAGAATACTTGAGCGCTCGAAGACAGGGGCGCTCCTAGGCACACAATGTCTGGTCCTTCATCTGCACTAGAGTAGACGGGGTTCCCGCTACGGGCTTTGAAGTCAGAAAACCTGCCAGATGACTTGACCTCGTTTCAGAGGCAAGCGTGGTTCTAAAACTGCATAAGATGGGTGGTTCCTTGCCAGAGTACCGAGCGCCAGCGGTACCCCAGATACTTCACACAGAAGTGGTGGCCCCATCGCTGCACACAAGCTAGTTACCAAGGGGACTAACAAGCCAGGATGTCCCGCATAAGAGCTCAAGGAAAGCTCACAAGTTCCACGACCTGCCGTTTGGCCATGAGACAGTGGACTGGTACTAGAAGACTCAAAGACACGAGTCACATACGCAGGAATGCGTCTGCTTTGTAGTGCAATTCAGGCAACAGGCCTGTCTTACAAGGTGCTTTCCTTACCACCTTGCGCCTGTCATGAGACCGTGCTCCGAGGAAGCTGTACAGACAGTCGTTCCTTAGGTGACACACTCATGATGGAGGAGGGATCCATGTATCCTTGGGCGAAGATCGCTAATCTCTGAAGCTTAGTAGGGAGCCCCGGCGGACAGATGAGGCACTTAGAAATGATGCCTGGGACGAAGATGGCTAGACTTGGTTAGCTGGAGTTCCGACACAATGCAAAGTTGGGGTGCCTGGGTCATTCCCGGAAGAAGAATCGTACGGTTCTTAGGACGAGGATCACTAGACTTGAGACTCTAGTAGGAAGTTCATTT
>JAKTRP010000022.1:0-67018 GCA_030579735.1 Starmerella floricola | reverse complement strand
ACTACACGATACAGACTGACGCATCACAGGCGTATTAGCAGAATCGCAGATATGGTCCAAGGTTTTTTGCAGCACCGCAGCAACTACAACACGCAGATTGCCGAAATAACAATGGCGATTCTTAACGACTACCAAGCGTGCGTGGAGGCAAACCGCGCAAGACTGCAGAGCAACCCCAGCGTTCTCACCGATTTTCTCAAAATGTGGGCCTGACAATACAACAACAACAACAATAACAACAACATCATCATCATCACATTATCATTATTTCAAGTAACTAGATATACATTATACTCATAGTCATTAGCAAAGCCTTCAAGAACTCGAGAGAAGCAACAGACAACTGTCGCCATAAAAGACGCACCAGATTTGTTCAACAAGGAGCGTGCCAGTGACAACACAAATACGTAATGCAGGCAGTGTGAAAAACACAAAAGCAATGAATGCTCAAATTGCTCATGTACAGTGTGAAGCCGAACTACTATTCACCTCGGTGGTTCCTGTGATATGCAACTTCATTTTGACTCTCAGCCTTCAGACAACAGCCCTTACCGCGGGATTGCACATGCGGATTTGACGGGAGGAGGTCTACGCGCTCCGGCGGGATCCTCGAGCCCCCAACCTTGGAATATATATAAGTTGGCCGGTAATCATTTTAAGTCACTATATAGACGTTGTTGGTACAATGAAGTGGGTAATGATGTAGTTTAGAAGGCTGGTGGTGGCGCTGGCACACACACACACCCTTACTGCAAGCGGCTCTAGCCTGGGTTGTCACTGATCAAGAAATGTAAGGCTTCACTAGTACGATATATCAGGACAACTATGAGAACTTCAGTTACGCAGCAAGAACGCATTGAGTGTTCTAGAGAAGTGCGTTGTGTGCTAAAAAGCTCAGAGCAAAACTAGCCTTGAATAGCCACGACAAAAGCATAAATCGTATCAACTGTTTAGGAGGTAGAGAAGTAGATCATTCTCGGAAGTAGAAAATCCCTTAGAGCATCCAGATCTTTGAAAAATGACATTCCCAAGCACGACACTGCACAATGCTGCCAACGTCACGGTGAAGAAGTATAGTCGCACGAAACAATGAATCGATGCTGTCGTTTGAACTGTGCGATATGAGTACCTCGAAAAGAACTTGAGAGTAGAGGGTGTAGTTTGCTGTATCTAAGGATTGATTCCTGGTATATGGTAGTGAATTCGCGCCTGCATCTCGAATTTCTGAAAATCATGGAAAAAAAGTTCAAGGGTTCCCCCCCTACAAGCCTTCTCCCGCTCCCTCCGCCAAATAGACGGTTTCAGAGCAAGAGGTCTCGTTTTCTAGGACTAGCTACCGCGCAGGGTCTTGAAGCATGTTATTTTCGACACCAGGCCTCTTTAAGAAGCATTGACTGCCGAAACTGTCTCTAATGCCGAAGGGGTCACATGCCTCTCGACGCCTGCAAGGTGCTTATCTCGAGAGCGCAGTGGACTAGCCAAACCTGGACTGACTCTGCCAGTGTACCGGCGTAGCCATGTCCTAGGCCAGTCCTGTCCTCTGGGTCCAGCCGTATGGTGACGTGGATACACAGCCCAGGCCGTGACGGTCCTACTCCTACCCCGACAATCGGACAACAATTGGGCAACAATTATGCACCCTCTTGTTGTTGAAGAATAGGATCCGGCGCCCATGAAGCTGTGGTATCGCGCTGCCACAGTACCCGCCTGGGCCAGCAACCTCGGCACACATGCATATACCCAGATGATGTTCAACTGGGCGGACATATATGCCGAGGCTATATGCACGAAGATTCCTGGAGTCTCCCTAGGCAAACACAGGAATATGGCCGCAAGCTTACAACTTCGGAAGATCCTCAGTCAAACGTTTGGGCTACCCCTGTTGGCCCTGGCCATCCTTTCGAGATGGCCAATGAGAATCCTCTCACTGGGAGTCTCCGTGAGCGTTTCACCCAGAGCGTTTCACCCAGAATCCGCAGGAACGCGACCCAGACGTGCTACTGTGGCACGCCCTCAGTCGAATGCCCGTGAGCATTCGACTGCTCCCCATACGACTGGGGCTACATACATTTAAACTACGCGGGAATTGTGTTGGGGGCTTAATGTGCGATGATAACCAAAAGAAAACAGGCATTGCACCCACCCCAACATTTTTTTTGTTCGTTTTTTTTTTGTTGCCTGTTTTCGGAGGAACGCTGCGCAACCAAAATAGAAGGACAGACTGCGCACTACCTCCAATCTCCAATCTGTCTGCCCCAGGAAGTTGCTTCAAAAAAAGTTAAGAATACAGACTGTGCAACTTCCCCAGTTTCTGACTTTTTTTTTTTTTTTTTTTTTTTTGGCCGGTCTGTTTCTTCTATCTAGGCTGTCATGGGAAGTTGCTTCAAAACACTTAAGAACACAAACCGTGCAACTTTCCCATTTTTTTTTTTGCTTGTTTTTGTCGGTCTGCTTCTTCTAACTAGTTTGCTCTGGGAAGTCGCTCCAAAAAACAGTTAAGAATATAGGCCGTGCAACTTCCCTTTTTTTTTCTTTCTTTTTTTTTCCTGGCCTGTTTCTTCTAGATAGGTGCGACTTTTGAACATGACAACGCGCACACTCAAAATTTGCCATGCTGAGAAATGAACATCCTACTAGAGTCTCAAGTCTAGTGATCGTCGTCCTAAGAACCGTACGATTCTTCTTCCGGGAATGACCCAGGCACCACAACATTGCATTGTATCGGAACTCCAGCTAATCAAGTCTAGCCATCTTCGTCCCAGGCATCATTTCTGAGTGCCTCATCTGTCCGCGCTTGGACAGGCCGGGGCTCCCTACTAAGTTCCAAAACTTAGCGATCTTCGCCCAAGGATACATGAATCCCTCCTCCATCATAAGCGTATCACCTAAGGAGTGACTATCTGTACAGTTTCCCCGAAGCACGGTCTCATGATAGGCGCAAGGTGGTAAGGAAAGCACCTTGTAAGACAGGCCTGTTGCCTGAATTGCACTACAAAGCAGACGCGTTCCCGCATCTGTGACTCATGTCTTTGAGTCTTCTAGTACCAGTCCACTGTCTCATGGCCTCACGGCAGGTCGTGGAACTTGTGAGCTTTCCTTGAGCTCTTATGCGGGACATCCTGGCTTGTTAGTCCTCTGGTAACTGGTTTGTATGCAGCGATGGGGCCACCACTTCTGTACGAAGCATCTGGGGTACCGCTGGCGTTCGGTACTCTGGCAAGGAACCACCCATCTTATGCAGTTCTAGAACCACGCTTGCCTCTGAAACGAGGTCAAGTCATCTGGCAGGCTTTCTGACTTCAAAGCCCGTAGCGGGAACCCCGTCTACTCTAGTGCAGGTGAAGGACCAGACATTGTGTGCCTGGGAGCGCTCCTGTCTTCGAGCGCTCAAGTATTCTGCCTTTTCTGTTTGGGCGCGGCCACGGGCTCCATGAGTAGCGCGTGGGGGAGACCTCTTTCTCCCCGAATACTTCCTTCTAGAAGGGCGGAGTACGAATGATGGGAACAAGCCCGGAGACTACGACTTGGCGAAGCTTGATTTATTTTTCTTTGCTTTGCTTTCTTTGTTTCATAATTCTTTTCGTTTTTATCAATTGAGTCTCGACGGTGCTCTTTTCGTACTTTTTGCGCCCTTCTGTGAGAAGAGAAAGAAGGTTTTAGAGTAAACAAAGTAACCATGCTGGCGCGCCCTAACCCAATAATAAATGAACACAAACCTTCAAGGCACGACAACGAGAAAGCCGCCACAGCGCCCCTTTTCTAACGCCTTACCTCCCACGTCTAGATTCTGCCGCAGCGAGCCTTTTTAGTCTAAAACTTCGATCGTGCCTTTGTTTCTTGAATTCTGTATACGTAAAGGAAGTGTCTACTATGTCTGCACGCACGCCATGTACGCAATGGACGCTCCTTATCGTGGTTGGGGCACCTACGCCCATCCGCTAGCTGTGGTATGAATATTAGAAAATTGAGTTAGAGCCTCGTCGAGCAAGCATCAATAGCTTAGCAACTCTGAATTGAATTTCTGGCTGTCATCACTAGCTATCCTGCCTGTTTGACATCGTAAGTCAAGAGACGGCAAGTAGTTGGGTTGCAAGAATTTTACTTCTTCAAATAGTCACAGCGCATTCGCTCACCGTGGTCTACATGTGACAAATCATTGTGAGCAAGTTGATAAGTCACTTAATCGAACTCATTATTCTACAGTTACTTGGATGTGCTCTTCCTCGCAGTTGCAAATTTGGTTTCCGCTTGTTCATTTGTGCCAGTGATGTGAAAGTGCGAACGTGTACTGCTTATATGAGCTTGACCCAATTATCACCTTGCTTCTTCAGATTGTAAGAGAGGCAATCGAGATACACTTAGCATGGCATCTTGAGTACAAATGCGCTATCTTAACACGCAAGGACTGTCCAACGCCCAATATCTAGTATTGGCTGTTTGTAATGAGTGACTCATCATTTTCAAAATTAACTGAAACGCCCGAAAAGCCATTACGAAATCTATTACTAGATTCTTGTTTATTCTCATGTGGCAATGCCAGAGGCGCTCGACATCTGTTTATGAGATTTATGACGCATCATTTTTAGAAAGTGGTTGGAAAACCACCAGAAGCATTACGGCAAGATTTGTCATGCATGGGAATTGCTCCACGAAGTGACCTAGGAGTGTGTTGGAGCCCATAGGGATCTTGGGAGTAAGCGATTACATCATACGGCGATCTCAGGAGATATATGAAGGTAACACAACTATGTTGGACCTAGTACCTGCTGACCAGGATAACAGGGTTCAACAGAGTGGGCTGAAGGAACATATATAACGCGCGCATATTCACCTATATCATTCATATCAATCTGCGTGGTACGAATAGCTAAGTAATGGTACACAACACGATAATTGCCTGCGCAGAATAGTCAATCCACCTACCTTTTCCTAAAAAGAGGTTACAAAATAGATATCGGGAGCAAGCCGAGTGGGAAACCTCCCATCTTTGCGCTGAATGTCTGCAATAGTATGCTGTACACGAGGAAAATGATGGTGGCTCCAAATAGAGCTCCAGCGGTTTGAGCCTTCACCGATTCCAATTTTGGTACGAACTTTATGAGTCCAATTGTGGCAAATGCTAGCAAAGCATACAAAGTGGCCAGTATCTGCGTCTCCACCGCAAACTGTGAATTGAAACTAGGCTCCATGAGCGCAAAGGTGTCGCCGTCAAATCCAACAAAAGGAGTTCCTCTCGTAACATTGAACATATGTCCAGAGATAAACATCACCACGCACATAATTGAAAGAGCTAGCCAAACTTGCTTTGCTTGCCAGACCTGGACGAGCTGGTGTCTAAAAAAGTACCCGCCAGAAACGGCAAAAGCCAAGGTGACAAGTCCCTTCAAAAAAGACTCCAAAGGGAACGGTTTTCTGATAGTTATAGGGAAACCCTGTGATTTGAAGATGTTTGCGAGGTACTCTATCTGATCGCCATTGCTGGTGAACGACATGAAGCTGTGTGGTCCGTGAAGGCCTAACTTAACTTCCGACCTAGATTTTGCAGGAGGATAGAACACCAAATTCGGTACATGAGTGACTCCAAGAGTCTTGAAAGTGCCCACAGTATTGTCGACGTCTGCCAGAACGAAATAGAGCTTCCGCTCCTCTCCAGTTATAGAAATCTGTGCTTCATAACTAGAGGCCATGGTTTTAAAATTTGGCCCTAGGACATTGCAAAACTGACAGTCGATTTTACCTGTCTCGCTAGTCAAGAAGAGAGCGACAGTGTAGTCTCGCTTCGCTCCGAACGCGTTATTGATGATATTCTCGTTGGCATACACGACACCATCAGGAGCAACATGCGCACTCAAGGTGAAGTCTGCTGGAGCTGAAAGTACCCCGGAAGTCAGACATAACAGAATGCTCAGGATGGAACAGGCAAAAGATATCATCCTTCCCAGTTGAAACGTGCCAGTGTCACAAGATGAGACGTGGTGTTTCGTGTGCTGTTAGTGCGCGATTATTAATCCATTCACATGCGGCTGTGTACGGGCTTGAGCAGATGCAGACGCGAACAGTCAAATGTAGCATTGTGCATAAAACGTTTGGTGACAATGTGTGATTTCAGCGCTTAATTCTAAATAGCTTTAGTTTATGGATGCTTCTGCGTGTACATGAAACACCTTGTCGTGAAGTGCTCGCAAACTCGTTGACCCAAACACTGACTGATCATATTCTGAACAATCTAAACACGGCTGAGGGTACAAAGATCAAGTGGAAATAAATAAGGCCGTGGTTTCTCAGAGCAAGGGCCTAGATGTCATTGCCATCTCATCCACCTTAGCCTTGCTTAATTTGAATGTGGGTGTGATCCACAAGCCACATGAGCATCGAGATCCTTGCCAAAGATAAGAGCCAACTTTCTTGGCACACTTGGGGCACAGAAGCTTACCCTCCAGAGCTCCTCTCTCAAGTTCTGGGCGCATCCATTCAATCGGTTCCAGAAAGAAATGTTGGCATTGACCTTCTGGTCCAGGTTTGTGACGGATAACAGAGGATGACGATGCTAGCGTCGCCGAACACCCTTTACATCTGAAAGATATCATCTTGGTCACCACTTGCTTCATGACTTCTGCAAGTACGGAAGGTTTGACCTCATACTCGTTATCTCTCGAGACAAGCTTGATCTTACTGGGCTGGTATTTGTTGATCGCATCTGCTACGGGTTCTGTGACCGCAAAGACTACGTCATTGAGTGAAACATGATAGATCTCGCCAGACTTTTCAGGCTCGAATCCAGATCGCTTCATGAGCGCTGGGATTATCGGCTTCCATGGTATAATCAACGGAGGCGCAGAAACTTGAGTGTATATCGGCATCCTGGAATCACCACGCGTTCTGGAGCCCTGCTTCAACTTCCACTGGCGATATGGTTTAGCCTCGTCCGAAATCTGGTACCCACATTCGTAATAAACCTGAAGTTGCTCTCTGAAACCGTCGTTAGGATTGGCAATGCTTCTTCGCGATTGGACATAGGAAATTGCCATCTCTGGTGTCCATTTGTTAGTCTTCATAAGATATGCGCACACGCACGTAACCGATCGCGAGATGCCCGCTACACAGTGTACGAGAGTTCCCTCTCCCAACCTGTGAGCCTCTTGCAAAAAGTCATTAGTCTGATCGAAATACTGGATGATGTTTGTTTCCTCAAGATCTTGGATTTCTAGTACGAGATGTTTTTTTATCTGTGCAAAGATTGGTTGTTTTTTCCAGACATCCGAATCGCCATGAAAGTCGTCCGTACCTAAAACGGACAGGATGCCGGTAACCCCTGAGTCTTTCAAAGTTCTTTCAGCTCTGAGAGCCATGATCGAGCCAATCCATATCTCCGCATTTATTTGACTCAGAGCCATCTTAAGAATGGTTGAAACAATTTCTCAATTTGTGTAGCGCGCGACTCTGGTCATCACCGCTACATATTACGGTTACATGGTATTGTCTCGGCTATCGATGTGCTTCCAGCTCTATGTTCGTTTGGTCCCGGGTAAAATGTGCCCTGACCCTTGTTTTTCGTGAATAGGCCAATAATGTGATACTTGTATATTAGTCATACACATGTACAAATTGTGTAAAATCAAATATTAAATAATTTCATCACGTCGAATTCTAACCATAAAATCACCGTTAGGGTTCAGATCTCAGATTTTTCAAATGATCATCAGAATCAAGATAAAGTGTCCTGATCGTCGCAAATAGCCAATTTATGGTCTTGAAATTGCCGGGCGACCGCTGGAAGTGCGTTTTTTTCCATCCTGTAAGTATTCCGAAATTTCAACAGCTAACATGCATTTAGGGTTCGAATCAGAAGTTGGGTCAACTTTCACTAATTCCTTCTACATTTCTCTATAGTGGTCATTAATTTAATATAGGTTTCTAAATATTGATTCGGAGCCTCTGATTTGAAGCGCAACCTTCTCAAATCATTCGCTTTACCACTTTCGAACACCACCTTTTTGCTATAGCCGACGTACGACTAGGGCACGAATTTCGGTCCCAACGAGAAATACAAACAAAGTGACAGGCTCGTCTGTTAATTAGGAAAATCCTGCTGAAGTGCTTCACTCATCTTTGATTCTCATTAAGGAGCTCTACTTCGTTGTGGAACCCCCGTAAACAGGATTCAATTCCCTTATGTCGCCCTACAATTGTTGGTGTAGGCGTGTGTGGGTGTGCGTGTGTGTGTGTGTGGGTGTCACCTCGATATCATGTGATGTGTCGCATCGCCACATGCCGCAGAGTATCAGTGTGAGCCGCGCGATAGGGAAGCTGGAGAAGTGAGGCAATATTAGCTGGGCTTTTTGAAATTATCTCCATCGCATTTAATTCAGCTTTGTTTCGACCTCAGCACATGAAAGTGATAATTTTTATGAATATTCTACTTTCCTATTAGCGTTTTAAGCCCCTGGCTCTTGAGGGATAGTCCTATTGATGTATAGCATACAGGAGTGGTGATTTTATTAGCGTATTCTACGCACTAAATTGCAACAACGCTCCGTAGGCAGCAGCTGCTCATAGAAATGCAATATTCAAATACTCAATTCTTGCTTTAGTAGAGTTACTCGCTAAACAACTTCGAGTTCGCTCAAATTAAATATTGGGGAGAGCCCTCGCCAGGCAGGAATGACCCTGTGATTACCGCTGTTGCTACTGCTCAAGACCCTAGCCACAAACTAGCCACATCTGCGTTCGCGCATATAGTATTCCTGAAGATTGCAGACGATGTCGAAGAACGAATATTATCCTCCTCAAGCTCCACCTTACCAGGCACAAGCTCAACAGCAGGGATATGCTAATTATGCGCCCAATTATGGCCAAGGCAACGGTCAAGGCTACGGGCCGCCGCCACAACACTACGCCCCTCAACAGCAGCAGCCGGTGTATGTTCAGCAAGGTGGTGGCGGCCGAGGAGGATTCCAGCCGGGATCGGACAGCTGGGCCTGGTGCTGTGGTCTACTTCAACTGGCCACATGCGCAGAAATGCTAGCATTGCTCATTTCCTGAGTCTCTTGCTGCAGGCTACTGTATTATATGTTTAGGATCGATATATTTTCTCATTTGCGAATTCCATCAAACAGCCCTCGAATCATCTACCGAGCTGCGACAGTGAGCAATTCCTCAGTTGATATCTCTTTCAACTTTGTTGCTCCGTTTATACGGATGTCTATGATGCCGGCGCAACCATCGGTTTCACCGATGTTACTGTAACGTCTATCACGTGTTGATTCCCATACTAGCAATAACATGTAGTTTAGCACGAAATCCGGTTCTCAGTCAGTTGAGGGTCCCCCCACAAGCTGTTTTCCACAGATTTATTGAAAAGGGTAGTGTGACGTAGGATCATGACGGGTTAAGGTCGCGAGGCCACACAGGGCGAGTCCGGCAGGGAAAAAAATAAGGCGGCTTCCAGAGAAATATGGGCTACGTCAATTTTCGCAAACGTGGGCGTATGTAGCTGTGCCACACACAACCACACACATATACCAGGAGAGTCAGCTTGCCAATGGAGGCAAGTTAGATAAAGAAACCTGCGAATTTCCTGCATGGTGATGGTCACACAAACCAGGGTCGCCATTGTTCCAGTTGCGCGATAGTTTGTGTAACCATGAAATCTGAAAATCCACGCGAATCTCGCAAAGATGAGTGATTGTGGATGTCATCAGGATTTGAAAATATGAACGGCAGCGTGACATGCATCTCTAGTGAGAAAGAGGACAATTGTAATAGAGTCTTACGCGATGCACAGCGTCGACTGCGAGCAAAATACAGCGCATTTCTGTTGGTTGTGGGCCATCATATACGTAACCAGATGGATTGAAGGCTTCGCTGTCTGACTAGCTTACGCGTATTCACCTCTCCATGTGACCGTACCCATGCACTTGCATAATTCGTAGGTAATATTCAATGACAAATTGTGATCTCTTCAAAAATCATGAGTCGTGAATTACGGTCGGCCATGCTATCTGAAGCCCTTACGTGCGGTCGTCGATTAATATTCCGTACCCACATAGTTGCGTAACCCCTTAGGTAATGCCAGATGAGAGATTTTGGCTCTTTCCTGAGATCATGAGTCATGGCTTACGTCGTGGGCCCCGCTATCTTGTCACCCTTGCGCCTGGTAATTGCTCGATGTCTACGCACCATGCAGTTGCGTAACTCCATAGGTAATGCCCGGTAAGAGATTTTGGCTCTTTCGAAAAACCATAACTCATAGCTTACGTCACTCGCTCGGCTATCTGACTACCTTTGCGCCTTCTAGGTGCTCGATGTCTACGCACCGTGCAGTTGCGTAACTCCGTAGGTAATACCCGACGAGAAATTCTGGCTCTCTCAAAAAATCCTGAGTCATGACTTATGCATACGGCACCTCAGAACTTCCAAGAAGTCACCTACCACTAAGTCCTCACCCTTCTAGCCTTCTAGAGAAGCACCAGCAGCACGATACGATGCAACGTCAAATCCTTTTGGGTAGGCCTGCTCTTCGTCATTTTTAGTGAGTACGACATTTGAACTCATTATTGTCGAATCCCTAGCTTCAATGAAAGGCAATGGCCTGTCTGAGGAGAGGTGTTAAGTCCTCCCCATATTGGGTCTGGTGGGCGTCTGTCTGGTGCAGGTGGGTGTGTTATTTATATCTATTTTTATGCCTAGGGAACGAACGCCTAAGGGCGACTTCCCCCCGTTCCGGTTTGAGGGGTCCCTCTGCTTGGGGAGGGCCGGGGTTACTGTCTTGCTTGGTCGTGTGTCCTCCCAAGGAGTATGTGTGTATAGCTGAAATGTGTGTGTCCCAAGTGGAGTTGAGTTGAGATGTGTCACACCCAAGGGGAGGACGGGGCCATTGGTAGTGGCAACCTTGAGACAAAACAGGAAAACATTACTAAGCGAAGGATGAGTGGCGACTTTGGCGAGGAAGTCTGGGAAAGTCGCAGGTCGGAAAGTCACTAGATACTGTTATTATGCGCTGAATCAGTCCGTACGTAACGCGTAATAACAGTATCGTGGAGAAAGTACGTCTCACGAAATTTCGAGTTGTCGGGTTACCAGTGGGGGGGGGAGGGACAAGCTAGTCAGAGAAAGAGAGAACCTGCTTCGAGACGAGAAAAATAACGATCCATTCCAAGAAGGACATTGATTAGCCTGAAACATGTCTTACATATATGTCGACTCAAATCGTAAAAAAAATATTATATATGCGGCGGGGAAGTGAATAATAAGGACATATGAGTCGGCAAACATTGACTCCCAGCTATTGTTAACTATGAGAAAATGTGCGCTGAATTCACCCTGTGGTGGGCCACTGATAGGTCTGGGAGAAAGCGAAACTCCATTACTAAGCGACAGATGAACGACGATTTTTGTCGACGAAGTCTGGTAAAAGTCGCCGTTCGTAAAGATACCACATACTGTCATTATGTTGTGACTCAGCTTGTATGTAATATCATTAGTCGTATCGTGGAGAACCTACTCATCTTACGAGTTTTAGAAATATCGTCGAGCGCTGCGAGGATTTGACAGTCGGTGTTGATCAGATATGAATCAGCTAGTACGTAATATATATGGCCGTATAGTGGAGAAAGTACAATTTCCCTGAATTTTGGGGTTGTCAAGTGTCGTCGTCGTCCCAAGGGACGGACACACAAGCTAGATATTTTGGTCAGGCCAACATACGTCGTTTCGTAAGAAGAGGATCTCAGGCCCACAGTTTCGGAAAGAGCATCGCTACGTCTGAAGCCTGTCTCCTACGTAGTTTTATTGATCTTATACACAAGAGTAAAAATGATCTTAGTGAATCCGTGGATCAAGAAGACTTACGAGTCGAAAAAACTCGATTCTCAGCAATTGTTAACTATAGAAAGGTGTTCTGTCCTAAGGCTTCCCGGGTCCTCTTAACCTGAAACCCCAATAAAAACTGCAGGGAAAACCTGGAGAAGCTAAACGGTACTGCATAACTCGATACTACCGTGGTACCGAGCAGCCGGGCCATGTGGCAATGTAAACAATGGAGTCTTTCTAGTAGTTGTAATGCTTGTCAAGTCTTGTCATGTCAATGCCAGAATGAGATCCGAGTCAAGCCCACGTGAGCCTGCCATTTCCCTTTCTATTAAGTCTCCGTCGCTTGAATTCAGCTACAGACATGCGGGTCGTAGCCCTCGAGCTCGTCACACGTTCGCGGGCTAAAGACTAAAAGCCCTATATCTATACTGAGTGTGGCTTGCTCACATCTATAAACTCATATATCTATCAAAATTAAATCATTAATGGTCTAGGTACTGTACGGGACGGTATCAAGTCGCGAACCCTTTTTTTGGTCCATGAAAGCACTAGTGCTTCATTATCTGTTGAATTCCGTTAAGAAAAGAAATATGGGAAGCGGAAAACTATTTGCGCCTACTAGTCAGACCGCATCGCACTTCTTCGCGAACCTCCATTGGCGAGCGCAGCTGAAAGCATAGCTCACCTCGTAGCCGGCGAGGCGTTACTGCGTAAGCCACGTTATCGATCCTAACAAAGAGAAGCCCGGATAAGGGTGGACATGGGTGAACGAAAAAGACGGTACAACCTGAATACTTGAAGAATCAGATCGGACCCTGATCGCAAGCTGAGCTCAAGCCGTATACGCCCAGGCCCATGCGGGCATTTTGGTAGTACGCACAAGCCATCCCGCGCACTGCAGGGCTACATCCAGGTACATTTTGCGAAAACGCAACATAGTTCGGTTGCGTGGAGCCGAAAGAGACGCGTGTCTATTATATAAAAAAAATGCTCACCTCCCGGAACTTTCCGGGAATAACTCTCAAAAACTTGCAGCGATTTCTTCTAAGCACGAAACCTCTCACTCGCCCCGGCCCGTGAGCACGCTTTTCACAGGCTCGCTCTCAAGATACAGCCTGTGTTCATATATGTAGCGGATAACGGAGCTTGGGGTCAGATACTGCACGCTCATGTTGCGGCGTATAAAGAGTCGGACCTGCGTCGATGAAATATCGTTGTAAATGAGTTGTTTGATAACAAGGACGTTGTGGCGGTGCTCGTACATGATATCATGCGACAGCAAGAAGCTGCGAACGTCGCTGCCCGTGCGCTCGACAATCATGCAGCCGTAGCGGCCAAGAATGTGCCGAAGGTCGTCGTCCATCCACACATTTGGCTCGCCCATGCTCTCTATGAGGTCGCCCCCAGCAAGGAGCATGATTTTGACTCCACGGCGGCCACCCTTCGTTTTGTCGCACGCAATGCCCCGGCGCTTCACATTTATTTCGTAGTTGAAGTGGTCTAGAACAACGGCCGTGCGTTGGTACGTCGGCTGCAGGCTCTCCCAGGCGTCTACCATGAGCCACGAGCTCGTGCGCTCGCAAGCGAGTTCACACATGCGCACGCGATGGTGGGCCGGCGCGAGGCCCGGTTTGAGGTAGTGGTCGCTCACTGGAGAGTAGTACCCGCCAATGACCTCGAACCGCGTTTGGTCGCTTACGGCGTCGAGGGCCATCTCGAACATCCGCAAATGCAGGTACGTTATAGGGCTAAACGAGCCACACGAAACTAACACGAGTGGGGACTTTGTCGGGTCGCGAAGCTGCGTTGCGAGCCGGTGATCCGGGAAGTGGTAGTCCTCGAGCAGCGTTGCCTGGCGTGTGACGTCGCCCGGCACTTCTTCCAGCTCGGCCGCGTTTAGATACGCGGGCTCGCAGATCTCAGGAACGACAAACCGTCTCCGGCGCTCGCCACTTGGCGGCCGCGGAATCCCGGCGGGAATGTTTTGAAAAACCTCGTCGCCGGACGTGGAATTCGAGCGCGGCGTCGAGTTCGACCGGCTCACAGGCTCGCCCGCAGACTCGAATCCAGAGCCGTGTGTGATTCCCGACACGGGCGCAGGCGCCGAAGCCGAGGTTGGGAAGTCCGAAGGAGCCGGTTCGAGGTCGGAAACGGGTCTGCCGAGCCGAGGCGAGCCGGGCCGCGTGTTCGGCTGCGTGCCCGGTCTCGACCCGCCGGGGCTCTCTGGTTCCGAGTCGGCAATGGCTGCAGCAACATCTGCCGGGGTCTGGGCTTGCGTTTCCATGAAGTTGTGGATGGGTCCATTGTCCGGAATCTTGGAAACACTCATGAACCTCGCGCGTTCTGAGGACTCACTAGGCGGAACGAAGTTCGCCGCCTTGCGGGGGTCCATATGCAAGAAAAAGTAATCAAGGTTATTTTTCGAGTACTGTTTGAATGGTCAAAGGAATAAATCACTGGCGCAGGCGGCCGTAGTGGACGTCGTTTCGTCGTGCCGGCTCGTATTCTGCCACAACTAGCGTTAGTGCCGCGAGAAAAGAAGCCCCAGCCCATGGCGGCGGTGGTACCCCGTCGACGTATGTAGGAGCAGTGACGTAATTCCGCGGGCCGTTAGTCAAGGACGAAACAGCCTAATTAGTCACGGCGCATGCAACGCATCGGTTTCGTTTAATGAACCTCTTCTAAGGCTGTAGGTTTGACGCTGTGAGCCTTCCATCTTCCCCGCAGCCTATGGCGTGCGCGATCGATCGTGCCGTTTTCCCGCACAAAATGAGTTTCGTATGAATGCAATTGATGATAAAAATAAAGTTATTGTCCCTCGCGCTCGTCTAACAAAGCTAGCCAGGTAGCTTTTATTCCTAACGCATGTAGTGTCACATGTAAGGGGCACGAACTCGCGTGGATCCGGGTTGTGGAGAAGCTATTCTGTAGTTGTTGTGCGTGCTTCTATAATTACGGCACTGGCACTTAAAGAAAACATCGGTGTTCAGTAATGTGCATTTATAGTCGCACAGTATTTAATTGCGCGGCTGCGCCTGTGTCAAGTGCAGCCGTGTGGGTCAGCTCGTTTCGCGAGGCCTCGCACTCGATCAGGAAAAGACAAGTTCACTAAGAGGCTGCCAATGTGCGTGTTTACAGTGCCGAAAGTAGCGAATCAATGCGCTGAAGGGCTATTGGCTTAAGACATGTGTGTCGTATGATACGGCATGACTGCCGCGTGTCGTCACAATAGTCCCAGCGAAACGCATCAATACGAGCTTTAGTTTACTACATAGTGATCTCGCGAATTATATTGTGCAATCAACGGCTCAGTGCATCGGCCTCCATGGCCCGCGTGACGTAGTTGGAACTCAGCTCTGAGTTCGGCGGCTATTTTTTTTTTTGTGTCTATTTGTCTGTGCCTATATGCCCGTGCATGTATATGTCCGTGCATGTATATGTCCGTTATGTCTTTGTCCGTGCATGCCAGTGCCTACATGATGTTTGCTCATCCGAGCCTATGTATTTGTTTGCCCAGGCTTATATGTGTATCTGTCCATGCCTGGGTGCCTGTGTTTGTGTCCGTGGGTGCCTGTGTCTGTTGTTCCGTGCAGTAGGTCTTCTTTGGGAGGGCCGGCCATGTGCCCCACCCCAATATGGTATGGGAGTATAAGTCACACCCCCGACGTTGGTCACCCACCCCACGTTGGCCTGCTGCTTACCGTGTAATTTCCCGTGCATAAAGAAAAATCCCTTGAGCTTGGCGGTCGCCGCGGAACCCGTGCCCCGCTAACCTATTACCTGCTAAGTCAGCTCGCCCACGTAAGGTCTGCAGCCCAGTGCACACACTCTTTTTGCCACACGCACAGACCTTGGAAACTAAGCCCGCCGTCGCCGCCAAAAACAGAGAGATCCGAGGTTTTTAGCGAGCGAACGCGAGGGCAACGAAGGAATGGCGAGCGTACAGAGTATGCAGCCCGATACACAGGCTGCGCGCATGGCGTTGGGGCCGAGCCCGGACCAGGCGCCGGGCACGGACAATTCGGCCCAAAAGCGCAAATTGGTCGACATGCGGGCGTCCGGCACCCCCGGCGAGCCCGACCAGGACGTCATGGACTTTTCAAACCCGCAAGGCCCGCAGTCCGTCGAGAGTCTCGAGATTTCCGAGAGCAAGCGGCGGGCCCAGAACCGGGCGGCCCAGCGTGCATTCCGCGAGCGCAAAGAGCGTTACTTGCGAGAGCTGGAGTCTAGGCTTGCCGAACTCGAGTCCGAGTCGCGCAGTTGGAAGTCAACGAACATGGCCCTGCGCAGCCAGCTCAGCCTCCTTGAGGAAGAGCTCCAGCACTACCGACGCCCGCAGGCGCCACCCCAGCAACCGGCTGCGCCCGGCTCACAGCACACACCGCCCGGTGGCGGCGCATCCATATCCGGCTCTGTCCCGGGCTCTATACCCGGCCCCGCGGCGTTGCCAGCACACATGATGCAGCCGTACGCGCAGGACTCGAGGCCACCCGCCGGCATGGGCCAGCCGAGCCCAGACTCCATGTCGATTCCGGGCCTCTCGTTTGAGTCTCCGGGTTCGAACACGGCAAGCTTGCCGAGCCGCGCAGACGAGTTCTGTGACCAGCTGTCGACAGCGTGCGGGACGCGCGACCGGCCAGTGCCCGAGACCGCCCCACGCATCGCCTCCGAAACGCCCGCGTGGCAGCAGGAGTCGCTTGGTGCGGACTTCGGTGCGGCCCTGGGTGCTCCTGTGGGCGTACCGTCCGGGTCCTCGGCACCGCCGCAGGGCCTCGACCAGGAGTCGGCTCCGTCGGGGCCCGCAAGTGGCCTTGCCGCGGGCTCGGCGGGCCAGTTGGACGCGTCTAACAGCACCGCCGACTGGGTGAACAACTATGCATGGTCGAACACGTTTCTCGATCCGTCGTCGCAGTCTGGAACCGCGAGCACGAGCCCGGGGCTACCAACGCCGGACTCATCGCGCGTGTCCGAGAAGGGTGCCGACCCATTGAATCTCGATTTCGGCAACCTTGCGCCTGGGTTCGGCCGCTTCCGCATGAACTCGTCAGACAACATGTTTGCCGACATGAACGGGCTGCTCAACAACGACTTCGGTGTGTTCGACCCGCTCGACGACATGCTTGTGTGGGACCCGCCAAAACAAAGCGCGCAGAGCGCGTCTGTACAGAACGCCCAACCCACGCAGAACACGCAGCAGTCCGACGTGCTGAGCCGGTCGAGCCAGGGGCCGTTCGCCGATGCGCCGGCCATCAAACAGGAGCCGGAGGCCGACGAAGTGCCGGCAGCCTCGCATAAGTTCATCCCGTGCGCAGATGTGTGGGATCGTATCTGCTCGCATCCGCGGTTCGGCGAGATCGACATTAATAGCATGTGCCAGGAGCTGCGCAATAAGGCGCGGTGCTCGAAGTCCGGCGTCGTGCTCGATGAGCAGGATGTTGTCGCGGTTCTCGGCTCGATCCAGTCGGGCCGATGACACCGGCCCGGGCGGTGCATGCCATGTATTTAACCAGCAGCAGCTATTATTTAATCGTATACAGTGAATGAGTGACTATGACTTGATTGAACTGGACCTGGAGGTGCTGTGAAATTAGTGGTAACGCATTACCTGAGCACTCTTCAGACCGCTGTACGGTATGCGGATTTGCTAGCCTTGTGAGAGACGGCTCTTGTTCTTTATCGTGCCTTTACATTCGCCCCTTTGATTTATTGTATTGATTCCTTGCTGGGTCTTGTATGCTGTGTTCGACTTCCCTATAGGTTGGTGGTTCCCTATTCTACTGCTGGTGTTTATGTACGTAGGGTAAATAGCAGACATATCGGGAGGCACTTTGGGGACTTAGGAGAGATTAGAGTGAACAAAGTAACAAGAAAAAACCAAGTAGAGAAAAAAGCAATTTCTATTTCCCCACACAAGACCCGCTAGTGACAAGCACTTTATCTCTAGCCAAAGACTGTAAGCGGACAGAGTATGTCCAATAGTACAAGCCCACTGAACGCAACTGCTCGTAGCCATGCACCGCCTCACTAGACGAAACCACGAGCAATTGAAACCCGAGATTTATTTCAAACAACACTCAAAAAAAGCGCCCCGACGGTGTGTCTGGCGCGTAAGGCCACGCCCATGCCTAACCACATACGCATCCACATACGCATCCATGACCTGAAGGTGGAGCCCACAAAGATAACCTATTAACGACAGTGCTCTGCGCATTGTACGGATGCATCGTACAGACGCGTCACACGAACTATGTATACGGAACCCAATGGGAATAGAGTGCAAGGTATAAGAGATGACTAGTGACTAAATGGACTTCGCAGCGCTGTGGCTGATGAGAATGAACGGCTCCTGGGTCGTGGAGCGGCCGTCGAGAGCGTCGAGGTATGCGTTGATGGCCTCTGCCAGCCGGTTCGCGCCCTCGACAATGGCCTGCTTCGACTCGCTCGCGAACGTGCCCCGGAACACCATGGTATCGTCCTTCTCTGAGCGGTCGACCTTGCACCAGTGGCCGGGAACAACGAGCACATTCCGCGACTCCGCGGCATCGGTGAAGAACGTCTCCTCCTCGAGCTCGGGGTCGCGGTCAACCTTGATTTTCAGCCAAAAGAACATCCCTGCCTGCGGCATAACAAGCGAGACGCGCCGGTCACGCCGAAGCTTGTCCTGCAGGACCCCGCAGCACAAATCACGCCGCTCCGTGTACTCGTCACGCAGGCCCATGAGCCAGTCCACGAGCCCGTCCTGGCCCCAGCGCTTGAGCAGGCCGTAGATGAGCGTTTGCGCAAACCCGCTCGGCTTCGAGCTCGAGGCCTCGGCCGTGCGGCGGATCGCCTCCGTGAACCGCTTCTGTGCAACGATCCAGCCCATGCGCACGCCCGGTGCCATGATCTTCGAGAAGCTGTCGAGCCGGATAACGCGCCCGTCCGTGTCGTAATGCAGCATCGACGGCACGAGTGAGCGCAAGAAGCGCAGGCGGTCGTGCGCACGCAGCTTCGGCGAGCGGTCGGCCGCAAGCATGCGCTTCGGAGCGCCTGGACCGCCCATCTGCAGGTAGTAGTACGGCTCGTCTTCAACGATGAGGAAGTCGTACCGCCGCGCAATCTCCATAATGCGACGTCGCCGGTGGTCGGGAAGCACCGAGCCCGTGGGGTTCTGGCCCGTCGGGATCATGTAGAGCAGCTTTGGCCGGTGCAGCTTCGCCATGGCCTCGAGACTCTCGGGCACGATGCCGGCGTCGTCGAGCTTCACGGGCACGGTCGTGCACCCCCGCGTTTGCGCGTTTTCCAAGGCCGACGGGAACGTGTACTCCTCACACAAAATCGTGTCCGTGGGCTCGCAGAACGTCCGGAGAACGGCATCCCACGCAAACGTGTTGCCCACGCTCAGCACAACGTCCCAGTCACTGAACGCAATGTCGTGCACGCTTGCGAGGTGCTTGCGCAAAAAGTCAAGAATGCGGTCATCGCCAGCCGCCGAGCCGTACTGCAACGCCGTGGCAAGCTCGATGTCACCCTCATCTACTTTCGAATTGCTGTGCGCAGGCCCAGCGTTAGTTGCCGAGTCCGGCGCATTGTGCTCGAAAATGCGGTAGCTCAAGTTGTTTTCACTGTCGAGCTTGTTTTCCGTGATGCCATTGGCGAACGGCGGGGCGAGCGACGTGCTGCCCACGCCGTCAAACGGGAAGATCGATGAGTTTGGCGTCCCGCCAGCGAGCGAGATCATGCCCGGGCGGGCCATCAATTCGTACAGTTTCTTGAGGCTCGGGATCTTCCGCCGCCGTGACTCGGCGGTCTGCATGTAGTCCAGGTCCGCGGCCTTCGTCTTCATTGGTTGGCAATCGTAGAATGATCTCATCATGGACTCCTGTACGGAACCTGGCGTGGCGATCGAAAGAGATAAGGGCCGTGCAGGGCAGGGGCACGCACTTATCGTGGAGTAATCCGCATGCAGACGGCACGAACCGCCTAGTAAGGGCGGTAAAGCAGCGAGCCACGCCCACATTCACGGGTAGAAACACGAGTCTAAGAGGGAAACCACATTGAATTGCTGGTTAGACGGGAGGCCATATTCATTTAGCAAACTAGATCGACTACGAGCAGTGCCCATGCGAAACGAAGCTAATCCAGAACACAAGACAGTTTTTAGCAGAACACAAGGGATACAATAGCATTTAGCTAAGACAGTGCTAGTCCGTAGATCAATGCACGCACGGAAGAACGGGCAAACAGCAAAAGATACGTGCACAGCAAAAGATACGAATTGTGAAGCCAAGTGACTCGAATTGTAAGCCAATTGATTCGAATTGTAAGCCATTGATTCGAATTCTAAGCCAAGTGACTCGATTTACATACCCGTTATAGCGCAGAACCATGGCACATCGCCCAAATGATTAGTATCTGGTCAGTGCATAGACGGAGGTGAATGCGACCTACCTCCTATGTAAAGTCGCTATTTTATACAGTCCGTACCCATGCCAGACTAGAGAGGGCAAACAAGCACAGCAGGACTTCCATGCATGTCTCAATGCATAGGCTAGCGGCCATTGAGAAGAAGCAGGAACACGCCTGTTGCAAGCGACGACACAATAACGATCCGTGACGCACGCCGGTTGCTGCGTTTTGCGCGCTCGAGCTGCTCGTTTGCCGACGACACGTCCGAAGACGTGCGGAACACGTCGTCCGTGAGCGAGTCGAGCTGCTGCGACTGCGTCGACAAGTGCTGGCTGAGCTCGGACTGCAGCTCGGCCACTTCGCGCAGAGACTGCTCAGCACGCTGTGCCTTCTCGAGCGTCGCATTGAGTTCCTCCAGCAGCTCGTCGTGCTCTTCCTGCAGAAGCAAAGCGTGGGCCTCGCTCTCGGGACCGGAAACCTCCTCGAACTCCTGCCTCGAGGCGAGGGTCGAGTCTCCACTGTCTTGCGACGGCCCTTGCGATGGCACTTGCGACGGTCCTTGCGAGGGATCTGGCCCTTGAGAAGCAGAGGGGCCTACAATGGGCTGCGGAGACACGCGGTCGAGCGAGGGCTGCGCACGACGAGGGCCCGAACGCGCACTGCGGACCTGCTGCAGCTCGCCGAGCGCCGCTGACGCACGCTGCAGCTGGAAATTGAGGTAAAAACACATCCCTTTACGATGCTTTGCAAGCGTTTCGCTCACGCCATCGGCTTCGGGGTGGCTGAGCCACGCCGCAAGCCCGCGGGCCCGTGACTGCTCGAATCGGGCCTGTTCACGCTGCTCAAGCGCACGCACACGCCGCTGTTCCTGCTGTAACAGCCTTCGTACGCGGAAATCAAGGTCGTCACGGTCCGCATCGCGCATTTGCTCGCGTCCAGACACGGCGAGGTAGCGGGGACGGACCTGCTGGAGACTGGCCTGCAGCCTTGCGAGATCCGCCGATATGTTGTTCGTTTCTTTCGTGAATGCATCGGGCTCCTCCGAACTCGGCGCCAGCACCGCCCGCGGCTCGTTTCCGGGGCCGTCGAGCGCAACGCGAACAAGCTCGCGGTACAGCACCGTGCGGTCCATGAGGACGACGGCTCAGCCATTCCGCCATATAGCGTAGCACTTAGTCACCCGCTCACTGTCCTAGGAACGAGTAATTAATACAGAGAATGTACGCATTAAGTATGCCATGTAAAGAAACCGGTCATTAGACTCTGCGAGAACGTAATTCTTAGGTCGTTAACCGTTGGGCCCTATCGGGTCGTGCCTGTCCCCTAGGGGTGGCCAATTCACAGTCTCAGCCAAAATAGTTGCACCAGTTAGTACAGACAAGGATGGAAGGTAGGTGATAAAATAAGTTAACGCATAGCGCAACTCACAACGGCGATTTTGTACAGCAGGCATGTGCATACATACATCTATAACACGCAGGTATTACACGTTCTAACTATGCATGGTCAAAGTCAAGAACTCTAGGCGAGAGGCTTATTCGTGGCTAAATATTCGTGGCGCAAGTTTATTTAAGTCGGGCAATTAACAGGCGATTCATACTCTGTGAGTAGTCTGTACGCAGTGTAGAACTCCAGGCGAGAGGCTTATTCGTGGCGCAACTTTATTTAAGCTCGATCTGCGGCAATTAACGGGCGGTGAGTAGTAGTGTCGATCTATTGCACGACTAGTGCACAAGTTGAAAGGTTGTAAGATAGTTAGGCTTTCTGTGGCCGGGCCGTGGCCTCGGCCTCTTCGCGAGTGTCGCGACTCGGCTCAGTCTGGTACATGGCCATGCATGCGACTAACGCCAAAAAACCGCATCTCTCGAGCACGTTCTCCGGTTGCCCGTGCTGCCAGGCTGTGAAGACCCAATTCCAGGCACATACGCATAGGCCCAGCCGAAACAGTATGTTCGAAATCGGAAGAAATTGGTACCTGAGCTTGTCTGATGGCCTCACTGGATTCACAAAATTCAACATAACGAGGAATATGAGCCAATTAACGGGATCCCCCATGACCTGCCGCGCGTTCTCAACATACTTGTCTGGATCAACAAACCAGTCGTACTTAACGTACCCGTCGTGCTCGCCGTCGTCTCGGTCGGAGTGTCCACCAGATTCCTCAGTCTTTGTGTCTTCTTTTGACAATTGACTCATGAGCACACACTGTACGGGAGCCGTGGCAACGAATGCATATAACAGACCGCGAGAAATTTGGGGCAGCGTTGCGTGATACTTAACACAAAGCGGAAGCAAGGCAAGCGCGTACTCCAGGTTTGGTCCAAATAGAATGGCTACGGGAAGCACCTTTAGTTGGCCGATCCACGTGTCCTGGAGCGTACATATGCATACTATACATATGAGAATTGTACGGCGTGCAATGGGCACGCCAGGGTGTTTTGTCCACGAGTCGAACTTCAGCATGCGAAGGCTCACTGCATTGTGTTGGCCCTCGCGCGTAGGGTAACCATCTTTAGACCAAACCCTTGGCTGGCGGAGACAAGCATTGCGAAATGCGTAGAAGTCAGAGTAAGTTCTTGCAACGTGCTCGCTTCTGAGTCTGGTGTGCATTGCCTCGACTAAACAAAGTAATGTTTTGAGGGATGAGCTAGAAACTAAATTTTGTAGCAGTAGTACCCATCCATTGGCATTAACGATCCTTCGTTCCATTACTACTGAGCATGGCGAAAGCTGTAGAAAGCTCGTGCAGTGTCGCAGCGTAACCGTGACAGGAGCTGTCATCGCAGCGGCATCGACTTTATGTATCACTAGGACCTTGCCCGCTAAACGTCATCCCCTTGAGAACAATCCTGCGATGTACTATAAAATTACGTGTTTATGTGAAACTCAATACATGGGGCAGAGATGGAGGCCGCGTCACCCGGATCTCAACGACAGTACCCTTCGAGGCACTTAATCAGCAATAAGTGCGAATAAAGACGAGGATACTCAAATATTATGAGCTCAGAAACACATCGAATCGCAGTTGCTTGTTTCAACATAATGCATTCCTCGCTCTAGATCATCCTTCTCTCTTGAGACTCCGGGTCATTTGGACAGACGTTGAAATGAGACGAGTCCCCGTAGACGACGGTGCCTGGTAATTCCTTTAGGTAGTCGTGAAGGATGGCCCGAGTGGTGGCTTGAGCGGTGGCAATTGCATCCCACTCGTGCCTTGCATGCGGGTGCTTACGGGTTAGGGCACATGCGAGTATGTATTTATGCAGTATTATTAGGTGCCGAATTAAGTCGCCCTGCTTCGAATCCCAACAAGAGTCTGTAGGCACGACGCTCATGTTACAAGGGCACGGCCAGGCTAGCCTCCACGTACGCCCATTAGTTGTGTGTCAAAAGTGTCAAAAGTGGGCGAATACATCCATGAAAATGCGACAAGGAGCCTGAAAGGAGGCTGAAAGGAGGCGGCAAGGGGAAAGGACAAGGTAGCGGCAGGAGCTGGCAAGTATACAGGCTAGTGGAGGCTGGTGGACAGGCACAGCCCACAGCCCTACCTGCTCGTAGGCACTTACTACCTGCTCAGTAGGACTGCTCGTTAGGACTGCTGGTTAGAACCCTCTCATTAAGACCTGTTCATAGGCACTAGTACGTCCATTTCGACACCTCCTCCTCCTTCGAGAGCGAGCTACTCGATGTACATTTTGACCTGCTCGCGGACCTTCGTTTCGTATAACCGCGTGTCCGTTGTGAAATGGTGGTATGCGTCACGCTGGGCCGGCGACAACGGGTTCGGCTCCTCGAGCAATGCCTGGATGCCGAGCGCAATGTCCTTCAGCGTGATTCCCGGGCGCCAGTCCTCGGACTCGTTCAGGATAGACAGGCAAATTGTCCCGCTCGGGTACACGTTCGGGTGATAAAAGCCCTGCGGAAGCTGGCACTTTGGCGGTTTCGCAGGATAGTCCTTCGTGAACATGATCGTGACGGGATACGTGCCGCCTTCCCACAGTGTGCCGGTCTTGCCCGGCACGCCGAGCTTCCAGACCATCAAGTCCAGGTTCCCGTCCTTATCTTTTTTGGGCTTGGCGTAAAACCCAAACGGGTGCTCCTGCCTCCACATTTTACGCTCTGCATTCAGCCGGTTGAGGCACAGACTCATCGTCGAAGTAATGCGCGGATGTTTGTACCTGAAGTGTGGCGGACACAGGATACCTTCCGGTTTTTCCACCCTTCGATTAGTCACAACAGGTAGCGGCATAAGGAGGTAGGTAGGTCACACAACGCAACGCACGTACGCACACTGATTAGCAGGATTAACCGGAGCAGGCGAGTACACCATACATACATTCAGCATGTACATATGAACACGCCCAAACCAGATATATGACTGCGTAAAAGATGAGTTTGTACATATGGAGAATTAACAGGCTTAGCAATATGTTCAGGTACATAGATGTACACATCATGCATATGCATATGTGTGCACTGCACCGCTAACTGCTGGGAAGTGCCGCGACAATGTGACAAAATGCTTGGGCAACTCATATGAACTCAAAATCAAAAGTAGAGCACTTATGGCGGGAGATGGAGAGTTGTGAAAATACTAGATGCTTATAGAACTCAGTGACGACCATGTAAAACACAGATAATATTCATGTACCAACCAATTGCTGCACAAATTAATGTGAAGGCATTGTACGACACAACTACTCGAAGGAGAGGTGCGGGTTTAGTAGACCATAAATACGCTAATTAAGCTGGTGGCTCACCTTACCTTAGGTCGGCCCTACCCCACCCGCGTGTTCCCCACAGTCAGTTACAGTAGTGGGAATGACAGACAAGTACGATGATTTAGACGACTTGTTGGACGACTACGATCTGCAGAGCAAGATTCTCGCCCAGAGCCCCGGCCAAAACGCGGAACCGGAGGCCAAGACGAAGGCCCCGCCGGCATCGGATGCGCCCAGTGAAGGCCCCGTGCCCGATCTCAGTAGTTTGAGGCTCGACGAGCAACTGAGCCCAGAGGACCAGCAAGAGCTCGCCAAAACGCTAGCTGATCTCATGCAGGGCAGTGGAGAGGGCGGGCACTCGGGTCTTGAGGCTCTCATGGCGAGTATTGCGCAGTCGGACGTGGCCCTTGCCGAGGCAGGGCACAAAGAACCGGCCAGCGAACCGGCCAGCGAACCGGCCAGCGAACCGACTAGTGGACCAGGAACGACGTCTAAAGCAGCAAACTCTCGTGAAAGAACTGTTCCGGCCCAGGGGCCAGCCGACTCCGCAAAGATGGGCCAGCCAGGCAAGTTCGAGGATACGATCGCAGCGACTATGGACCGCCTGAACCAGTCCCAAAAGCCGGGCGAAACGAGCGAGGCCGACCTTATGGAGAAGTTGCTCAAGGACATGCAGAAGTCGCTTGGTGAGGGCGGAGACGGACAGAACATTGGCGGGATGGATGGTCTTCTTTCCTCTTTGCTCTCCGAGCTGTCATCGAAGGAGGTGCTGTACGAGCCTCTTCATGAGCTGCACACTAACTATCCGCAGTGGCTGAAGGACAACAGTGAGAAACTCGAGCCCAAAGAGCTTGCGCGTCTCAAGAAACAGCAGGGCATTGTTGCCGAGGTCATTGCGACGTTCGAGGACCCGAAGTACTCGGACGACAATAAGGAGATGCGCGGCTTCATCAACGATAAAATGCTCGAAATGCAAGAAACGGGCGCCCCGCCTCCAGAAATTGTTGGCGATATTGCAGGCGGCGCGTTCCCGGGGTTCCCCGGTACCGAGGCCCCGCCAGAGTTGCCGGGTGACTGTGCGACTCAATAGCGCGCGCCTGCATGTGTACTTCCCCCCCAAAAGAAACTAGCACAGTCATACATAGCATCACACTCGTCGCTTTGGCCACTGCCCTAGCAAACTGCCTTCGCGCGTCTCAATGCGTGTGCTTTTGCAGGCATTACCCGATTCGGCTCGTGCAAGGGTCCGGCCGGCGGCCTCGCTCTGCATGTGCAGACGAATTGGCCACCACTCCCGAAAGAGAAATTGGAAAATGCCTGTGCATGTGTCTTCACGTTTAGGACGAAGCTAACTGCGTACATAAATACGAAGGGCTGACGCCCGGGTTCTTTCGTCCTGCTTCTTGTTCCCGCTTCTCTCGTTACTTTATTTTGTAATGCGAAACTTCGACAATCGGACTATTTATGCGTCCGGGATCCCGCCTGCGGCAACATACCACGAGGTGCGCGCTATCTTCAAGGAGTTCGGTAAGGTCGAGCACCTCTATCTCAGCAGGGACACGGGCCTCAAGCACGCCTTTGTGCGGTTCGCGTCTCCAACGGTCGCACTCAAGGCCACTTTAGGAACGCCGCCGGCCTATTTTCGTGGAGTAGAGATCCTCGTCCGGCCACGGACTGCGCGGCCTAGTCGGTCTGATATTCAAGGAGACTTCCAAATGGCCACGCCGGATCCGCTTCCAAGCCCCGGCCTTGCTCAGCCAGAGAACAGTACAGGAAATGAAGCTGTGCGACAACGTGCGAATACGTGCAAAAATGTGGACACCTGTGTGCTGCGTGAACCTCCTGCTTGCACAGAGTCGGTTGCCCCCGCGAGCTCTGCAGACTATGTGGATCCCGCAGAGCCTGTACATCCCGCAGGCTCTGTTGGCTTTGCTGGATTTGCTGGCTCTGTTGGCCCTGCAAGCTCGGTGGACTCGGTCGGTATCGTGGACTCGAGGCACTCAGTGTACTCTACGGGCTCTGTGAACACGTTGACGGAACCTGGGCCCGAGATCACAGAAACGTTGGGCTACGGCACAAACGGCGAGCTGAAGTTCATGCATGATGCAGAGACTGCAACCGGCTCGCCCGAAGTGTCGACCTGTGTTCTGCGCGTTTCCGGGATCCCAAACGACTGGGAGGCCTCGGGGCTCTACAAGCATCTTGTGAGCTCGGGCGTGCCCGTCACGGCCGTTCTTATCTACAGGGACTACGACGAACACAAGATGTGCGATGGCTTTATCCAGCTCGCAACAGCCCGCCAGGCCGAGCGGCTCAGCGAGAAGCAGGTGCTCAAAACCCCGATTCTCGTGCTGCCCGTCGTTTTAAGCACGTTGAAAGGCCTCGACACGATGCGCTGCACGTACCGCGGAAGGTTCTCGGTTTTCACGAGAGAAGAGGATACAAGCCCGTGCTCTTTCGGCGACCTTTTGACGTACGGCTACTCGGTTGCTGAGCCCTTTGAGCCGGGCCTCCATCCGCCAACTGTCTCTGACGTCCCGCCGCTAGCAGTCACAGCGCAAGGAGATGCGAGTGGAGTGTTTGCAGCGATCCCGACGTATAGACTAGAGACTTTCGAGGGAACTCACGCAAGCTTCTCAGCCAGCACCACCGAAGAGCCGGAAAAGCTGAGCGACATGCACGGAAACGAGTTCCAGGAACCTGAGCCTTTCACGCCGCAGCCTAGCCCAGCAACTTTCGCGCCTTTGGAACCTGCATCGCCGAGTGCCGTTGCCCCCGCAGCCCAAAATTTGCTTTCGAGCCCGTACTCGCCGTCGAAAAGCAGCGACTCGAGCCCGGAATCCATGCTGGAAACGCCTCCAAGCGCGGCTTCGCCCTTAAGTGCCGCAATCAAGGGCACACGCTTCGCGGGACAGTACGAGGCCCAGCCTCCTGGACATTATCCGTGGAAGTACCAGCCAGGTTACGAGCTTTTTGGGCACGCAGTCCCGCCTGTCCGGAATTTCGGGGCGAACGTGCCTCTCGCTCAAGCGCGCGTGCCTCTTCTCGACTCCCTTATCATGCCTCGCAAGGCATCGCAAACGGTGGTTGTAGACAATTTCGACCGCATACAGATCCAGGACGCAAAGTTGCTGGCTATGGTGATGTCACAGTATGGTGAGGTGCGTGACGTCGATATAATTCCGATCAGCGACGAGTGTGTTCGCGCCTATATTGGATTCCAGAGTCCCTGGAACGCCGAAATAGCTGCTAGCCGCTTAAAGATGTGCCCCACAGATGTTGGAGGTAATTTACTCGTGCGACTCGCATAGAAACGCCCTAGTCTCCATTTAAACACGACACACATATACAGATAGAAGCTTTTTCACGGTTATCAGCATCAGAGTCTGGCACTTTCATTCAACTAATATGGACAAGGCCACTCCATACATGAATTTATACTTACTAGACCTTGGCTCCCGGTGTAATTGTTCGTTGAAGCAATTGCACACCAGTTTCAGGAGCAACTTGGACCGGCGCCCCCCCGGCTGCGTTTGCCCAGACTAGGCGCTGCAGGGAGGTGAAATCTAGGGAGGTAAAGTACTATGCCGACTAAGTACCCACTGAAAAGCACTTCACGGATTCAAAAACATGAGTTATTGCGATCAAGTAGACAACAGTGCATTCTCTTTCGTTGATAAACTCGGCTATTATATTCGTGCCCTATATACATCCTGCGTAATTGCTATTTCCCCGTAGGCTCTAGAGTACTTTTCCCGCTACGATTAGTCCAGCCAAGATTGATTTAGGACGAGCGTAGTGCTCGTAGTGGCTCGTGAGTTTAGATGGGAATTTCGGAAACCAGCATCTTCGCTGTCACAATAGCGGAAACCACGCGGAAAGGCAGCTTTCAAGTGGATATTACAAAATCTCATGAATTGCTAATGACAACTCTCCGATAATAATGCCATTTGCACTCACGATAGGAACCTTAAGCAGCCGCCAGTTTTCGTCAGGTAGTCTGACTTCCCTGTATTCACTTACCTTGAAAGCAGGTAGCGTGAAGCCAAAGCGGAATGCATCTAGAAGCTCGACCAAAGACATGCTGTGAGGATTGTGAGTTCTTAATGCGCTGCACGAGCCACATCTGGCCAGCCTAAGTCAGAGCCACAATCTCAACCCGCCGCAACCGCAACCCACACGCGCACAGTCAAGGCCATAGAAGCTGAGACTTTTAAGGGCACGCCAGAGGGTCAACTCACACTGTATGTTGAAGAGTGCGCAGAGCTTGAGTTTATCACACAGGTACTTAGAGGCCCACAGGCAGAACTCGAAAAGCACATAATAGAAGAGCATCGTGCACATCGCAGTAAGACCAAGCCAAGACCCAGTCAAACCCCAGAGGGATTTACCCCAGATTACCGTACCCTGAGCAGACAAGCCTCACGGCCACGGCCACACCGGCCACAAAGGCGAACCGCAACCTCAGGCCCCAAGCACGACCACAGCCATGATCAGCCTGCCCCTGAAGGCCGGCGTTGGTACGTCGTGGGCCGAGCACATCAACAGTGCGCTGTACGCCGTGTATGGAGGCTCGGCCAAGGAGTTTCGGCCCGAGACAGAGGCCATTGACCGGATGCGAGACGCCGTCGTTGGCGTGAGCCCGACCCCACAGGGCCGCGACCTGTTGTACCGCTACTTCGCGCAGGTCGAGCTCCTGTCCTTGCACATTCCCATGCGGCCGTTCCGCACCGAGTTCACTTGGAAAAACCTGTACGACAACGACGAAGTCACGCAGCCATCCGTCGCCTTCGAGAAGGCGTGCGTGCTCTACAACCTCGCGGCCACGCTGTCCCACCTGGGCACTACGGCCGCGAAAGATGGCGAGTTCAAGCTCGCGTACCACAACTTTAGCTGTGCGGCCGGGATTCTCGAGTTTGCTGGGTCGAACTTCCTGCACGCGGCGTGCCTCGACATCGAGCCGAGCACGCTCGCCATACTCGCGAAGCTCATGCTTGCGCAGGCCCAGCACTGCTTTTTTCTGAGGGCCGAGCAGTCGCAGCCCGGCAATCCCGGCCTGCTTGCGAAGCTCGCGACGGCAGCCGTGTCCCTGTACGGCGAGGCCGACGAGGGCCTGCAGGACCTGTACAACAAGCACCGGTGGGGCGACCCCGCCATGCAAGGCACGGAGCTGAAGGACAGTGCCCGCGCGCTGTTTTTGAAGGCACAGATCCTGCAGTCGCGGCATGCCGAAACGCAGCGCCGGTACGGCGAGGCCGTGGCCCATCTGCGCGAGGCGAAGGCCGCGTGCCCAGACAAGCGCGAGCGGGCTGAGATCAGCACAGAGTTGAAGGCCCTCGAGCGCAACAACGACCTCATTTACCACGAGCGCGTGCCCGCAACCGTGCCCGAGATCCCGAGCACGCAGGCGGCGAAGCCGCTGCCCCTCGAGTCCGTGTACAGCACGGCCGAGGCCGCGGCGCAAGTGGTTGGCAAGGACCTGTTTGAGCGCGTGATCCCCATTGCGGTGCACGAGAAGGCGAGTTTGTACTCGGAGATGAAGGCGCAGTACCTGCGCACGCACCAGGAGAAGGCCGAGGTCGCCGATCTCGAGCTGTCGTCGGCGCTCGAGTACATGCAGCTGCCGCGTGCCGTTGCGCGGCTGCGTGAGCCCGTAGACAGCGATGCCGACGTGCCCGAAGACGTGCTGGAGTGGTCCGTAACGGTTGGCTCTGTCCCCGGTTTGCAACGGCCTGCGTTTGCCGAGCCCCGGCGGCGCGTGCTCGAGCTACTGCGGTCGCAGCAGTCGCGCACAGACGCCGTCGAGACCGTGCACGCGATCAAGCAGAGCTTAGTGAGTGCTGCAAGCTCGGACGCCGAGCTCGAGAGCGTTTACGACGAGTCAGCCTCCGACATTGCACTGCTCGCGAACACGCCGAAGCTTGCGGACGTCTATCGCGACGAAGCGCTCGCGGCTGCGCGAGGACAAAGCACAAACTCGGCCGACGGACCCCCGAATATCAGCCTGTTGGATCTCGATGACACGCCCACCGAGGCGGAAAGGGCCGAGCCGTCGCTGGACGCAGCGCTCGACGAGGTTGCAGCGCTCGTTGCAAAGCTGCGCAAGATCCAGGCCGAGCGCCAAACCACGCTCGCGGATCTGCGCGAGAAAGTGCACAAAGACGACGCCACGCAGCTGACCGTGGCCCACCAGGACAACCCGGACATTGAGGAAAAGGTGTTTGCGCCCGAGCTGCGGAAGTTCGACGCGCACGTTCGCCGCATCGACGCAACCGTGCGGCTCCAGAAGTCCGTGCTCAGCGACACTGCCGCGAAGTGGAAGGCCGTGCTTGCGTCGCCGGCGGCGCAGCGGGCGACGGCCGAGAAGGAGCGTGCACAGGCCGCCGTGCAGCGCCTCACGGACCGGCTGCGGGCAGCATTCGACGCGTGGCAGGTTCTGCGCACGGGCACCGAGCGTGCTCAGCATTTCTACGCGGACCTCGAGCGGCGGGCACTGAACCTCGACACGCCGGGCCGGGCGCCCCCCATTCCCGCGAAGCCACCGAAACAGAGCCTCGACGGGCTCAGCGGGTACACGACGCCGTCGGCCTACAACCCGTCGATGTACCGCTAGTACGAGATACAAACACAAATTTCACGGTTCAGCCACGCCTGAACAGTCTCTGGCTCGATACAGTACGATATAAACAGATACTGGCCACACCCGACGGTCACTGGCTCGTCAACGTATGATGTATGAGATACTGTTTGGGTAAACTTCGTGCACGATGAAAGGTGCATAAATAAGTACTATATACATGGGTGTTAACGCTCTAAACTGCGAGTCAAACTGGAGTCCCACATCGAAGACATGCAATCCTTTGCGAACTCACGGCCTTCAAATTAGCCCTGAAACGGGTCACAATTGACGAACAAACCGAGAACATCGAATGCAATTGCTTTGCGGAAACTTCACACTGCCATGAGCAGGGAACGAACCACAAAGCCCCAAACAATGTTCACGGCTTACTGTATTAAACGCTCGCCCACACACTGAAACATTAGTGAGGAGGACGTCAAGACCCGAAAAGCACGCAACCACGCAACACAATGCAACACATCCTTGCTTTGGACGCAGGAGTACACTTTTGATTAGTAGAGGGGCTCGACCGGCGAGTCCGTCATGCGCACAAAGCTCACGACGCCGTTGTCCACGACGGCGTACACGAAGTTGCGCACGCCCTGCTGCATTTTCTCCTGAGCCGACCGTTTTGTGCTCGGCTGGGCAGCAACCGACGACAAGACTCGGCTGAGCTCGCTCAGCACGGGCACGGGCTCGTCGGCGGGCACTACCTTGATACGGAAATCCGGGGCGGGCGGCCGCGAGCGTTTGAACTCCGTCGACGGTTTCCAGACGAAGAAGTCGAAACAGCTGTCGATCGTAGGCGCAGGCGAGTTGTGAGCAGGCGAATTGTGGGCAGGCGACGTGCCCGTGAGTGGAGAAAGCGGGCGAGCCGGGCGGATCCAGCGGAGGTCCGCGTACACAGAGCTGTACGACTTATAAAACGGTTTCCAAGCAAGTTGCGGTAGCCAAGGTCCGGCAACAAGCATGGCGAGCGTTGTAGACACGGGCGGAGCGTGCACAGGCGGTTTGTAGGCCTGTGCCGGCGTGCGGTCCAGCGCACACACGGACGGGCGGCGTACGGCGTAGCCAAGGCGCTTGAGATGCGCGTACACAAGCAAGAAATCGTTGGAGATCGCCGGAAGCACAAGCGCCATGACGGCGTCCACGGCAAGCGGCCGGCCGTTGTAGAAACAAACCATGGACCCACGCTGCACAAGGTAAATCAGTTCCTCGGGGAACACGTACGTCGTTGTGCGCTCGGCCCAGCCTATGCTCTTGAAATGCGTGCCCTTGACTTTGCGCACGACACCACGGCACTCGGCGTCGTCCCAGTCGCACTCAATGAGGTGCTTCGCTGCACTCGCTGCGGGCTTCGCCAGTGCACGGTACATGGCATCACGGCCACGCTCGAGCGTGCTCAGCTGAACGAGCGTGCCGTCCGGGCCGTGGTCCTTCTCTCCGCGCTTCAAAACGCCGGCATCCGTGCTCACGGTGGCCCAATCCAGCGCCTCGTCCTCGCTGTCACTCATGCAACCTAACCTTCAAAAGGGTCGAGAAAACGCCTGCCCGCCCAGCCCACCACCACCAAGAGAGAGTCCCAAGGACAGAGCACCCAAGCATACGAACTCACCACACTACGGTGCACACACCACACTACGGTGCACACCACATTAAGGCACACCACTAAAGGTGACCCAACCGCAGGCATTTGAGCCAGCACTCGAAAGGTCGCCTCAGCCGAGCACAACGAGAGGCGAGCACGGAAGGCGAGCACGCAAGTACACGCAGGGAAGACGCAACAAGTCCAAGCATTGGGACGGCAAGTCAGTTCAGGCCGTGCTCTAGTACAAATCGAGCCCACGAAAGCCCACGAAAACGGGCGAATTGAGGGATGTCTGACGATGCAGCGCTTCAGATCCTGCAGAAACTCCTGAAAGAGGCGTGCGAAGAAAGCTTGCTGCCGGCGATTGTGCAGGAGAAACAGCTGCGAGCAGTTTACGGCCCGGCCCAGCCGGGCGTCAAGCCAGACAAGCAGAGCGAGCTAACGGAACGCACACCCGTTGTCGACCGCGCAGGCCTCGATATCTACGGTCAGGAAAAGCCCACCGACACAAAGTATTTCGGGTGCTCGAACTGTGGCCGGCAAATCGCGGGCAACCGGTTCGCGACCCACGTTGCGAAATGCGTGACCCGCGGCCGTCGCCAGAAAAGTGCTTTCTAAAGTCTCTAGGAGGCGAGAAACCCGCACGCAAAGCACCATGCACGGGGCCTAGAGCAAGCGGAAAGCGCGCATTGCACGCAAAGCACACACGCAAAGCACAGATTGCAAAGCAGGGCATACCAAGCTCGAATGCATGCAAAGCACACACGCATGTCTCTCAAATCTATGGAGTCATGGAGAGTCGCAGACACTATAGCTCGAGACGCAGTAGTTCAATGAAATTATGAACACATATATATGTATATCTTTATATATGGAGAAAGTTATATATGCATATGGCTCGCCGAGTCAGAATTTTATTTACGATCGCACGGTGCGAAGGCCAAGATTCATAATTTCCAGTGCAATACATTAGCACCATGATGTGAGGCAGAAACGCCGTTCGCTGGGGCTATTAGGGTGGCCAGCTATTTACCATGTAGGGTTTACGCGACGCGCTTCATGGACTCGAGCGATGATGACGACTTTGTATTCCAGCTAAACGAGACGAAAAAAGAGGCAGGTCCCACGCGGAATGCTCAAATTACGACGCTGCATCCTGTGACCGAATCTCTGTCACAGGCACCACGGAAAGCCTCACAGACTCTGCCAGACCAAGGTCCACAAACTCGACTCGAGCCCCTGCATGCCCGAGCCAGGTCTGATACTAGTTCTGATAGCGATGAGGACAATTTCGTGCTTCGTACAGCACAGGCCCCGCAAGCACGACAAACAGCACAAACAGCACACATCTCACATAGCCAAGCCCCACAAGGCCACGCCCCAGAAGGCCAGGACCCACAAGGCCAGGACCCGCGAACGCATGGCAACGCACAGGCTCTAAAAGAGCCGCCTGCAGCGAGCTCGGGGGACAGCGACGAGGATGATTTTGTGCTCGAACTCAAACCGCCGCCCCTCAATGTGGCAAATTTCGACCTCACGGCCCGGCCCGGCTCGCACGACCCCACGGCCGAGCGCATCCACCACGAATTGAACACCGACAACTTGGGCACGTTTGTGTACCCTGTCGATATGGAAGTCAGGGACTACCAGCGGAACATCGTGCGCAAGGCCCTGGCGAAAAACATCATTTGTGCTTTGCCCACGGGCCTCGGCAAGACGTTCATTGCGAGCGTTGTCATGCTGAACTGGTTTCGGTGGACAAAAAATGCAAAACTCGTGTTCATTGCGCCGACACGGCCGCTTGTCGCGCAACAAGTCGAGAGCTTTCTTGAGATCAGCGGCATCTCCATTAAGGAAACGGCGGCGTTGCTGAGCTCCGTTGTGAACAAGGCTGAGCGTGCGCGCGAGTGGCAGACAAAACGCGTTGTGTTTGCCACGGCGCAAACCGTGGAGAACGATATTCGCGGCGGGTGCGTCGACCCAAAGGAAATCGTGCTGCTCGTGCTCGACGAGGCGCACCGGGCCACGGGGAACCACAGCTACGTAAACGTTGTGCGCCTCATCAAGCAGGCAACGCCGAACTTCCGGCTGCTTGCGCTCACGGCCACTCCATCGGGCCACTTCGAGGGCGTGCAGGAGGTTATTTCAAACCTCAGCATTGCGGCCACGGAGATAAGGAGCGAGGAGAGCCTGGATATTCGGAAGTACGTGCACGCCCGGCCCGAAACGCGCGTGCGCGTGGACATGCTGCCCGAGATCAACGAGATTCTCGCCCTGCTCGCTGCGTGCACGACCGAGCAGTTCCGCGTGCTGCGCCAGGTGCGTATCACGACGGCCGCCGACGTCACGGCTTCAAACAGTTTCATGCTGCGCACCGAAACAAACAAGTACATGCAGAGCGACGCGGCCCGCGTACAGCCTGGCCGCAAGTTCCAGGTCCGGGCCGTGTCTGCGCAGATGCAGACGCTAAGCTACAGCGTGCAGCTGCTGAAAACGCACGGCATCTACCCGTTCTACTTGAAAATGCACCAAATGGAGCTCGAGATGCTCGGGTCGAAGGGCCGCAACGCAAGAGAGCTTGTGGGTTCCCCACAGTTCCGGCAGGTCATGCGCCGGTGCCGCGAGCTTATCTACGGCACGGACCGCGGCCCGACGGGCGTGTACTTGGAAACGGACCGGCGCCAGGGGTTCCGTGGCCACGCAAAGCTCGTCGAGGTGGCCGAGCGCGTGTACCAGTTCATGCGGTGCCACGGCGCAGACTCGCGCATCATCATTTTTGCTGAGTTCCGTGACTCTGCGGCCGAGATCGCGTGGGTCCTGCACACGCATGCCTCGGAGGACCGGCCCGTGCGGCCGACGCTGTTTGTGGGCCAGGCCACGGCCGCTGGCAACAGTGGGAGCAGCTCGAAACCGGGTGCGAAGCAAGCCGTCAAGGGCATGAACCAAAAGGAACAGCAGGCTGTTCTCACGAAGTTCAAGAGTGGCGAGTTCAACGTCCTTGTCGCGACGTCGATTGGCGAAGAAGGTCTGGATATTGGGCAAGTCGATCTCATCATCTGCTACGACCAGTCGAAAAGCCCGATCCGCAGTATCCAGCGCCGCGGGCGGACGGGCCGTAAACGCGCGGGCGAGGTCGTGCTCCTGCTCACGCCGCAGGAAGAGAGCAAGCTGTCGTACGCGTACGGCGGCAACAAGTACGTGCGCACGCTCATACAGAGCAACTCCGGGGTCGCCGTCGGTCCGCCGGACCTTATGCTGCGCTACGCGCCTCCGAACCGGCTCATACCTCCCGAGTACGAGCCGAAGTACACGGAGGTCAGCATCTCGATGCCGCCGGAAAATGAGGCGGCGCTCGCATCGAAGGATATCATTGCGGCCATGCGCCAGTTCAAGACACGAGCCGACAGGTCCGAGAAGCCAAAGAAGAAACGTAAGACACGGGCTGCGCCCGACGAGAGCCTCGAGCACCTCGGTTTCCGGCCGGCCTCGGAGCTGCTCAACTCTCCGTAACCAGCAAGACGGACCACGCAAGACTCCGACCAGCAGGATTGGATACGCCTATCATGACCAGACCACCAACAGTGATCCCTGTTGCATTGCATTCGGTATAACACTCGCACTAAGGCGTGCCCGTGCTATGGTACGTGGTGTATGGTCAGTCTACGTGCTACAATGGTCAGTACTCACAAAGCATTAGGCGCGTCTCCTAACACATAACGCCTGACATTTCTTATGAAACATTGGCATTGAAGGTTCAAACTCAGCCTACACACTACCTAACTAGTTTACGTGTTATACTGGTTCAACTCACAGTACGGCTACTTACAGTACTGCTACTTACAGTACTGCTAGCATGCTTCCAAAGCCTCGGACAGATCTTCACTCATAACGTTGACTTCACGAGGTACAGACCCGGATTTACATGGTAATCTACGAGTTGCATTGCTTTCAGTCACTTCATTGCAAAGGCTTTGACAATTCTTTAGCATTGGCTACATGAGGTGTAGGGTTCGGCAGGGTCGACGCACCCTCGGTTGTGGAGTGCCTCGTTTGTGAGAGAGTGTGGGGAGTGACTCAGCGGTCCTCGACGGTGACTTCGACCCCACATGTACAAGGCGGCGTTACCCCATGGAGGGGCCTGGAAACGGCAAGTGAGCGCTTGGCTCGAGGAAGATGCACCCTCGTTTGATATTGGCGGGCTTGTAGTGGGCAGCGAGCCCAAAGTTGCGACGCTACTCATGAAGCAGGCCGGCGTGCTTGCCGGCGTGCCCTTCGCCGAGGAAGTGTGGAGGCAGTGCGGGCTAACGGTCGAGTGGTTTGCGAAGGAGGGCGAGTATATTGACCCAGCAAACCACGGCGGTAAGCAAGTCGTGGCAAAAGTGAAGGGTCCTGCCAACCAGCTCCTACTCGCGGAGCGCGTGTCCCTGAACGTTCTTGCGCGCAGTTCGGGCGTGGCCACGCGGTGCCGGCTCATTCGCGACCTCGCGAAGAAGGCCGAGTTCCCCGGTGTCATTGCCGGCACGCGCAAAACGACGCCCGGATTCCGCATTGTTGAGAAGTACGCCATGGCCGTGGGCGGCGTCGACATGCACCGGTACGATCTCTCGTCCATGGTCATGCTCAAGGACAACCACGTCTGGGCAACGGGCTCGATCACGCAGGCCGTGAAGTCTGCTCGCCAGTTCGGCGGGTTCGCTATCAAAATCGAGGTCGAGTGCCAGTCCGAAGCCGAGGCCGAGGAGGCGATCGCAGCGGGAGCCGACGTCGTCATGCTCGATAACTTCAGCCCCGAGCAGCTCCGCACGTCGGCTGCAATCCTCAAGGCTCGCCACGGATCGAAGGTCCTGCTCGAGTGCTCGGGAGGGCTCACCGAGGAGAACATTTCCGGGTTTCTGTGCCACGACGTGGACATCTACTCAACGAGCTGGGTCCACCAGGGTGCCCCAGTCGTGGACTTCTCGCTGAAACTCGAGCACTAATGTGCAACGGACCACACACGATGCAGAATGCGCTATGCCCTGCACAATGCACGATACGCTATGCACATAACGAGCCAGAAGCAAAAAGCTACTAGGCACAGTAAATAGTAAATACTCGCAACAAAAGTAAATTGGAATGCACAGCATAAAATTACACGGCGAATAGCGAAATACTTGCAGGCGAAATAAATGCTCAGCACAATCGCAGTGATTAACAAGGCCCAGAGATTGCCTTGAAAGTGCCGAGTGAACTGGCAAATTTCAGATTCGAAAACGTTTTGGCATTGTATTCTGGAGCCTGGGTCCTTAGACGTGGTGCTCAAGTTTATAGAAAAGAGCCGTGAACGGAGAGCAAAACACTCTCAAAATTCTCAATAAAGCTACGACCAACATCGTGAAGTGCACAAGGAGACGTAGACGGGATGCGTAGAAACTGTGTGAGCACGAAGGGTCGTGGCCAGCAGAACAAGGTCACTGAGCGCCTGCAGAGAAGCAGGTAAGTGGCATTTTTTCGCAAATTTCTAGGCACGGCCAGAGCCTAGCTCGGCACGCTTGCTAGCACGCTTGCTAAGGAGACGGCGGGGCGCGACGACGTCCTCAAAACAGTCCTTGCATTTACATTACTTATAGAATAAATAAACAACTCGTTACTGCGTGTATCTAGTGAAGTCCATCCAGCGCAACAGCGTGAGCTCGCGGCCCTGCGGGTCGAGGCTTTCTTCGGGAACGTGGTACTCGTCCTCGGCGGTCTCGGACTCCTCCTCCTGGCGTGCTTGGTCAACACGGTCGCGCAACGTCGTGATGAGCTGCAGCCGGTAAACCCAGTTGTCCGTGTAGTCGGCGCCAAGGTTGTGGATCGCCGCGTACTGGCTGGCCTTGAACGCGAGGTTGCGCACAAACAGCGCGAGGTTCGATGAGCTCACGACCTTGACGTCGTACGCCGCGAGCGTGTTCTTCATGCCCGGCTTGCGGTACGCCCAAACCTTCCAGTACTGCTGGCCGCTGCTCTTGTCCGTGTACGTGGGTGTGATCACGATATTAATAAAGTTGAACTGCGACTTCACAATGTCGAACTCGAAGTCCTCGCCGCTCTCGTCAAAGTAAATGTTCACAAAGTCGTTGCCAATATGCCGTTTTTTCGACGCAAAGACCGTGTCTCCGGGGTACTTAGGCATCATCGTGATTGTGTGGAAAATGATCTGCGAGATCTTCGAGCTCCACGCAAGCGCGTACTCGCCGTCGAGGTCTTGCTCCGTGTCAAGCCCGCCCACGTAGTACATGCGATTGTGCTTCAACCGGATGAGCACGCCGATCTTGTCGAGGAAGTCGCGGTATGCACGCGACCCGCTCGAGTTCCCGAGAATCTCGGCCTCGCTCTTTTGGCCGGGCGCCACGTAGATGATGCCGACCTTGTACAAATCGACTATGGGCACGCGGTCGAGCGAGTTCACGGCCCGGTTCGTGGCTGCATCGTCGGGCAAGGCCATGGGCGTTGTTGTTCCGGGAAGCACGACCTTGCGTAACTCGTCGGGGCCGTGCACCTCGACTTTGTCCACTGCCGAGTTCGTGCCATACGCCCCCGATGCGCTCGGCCCGCCGGGGCCGCCAGCACCACTGCCCGGCCCGCCAGGCCCCGAGCCAGTGCCAGCACTAGTTGGACCGCCAGCACCAGTTGCATTCCCGCCGGTGCCTGAATTAGGTCCGCCGTATGCAGCACTGCCGTTCGAAGTATCTCCCGTGCTCTCCCTCTTTGGGCTCGTGGGCGTGCTTGCATCTGTTTGGCTCGCGGCTATGCTCGCACTTCCGGCCACGCTCTGGGCGGCCGTGCCGGGAGAAGAGGCCGGGACCTGGCTGAACGCCGCGGCCGAGGACTCGGCGTACTGGAACGTGCCGAGTCCGAGCTGGCCGCACAGCAAATAAAAGTTCGCCGTGTAGCTGCCGACGCCGGCCTCATCGTTCACATCGAGCGGGTCGAAGCCCGAGTGGCCCGACACAACTGCCGGCGTCATGTACGTCGTGAAGATGCCACCTGGCCGACGAACAACACGGATCGCCTCGCCTGTTAAGCGGTTGCAGCGGATCTCGATGATGGCGACGCCGCGGATCCAGCGCCGCGTCTCCCACCCGGGCTCGTTTTTTGGTAAGGTGTCTACATGCATGCGCAGCGGGATGTCCGAGTACGTAAAGCGGTTGATCATGTCGTACACAACAAGACTCATTGGGTCGACCCAGCTCGGGTCGCGCGTCGCGAGCAGGAGGCTGCGCACGAGGTACGGCACGAGCGACCGCCGGCTTTCGAGACGGATGCTCAAAAACAGGTTTGAGACCGCGGAGTACGCGAGACGCAGCAACCAGTGCGCCGTGATCTCGGACTGGTCGCGCAGGGCGAGCAAGTCGTTTGCGTTTTGAATAAACGAGAAGCACATCCCGAGCACGCGTTTGTAGTCCTGCACCGTGAAATTCTTTGTGAGCGAACCTTCCAAGCTCAAGCTCAGCAAAAAGTCGAGAATGTACATGCTCGAGTCGCGGCCCGTGATCTTGAGCTGCAGCCGGCTCAGAATCTGGGGTAAGTACCGCTGCAAGGAGTGCGGGGCCTCGTAGCACGCGAGCGTGAAGCAGTGCACGACCCAGCCCGTGGGCAGGTTGTACTTGCCGAGCGCCGACACAAGTGTGTGTATAAGGTGGTCGTGGTCGGCCTTCGTGAACAGGTCTTCGAAGGGCAAAAGCACGCTCAGGACGTGCACGAGGATGCACAACCCACCCATACGCAAGGTAGGCGATGCAAGCGCTGACGCGAACACGCCGCGGGACCCGCCCGAGGCCACGATCGCGTCGAGCTCGTCCCTTAGCTCGCGGAGCACGGGAAGCTTCGCCTGCTTATCGGCATCGCACAGGATCCGGTAGTGCGCGATCTGTGAAGACAGGTTTATGAGCACGAGGCCGAGCGTGCGACGGTTTGTCCTTGGGCTGCGCAGCACCGCAAGCACGATCTCGAGCAACGGCAGCGAGTCGAATTCTGGGGCTCGTGGCGCCTCACCGTGGTCACTTTCAGATTCGCCGCCGTCGTTGTTGCCTGCTTCGTTGTTGCCTGCTTCGTGGCTGCCTGACTTCAATTTCAAGGCTAAAGATGGAACGGAGCGCGCGGGCTCGAGCGATGCTGGCAGTGGTTCCTGCATAGCGAGCAGCTCGGCATTGTAGCTCTCCTCAACACGGTGGTCTACAATGAGCAGGCGGTCCCAGCGGTCCGAGCGCAGCCGGCACAGCAGGGCCCACGCTTTCGAGAACACGGCCGGATTGTCGAGCGTGTTTTTGCACACGTCAATGAGCGCATTGAGCACGACGAGCGCCTGCCGGCTGTACAGTCTGAACGCGCGGCTGTATGCGAGCGTCAGTGCCTCTACAGACTTCACGGCCGCCTCGACAGCGGAGGCTGGGCCCGCAGTAGGCGATGCAGCCGGCGAGGCCGTTGCGGAGGCCGTTGTTGACGTTGGCGAGAGCGTTGTTGAGGCTACGGTCGACGCCACAACCGAGGCCGACGATGGCGGCACGAACGACGCGCCCGACGCGGACTGTATAGACTGTGTCGATTGTGTGGACTGCATAGACTGCGTAGACTGTACAGGTTGCGTAGGCTGCGGCGTTGTGTCCGGCGTGGCCGCTGTAGCCGCCTCAACAAGCTGCTTCGTGGCACGTTCAAACACGGCCGGGTCGCTAAAGAACACGTACTCGTCGTACAGGCGCATGAGCGCGTCCAAAGTATCGGCGTCTGCCGACCGCACGATCTCGAATGTTGTGGCCGAGATCCACGCAAGGTCCTCTTCCGAAATCCAGCCCTCGTGCGTAGCGTCTAGCACGTAGATGTCCTTGACAATGCGCAAAACGTGCGCACGGCACTTGTCCGTACGCCTTAAGTATATTTTTGCCATGACCTCGCGGAGGTGGTCGAGCCAGTTCGTGACGCCCGGCGTGCAGAAGTGCGTGATCTCGATCGCGTCGAGCAGCTTTTCACACGTCGGCGTATCGAGGAAGTGTGAGATGTGCACGCACAGCAGCGTCTGCTGCGACAGGCCGATCGTCGTTGTTTTGTCGAGGAGCATGTCCGTGAGCGCGTCGCCAAGCAGGGCCATCTGGGCCTGCAGCTGCGCAACTTCGTTTGTTTCCTGTACAGACGCCGCCGACGCGGCAAACTTCGTGTAGAGCTCGCTGAATGTGCGGATCATGTTGATGGGCGAAACCTGGATGCCAGCCCCGGCCCCGCCGGCCGCGCCCGCGTCTTCGTCCGTGGCAAGCGCATCTGGCCAAAGCCACGACGCCGTGTGCACGCGTCTCAGCAGCCCGAAGTCCGTAACGAGCTCGTAGAAGCATCGGAACAGCGCCGACACGAGCCTGAGCGGCGTCTGCGCATCGAGCAGTGTCGTGTAGTACGCCTCGAGGATCTCGCCAATGGGCTGAGACACGTCTGCAAGCGCTGTATCCATTTCGTCAGACACAGACGCGTCGTCAAGCACGCCACTAGCACCGCCCGGTAGCGTGCCTGGTAATGTACCCGAAAGCGTACCTAACGGGCCCGAGGCGCCTAACGGGCCCGAGGCGCCTAACGGGCCCGACGTGCCGTGCACACTGTGCGTGCCGTGCGTACTGTGCGTGCCGTGCGTACTCGGGGTGCCGGGCGTGCCGGGCGATGTGCCGGGAAAAGACGTGCTCGGCAACGATGCGCTCGGCGTTGCAGAGGCAGGCGTCGGTGTAGCTGCTGCGAGCGAGGGCGATTTTAGTATAAGCAGATCCTTGAGCTGCTCGGCCGCAGCAATACGCATGGCCTGCGTCACTTCTGAGCTCGGCGTGTCGAGAATACGGCACAACCGCACAAAGGTCGAGCTCTGGAGATGGCTGCGGCTGAGGCTCTGCACAATGGCAACGCACTGGCTGCGCAGAGCCGGCACCATCGTGATGAGCCCGCACAGGACCTCAAGCACGGGCTGGAGCACGGCGGCCGGGAGCAGCCCAAACGCAATCACGGACTCGATGGCGTTGCAGCACAGCTCGCAGTCCGTGATGTCCGATGTGCTGCGCACAACAGCCACTGTCACGAGCATGAGCTTCTCGACGTCGATCGGGTCCCACAGCGGCATGTTGAACTTCAGCAGCTTGATTGTGAACGTGAGTAGGCGGTGGAACGCACCTTGCGTGGACGAGCCGGACTGCTCGGCGACGTCCTGGGCGAGCGAGTTGCTGCGCAGTTCCTGGGCCCGCACGGCGAGGACCTGGATCCACTCAAGGAGCACCGGAGGCAGCTGGCGGGGCGCCTGCGAGCCCGTTATGCGGCGGCCGTCGTTCGTGAGCCGTTCAAGGCACGCAAGCACGAAATCAAAGTCCTCGACGTTCGCCTTGCGCGTGATGGCCGCGTAGTACGCCGTGAAAGCCGAGCTGTTGACCTCGTCGTGCTCGATACAGCTCTGCGTAAGACGCCAGCCCGCGCGGCGGACCTCGCCCGGGTTCTCGAGATCCGTGAGGTCGCGCATGGCGTACCAGATCTCGGAAACGGACGACAGGCTCTGGAACTCGACGAACGAGCGCACGACCTCGCACGCCGTGACGCGGTCGCTCGCCGTAGCGCCGGGATCGAGTGCCAGGGCCACAAGATGGTCTGTCTGGCTCGAGATCCCGGCCACGGTATCGCGAATGCCCGTGTTTGCGGGCCTCACTTTCGTCTTCTTCCGCAGCGAGAACATGCTAGCCTCACCGGCGGGCTGTGCCCTTACCACACCTCCACACTGCGAATGCTGAGAACCGGACGAGCTAACCAAGAATGAGGCGAGCTGTAAATTGTAATTTAGCGAATCTCACGCCAAATAATCCAGGTATAGCACGATACACAATTAGCTACAAGATACGTGGCTACAACCGTACACGCTCCAACACACGCTACAATCATAGCATTAGCAGTTAGGTATAATAGCGTTCAGAATGGATATATATATATATATATATTTCAGCAAGAATTGTGAAATCGACGGAATCCAATAAACTACTGAACTAGGCCTTGACCTTCTGGCATAGCCCTCCACGCTACGCAGATACCCAGTACCCAGCACCCAGCACCAGGCACTCAGACTACCCTGCTCCCAGACCCAAATCCAGCACCTAACTACGACCACACGGGCGACCAGCTACGAGAGCGACAAGCTACAAGGCTAACGGCTAGGGGTGTACAGGCACGGGTGACCGGCGAGTGTAAGGCTAGATGGATTTCGCCAGCACAGGCAATGCCCTGAGTTTTGAGGCGTCCGTGGCTACGGTGAAGCAGCTCGAGAGACTCGAGAGGCTCGTGGCCCAGGTAGAGGCCGACGGGCCGGCTGTGCTTGCTGATGCCGAGCTGAGGGCGTCGCTTGCACGAATTGCTAGTGCACTCGGCACCGACCCTCTGCAGCTCGATTTAAAGGGCTTGAAACCCGCACAATTGAGGGCCGAGCGCGAGAACAAGGTAGGTGTTGCCGTCGTGGAGGCGTGCCGCGACCTGCAAGCGCAGACCGGCGGGTCTGTGCCCGTTGCGCAGCTCGTGCAACGACTCACGCGGCTTCTGGGGTTCGGCGTCTCCACAAACGACGTGCTCACGGCCGTAGACAGGCTCGCCGTCCTTGGCCCGGGGCTGCGCATCGAGAAGCTGCCAAACGGCACGCCCGTTGTGCGCTCGGTCGCTGGCGAGCTCAGCACGGACCAGGGCACCGTGCTGGCGGCGTGCGACGCGCTTGGGTTCGTGACCGTCGACCTTCTCGTAGACAACCTTGCGTGGCAGGCAGACCGTGCCGAGCAAGTGCTCGAAGAGATGCTTGCGAACGGCCTGCTGTGGATTGACGCGCAGTGTGCTCCAACGCAGTACTGGACACCGAGCGTTCTTTAGCCAAAGGTGAATTAGCATGCAAGAAGCCTCTGGAGAGCAATTGATTGCACAAAAGCCATGGAGTAGAGCAATTGAGCGCAGTTTGCCGAAGCAGTGGAGTCACCGAGCGCAATTGACCGTAGACCTCGTGAGGAGCCATGGACAGGAGATGGAGTCATCCGAGTCGATCGAGTCGACCGAGTCAAGTAACTATTGGAGCCAGCTATGCATTACTGCTTTATGTATTGCTGGTTTATGTGGTACAATTGCATGACTCGCGGCCCGTATTATCTTATTGGGAGTACTTCTGGCGAGATGCATGGTACTCTACTTTGAACGCCATGGACAGCCGTCTCAATGCATTGTGGGTTGCCTCAATGCATTATGGGTAGGAACCCTTAGTAAGGGCAGCGGACGTTCGTACAGCACTGGCGTCATACTATGGCTTTGCGCATTGCTGCTCCAAAACCGGGCTCGGCCTCGGTCATTTTCCTACACGGGCTCGGCGACACGGGCATGGGCTGGAGCTTTTTGCCCGGCGAGTGCCACAAACGCAGTGCCCTGCAGCATGTGAACTTCGTGCTGCCGAGTGCTCCGAAACGGCACTACCCTGCGTTCGGTGGGTACGCGCCGGGCTGGTTCGGCATGCACGCGATGGGCGTGCCCATGAACGATGCCGTCGACGACCTCGAAGGGTTGCTGGCGACCCTCGACTACGTGAAGTCTCTTGTCGACCAGGAGATCAGTCGTGGCATTGCACCAAACCGAATTGTTGTTGGCGGGTTCTCGCAGGGCGGCGCAACAACACAGAGCTTTGCGTCGACGTATGCCGACCACAAGCTCGCGGGCTTCGTGTCATTGAGCGGGTTCCTGCCCCACGTAGCCCAGCTCAAGGCCCGTGTCCAGCAACAGAACCTCGACCGGCCGCTGTTCCTCGGGCATGGCATTGCTGACGAGGTCGTGCCTATTCGCGAGAGCGACGTGTCTCTAAAGGCTCTGCACGAGTTCGGGCTCACCGATATTCAGCAGCACAAGTACGAGGGCCTCGGCCACTCTGTCGACCCCGAAGAGCTGCAGGATCTGTTCAAGTTCCTGGAATCGACTCTGCCAAGCAGCACGTAAATACACGCGAGCCGGGCTCGGTTACGTGGGGCTTCAGATTTAGCTAGGAGCACTGCACCGACAGCCAGATACAGCGTCACAAGCTTTTCTTCCAGAGCATATAGTACATTAGCTACGGTAATTAAATGGAGCCGGTCACGGCGATTATGCATTGCCCAATGGTACTCTTTGCTCAGTGCCATGCGACTTCCACACCCAGCCTAGGCCCGTGCACTTCGAGAGATGGTGTGCTTTTTTCAGCATATGCCCGAGCACTGTTCAGCCAGTGCCCAAGGACGGCTTGGCCCAGGCACGGTTCGCTTGGGCACGGTTCAGTCTAGGCACTGTTGGCAATGCCTAGGCGATATTGTGCCGGCAACGTCACGCGCATTGCTTTGTGGCTTGCTCGGGCGCCTTAGTCTGCGTGGCCACTTAAGTCGAGGCGCGAGCCCACACGACTCGGCGTCCGAACCGGCGGACGCGAAGTCGAGACGGCCTGCGAAGGGTGGGCAACGAGGTCGGCAAGCGGGATCCCTGCATGCGGGAACGAGTTGCCGTAGCCGATGCTGCTTGCCGTGCGTTCCTGGAACTTCTGCTCAGCAGACGGCATCCAGGCCCGGAATTTGCGCCGCAGCCGCTTTACGGGCCACCACTTCTTGAGCGCTGCTCCGAGTGGCGTGAGCTTGAGCAGCAGGCCGAATGCGGCAGCGATAACAAGGAGCAGGCACAGCACGAGCCCGAAATGCGGCACCCACGACGCTGCAGCCTGTACTGGCGACGACGACGCCGGACCCGGTTCGGTCACGGCTCCTCCGTCAGCGGGCAGGGCCACGTTTGCGCCGCCGTCGATGAACTCGTGGTCCCTCGTGGTGATCCCCACGCGCTCGGCTTCGTGGCCCGCGGCTGGAGGGATCTGCGACGACGCGTACAGCACGGCCCGGCCGAGCGTCCACGAGATCTCTTTGCCCTCGATCTCCATCGCAGACTGGAACGTGTCTTGGAAGTTGTGGCCCGACAAAGCCGGGTTCTCGGGGCTGAGCGGGAAGTTGAAGCCCTTGCTCAGCACGGTCAGGACCCACGCGCTTTTGAAGCACGCGCGCTGCAAGTCCTCTTCGGTGAGGGGCGAGCCGTCGCCGCGCGAGAACTCGCCGGACTCGACACGCGCAATGATGTCCGTCCACTCGCTGCTGCACAGACTCGCGACCTGCGGCTCGAGCTGCGAATAGTCGAACCGGCCGTGGTGCTTGAAAATGTCTTGGAGCGTGTACCAGTACTCGCTGACGCCGACGTACTTGCCCTTCGCGAGGTCGAAGTCGGGGACGTGCACGCCGTCAAACAGGCACGGGTCGTCCTCGCACGCAACGTCGTGGTTCAGGAGCTGCAGCACGCGGCGCTCACACTCTTCCCACTGGCCGCTGCCGTGGAAAACGCAGTGCGTGCGCTTGCTCACGTCTGCGCCCTTGCTCACGTCCGCGATGTCCACGGCGCCGTGGGGCAGACACGGGTCCACGACGGGCACGGGCACACCCTCAGACTCGTACTGCGCGATCTCGGATGCACTTAAATCGGCAACAAGGCTTTCGCGGTAACGCTCGCGGGCCTGGTTTGCGCCAAACCCGAGCCACGTTGTTACAAACACATGCCATTCGACAGGGTCGCCCGAGGCCGTGCGGATTCGCACGGTGTGCAGGTCGTTCAAGTGCGCAGACTCGGCCGAGGACGCGAACGCGAGCTGAGCGGATGCGCCGCCCATATCCAAAAAGCCGTACGTGTCCGAGAAGTCGTGCCAATTGCTCGATAAACCCCAGTGCACGAGGTAGTTCAGGCCGAGCCAGCCGTAGAGACCCTCGGTTTCGCCGTCGATCATGGCGACATGCGAGCTGCACTCTGGCACAAGGAACGAGGTTTTGTGCTGCAGCAGATTGCACACTTTCGCGAGAATCTCGGCCTGGCTCGGCTCTTTGAGCATGCGTAGACCGGCCGTGGCGAGGAAGTACAGGGGGGTTTCGGCCTGCTGGTTTCGGGGCACGACTTCCTTCGCCGTGCGCAGCAACGGCTGGAGGTGGTCCTTCCAAATGCGGTCGACGTGGCCATCGAAGCTCGAAATGCCGGGCTGGATGCGGTTCACCCACAGGGGCATCGTCTCGATCGGGAGCAGGGCGTGCCGCAGCACAGAGTCAGGGCTCTGGCCCTCGAGGTAGTTCGCAACGTCTGGCCACGTATACACGAATGCACGACTACCGGACGAGCCTGCATCGATGATCACCGCGTACTTCATGGCCAGCCTAGCGAGAAACAAGCGTCTCGTGTGGAGGAGTGTCACCTGATGCCCCTGAGATAAATGATAAACGCCCACAGGGTAAGAGAGCTACAGCGGGCCTCATCTATTGAATCTACAACCGAGGAATGCCTGCACAGACGTTCCGTATTTCTATAACTAAATGCTATGACCTGATTATAATTCGAGTGTGGACACAGGGACTGATCACCCATCCACATTGATGGCCACAAGTCACCAGCAGCCCATTGTCAGTTCTCCAATGATAGTCAACGCTCACCATCAACCTGGACAGGGTCAGCACTACTTCAATTCCAAATCGAATGACCAGAAGATCTCTCCTGCCTATAAGCAGCAGCATGCACATGCGCAAAAATACGCACACACCATCCCTTTTTATCGCCTCATAGCCACAACCAGGAGCGCAGAACGCCGTTAACTCCGACGTTACCTACCTTGCATGATGAGTTCCTCTATCAACTTCAACGCATACCCAGTATCCGACTATGTGCTGAGTGCCGATCGCATAAGGCTCGCAAACGTTTTCGCACACACTATTTTACATGTCTTGAGACAATACTGTATGATCATATAGACGTTACTTCACGCTGGCCCCTTACATACTTCCATGAAATACGGGAAGCTAGCTTTTATCAGCAGCAGTTATTAGATATACAAGTGAGCCGCACAATTGGGCCCGGCCTATCGAGGTTTCTGGCGCGAGCCTGAAACTGGCTGCCAGATACGCTCAAGGACCGTACAGCTAAGCTACAAGAAGTATCAGCGAGACATAGCAAATGGATTTTCATAAAAACAGGGATGTTCGTTGAACAGCATAGCGAAGAAGGCGGGGATTTCACTTGCCTTGTTTGTGGCTAGCCATGTTTGCGAGTTTGTTGCCATGCTTGCGTGTAGAATAAATAGTTAAATGATGCGTTTCGGGTCGTCGTCCTCGAGAAACGTGAGCAGCGACGTGTTCCAGCTGCCCTTGCCAAACAGTTTCAGACGCGACTGCCGCATATCGCTGTTCGAGCCGAGCATGGACCGGATGCGGCCGAGGCTCCGTGCCTCCGAGCCGAGCCGTGCAGCAATGCGTGGGGGCAGGCCCTGGATTTTCGTGAGCGACTCGATCGTTACGTCGAGTGTTGTGGATTTGCTGCGCACGTACGCGCCCGCAGCGTCGTTTGTCTCGTCGAGCAGCGAGTGGTACCGCGCGTGGGCCATGTCGACCATGCAGTTCGCGATCATCTCCGCTGCGTCCTGGGCCTTGCGCGGGTAGTACGCGCGGATCCCTTGCAGCACTTGCAGCTCCGTTTCGAGGTTCGTATAAAAATGCTCGTCAGGCGGCGCCTGTGCGTGCTCGAGGTGCGCACCGCCGTGGTCCGTGGACGAGGCCACGAGGCGCCGCATTTCGCGGTCGAACCGGGCCGCCTGCTTGCGGAAGTGGGCGCCGATCTCGGGGATCATGTACAGGATTGCGGCGTCCCGGTTTGTGTTGCACGCGTCGTGGACGTACGTCCTGACCTCTGCAAAATACGCCGTGCGGTCCTCGTGCGCAAGGTGCCCGAGCGTGTCCATGTAGCTCGCCTCGAGAACAACAATGGCCGTGGCCATTGGCTCGCGGTGGGTGGCGCATTTCACAAACACGCCGAGCTCCGCGTCCCACTCATCATCAAAATTGCCGTACGCAGACGCAACGAGCACGACACCGGGCGGGGGTCGAGCCGCTGGCCGCTCTTCACACTGCACAGCGACCTCGAGCTTCTCGAACTCGGCCGCGATTTTCTCCGTCCACGAATTCGTTGCTGTCCACAGCTCGCACACAAGCTTCTCGCAGGCAGACTTGCGGTCGCTCACTTTCGTGGCTGCAGCCACGCGGCTCGACGTCTTCTTCGCGGCTTGCGGCTCGGCGGCTGGCTCGGCGGCTCGTCCGGCGGCTGGCCCGGTTTCCTTGAACTTTGCACGCCGGCTCGGCACCGAGCTCGCCGAGCAGGACACGGTCGACCGCGGATCCGTGAAAACTGCGCGTCTATTCAGATGCGAGTCACTAATAGTCTCGGTTCTTGATGCAAATGGAGCCTCGGCCGAGGTCGATGTAGAAGTAAGGGAGTCAGTGGACGACCCGCCCAGCGGCGCAGCCATGCTCACTGGCGATGTAACAAACAAGCCAGTGGACGGTTCTTGCTTGTCCATGACCGTTGTAGTCGAGTTCGAAGCCGTTGCCGAGCCTCGCGTAGAGTTTGCACGCTCGGCGGGTTGCGAGCGTTCAGGCGAGGCTTTAGCACGCGTTGTAGTATTGATCGGTTCTATCGGCGTACTTTTGTGCCGTTTGCAAAGCGGGCTGGCCTCTACATGGCTGTCCCGTTTCTCGTGGTCAAACAGTGGCGACGACGTGAGAAGGTCCGAGTCCACACGAGCGCGTTTCCAGGCCCCATGCGGCGGAGAGCACGGCGGAGACTTCAAGGGCGACTCGAGGGCAATGTTCGGTTTTGGTGGTGGCGGTGGCGGCGAAGACAGGATCTCGATGACCTCGGGGTCTACATCAAGCACGTCGCTACTGCCCGCAAGGTCAATGACCGTCGACATGCGTGGTAAACAAGAAACGCGTCCACCCTTGCCCGCCTAAAGCTGCCCAGACATGTACCAGTGACTAGAACTGTAATGCACAAATGCTAAATGAACCATGTCTATCAAAGTAAGTGGTAGCAAGAATAACAACGTGCACAGTGCATGTACATAGTGCTTAGGAGTATTAAACCTTCCCGCTCCACAGTTCAGCAAGATAGGTTGCGTGAAGTTACAACACCGTGTACAACACCGTGTCATCAATGCTAATGAGGTCACTCACTTGATATGCATTGGCTTTTTATGCATAGCTTTATATGCATTGCTTCATATGCACTGGCTTATATGCATTGGCTTCACATCCAATGGCTTCATATGCATTGGCTTCATCCATTAGCTTTGTACCTGCTTGGACAGCAGTGCCCCATGGGCACTGTGGAGGGGGCCGACATACGCCCAGCAAGCGAGCCACAAATTCGGGCCGGGCACACGGCTAACGACCACACCCCACGATCCCGCCGAGTGCCGTTGTGTGGAATCGTCGTCGTTCGACACGGGAGCCCGGACAATGTCTCTTACGTACGACCCCGCCTCTTTGCGGGATGCAGTAGCCAACATGTTTGTGAGCCAGGCGCGCAAGCACCCGGACCCCGAGATCGCCGGCGTCGAGCAAAGCATCGCCGTCGCGAAGGTGCACGAGTACACGAGCCTCGAGGAGGCGCAGCTCGACTCGCCCGAAACGACCGAGGGCGTGAAACCGCGAGTCGTGGTGCTGTCGCATGCAATCCAGCGCTCGGACGGGTCGCCGCGCTACAACGTGCACAAGGGCCGCCAGAACCGGGACCAATCTGTGCAGATTGGCCGCTCGTGGCCGCTCGAGACCTTAACGAGCCTAGATGCGCCCGACCAAAGCCCGCGGCTGCTCGTTCTTGGCTTCAAAAAGCCTTACTACTGGGTGTTTGGTGCCCCGGACCAGCGCATGGACTTCGAGATGCGGCTGCGCGAGGTGTTCCAGCGGCGCACGGGCTCGCTCGTGCCCGCAGCGCTCGGCCCGCCGCCCGTGCCGGCCGTTTCGCGGCGCCGCACACTCTCGCGCAAGGAGAAATCGCCCGCGAGCCCGCAGGCCGGCCACAGCCCGGCCGGTGCCTCGGGCCAGCCAATCCCACCGCAACACGGCCAGCCAATTCCGCCGCAACACGGCCAGCCAATCCCGTTGCAACAGGGGAACATGCCGCCTAGTCAGCCCGTGCAGCGTGCGTACTCGCAGGGCTCACAACATGGCCACTTACCCGTGCAACAGCAACCAGTGCAACAACCAGTGCAACAGCCCGTTCCGCCGCAGCACGGCCAGCCCGCGGGACCAAGGCAAATGCAGGGTCAGATGCAGGGGCAGATGCAGGGCCAGCCAGTTTATGCTCCCGTCCACAAAGGCAGCCAGCAGTCGCCGGGCTTGCGGCAGCTGAACCCGCTGAACACGCAGCCTGCCCAGGTCGCCTCGCAGTCGCCATTGTCGCCGTCTCAACAGCAAACTCGCTCACCGTTCACACCAGTGTACCCGCCTCCACAGCATATGCTAGGACAGCCGCAGCTGCAAACGCCGGCTCAGCAAACTATCCATCCCGTGCCAGCACAGTCCCCAGCAGCTCCGTCGCCTGTAGCCCCGTCACCAGTAGCCCCGTCACCAGTAGCCCCGTCACCCGTAGCTCCGTCGCCAGTAGCCCCGTCGCCCGTAGCCATGTCGCCAGGACCCACGCCGACACCGCCCCCGCACACGGCAACGCCGCCTACAGACTCGGTTCCTCCACTCGTTGCTCCACTGCGCAGTGCGCGGCAGCAGGACCCGGCGATCCCGCAGCGGGCACCGACGCGGTCCAACCGTGCGCTGAGAACAAAACAGAGCCGTCAGTCGCTTTCTGCTCGAGAAGACGGGCCTGCATCGCCGTATGCACAGGCTTCTTCACAAGCACCAACTCAGGCGCCAGCTCAGGCACCTGCTCAGATACCAGCTCAGGCGCCAGCCCGGGCCGTACCAGCCCAAATACCAGCCCAAATACCTGCTCACGCACCACAGGCACAGGCCGGGCCGACCCAAGCCGGGCCGACCGAGACATTTTCTCATGCCGACGCTGCCGCAGCCCTAGCAGGCCCGCATTTAGAACCGTCGCCGTCGTTCGAGCCCGAGGACCTGCGGCCGACGTCGCCAGACCCGAAAATGCTGCGCAGGTTCTCGCCGCTGAAGTCGCCAAAGGGCGCGGCGTACTTGCACCGCCGGTCCCTGAGCGGCACGCCCGGTGCTTTGCATATCAAGCCCGAGGACCGCAAGCTCAAGGACTTGACGTCTGTTATTGAGGAGTTCAAGTGGGACGGCGTGAACCTCGACGAGCTCGAGCGCAGCATCCGCGGCCGGCTCGACGAGCTTGCGGACCAGAACTTCCGCGACGTCGTGACTCTCGACTCGCAAATGGGCGAGATCAACACGTACGTGCAGAAGAGCATCGACGAGTGCAACCGCGTTGATGCGAAAATGCAGGCCGTGGCTATGAACCTCGTCGGCAAGGGCGGCACGGACGATATGTCGCACCTCGAGGGCAACGGCGACGGCCTCCAAATTCTTGCACTGAACTACCGTAAGCTCGCGTCCGAGCTCGAGCGGCTGCTCGACGCGTCGCGGCTCGACGAGGCGTTTGTTATGCAGCTGAACACGGTCGAGTTCGGCAACCCGCACGCCGCCGACACGCCGCAGAGGCTGCGGTATATTGAGGACATGCTCATCGACCTCATCCAGTCATTGGAGATGTTCAGCCACCGCACTGGCGCCGGAGATCTCATGCGGGCAGCCCAGGGCCCCGAGCAGATGACACGCGGGCTCGCGGCACAATTCGCGAACAATTTCCAGCAGTTCATTGAGGCATACTTGGGCGAGGTGCTCGCGAGCCCGCCGCCCACAACGGCACCCGCTGCGAAGAGCCTCGAAGCGCGGCTGTTCGAAAGCGTTTACGTGTATGCGGGCTGCCTCCTCTTCATTAGAGACACGACGCCGGCCACGCACCAGAATATCTTGCGGCGCTACGAACGCGATGTGCGCAAGATCTACGAAGCCGAGTTCCACAAACAGTTCCGCAGCTGGAGCCTGCGGCTCACACAGCTTGTTGCACGCGAGCGCACATCGCGAGGCGTTGCACCGCCAGAATCGCGACAGAACGGCATTAGTTTACCTTCGACAGCGGTCCTGCCCGTGGGCTCGGGCTCGGGCTTGAGCTCGGCCTCGTCGTCGTCGGCCGTGCCGGACTCGAGCCACACGCAGCGGCTGTCGCCGGAGCTCTGCAAGCAGGTGTACTCGCTGTTTTCAACGCTTGTTGATGACTTGACTGCGCGTGTTGCTGGCCAGCAGTTCTTTTTGGAGAAGTTTTTCCATTTGGGCGCCGAAAACAACGAGCGGTTCCTAATGTACGTGACACGCGAGCCGTTGCCGGACAAGCGCAAGGCCGCGGAGCGCAGGGCCGTGCAGGACCTCGAGCAGATGACGCACTTGCGAATCGATGCGACCAAGTCCGCGGAGATGGGCGTGCTGAACACGATGCAGAACGATATATTCCCCACGCTCGCCGACCTCGCGAGCCAGGTCATCCCGACGATCATCGAGGCGACGCCGTTCGAGGCCGTGTACCTCACCATGGTCCTCGACATCCGCAGCTACGAGATGCGGCTCACGAACCAGCAGTACTTGGCGGCGCTGCTCGAGAAGCTGCACAAACAGCTCAGCGACCGCTGGGAGGAGCTGACGCGCGGCCAGATCCGTGGGATCTTGAGTGCACATTTCACGACAAAGAAGCGCGTAGGCGTGCACCCTGTCGTCATTATGTTCACAAACAACGTGTCGATGGTCGAAACAAGCTTGACGGCGGCTCTAGACAGCGAGCAGACGCGGCAGCGCCGCCTCGGCGGTGCGAGCCAGTCACTGTCGGCATACGACGGCGATACAACGCGGCAAATCATCGACCGCAACCACAGCAACATGTTCCGCGCGATTGCGCAGGGCCTGCGCATGGGCGCAACATCGAGCGAGATCCAGGGGAACAGCACGATCACGGCCGCTGCGCGGCTGCGTGCCGCGGCTGGCGCCGGCGGGCCCGTGCCAGGAGAAGAGGCGAAGGAGCTGCTGAACCGGCACGTCGTCATGATCGAGAACCTGTACCGCATCTTCACGGACCTCGAGCGGTTCGGCAGCATTGGCGTGCAGAGCATTGTGCTGGACGCGAAGCAGCACTACAAGCGCGAGCTCGAGGGCTACATCAACGACGTCATTGCGCGGCCTGCGGGCAAGATGGTTGCGTTCGCAAACCAGTACGAGGCCCGCAGCAAGCAGCCCGTCAAGCAGAAGGAAAGCGTGTCGGCCTTGAAACGGGTTGTGAAGGGCTACGACTCGCGTGAGCTGCGCAGCGGCGTCGACCAGCTGCGCAAGCGTGTCGAAAAGCACTTCAACGGCTCGGACCCGGACGTGTTCGCGAGTGTTTGGCGGGCGATTTTCGTGGAGTTCCAGAACCTGCACGCGCGCGTGCTGCGTATTGCGCAGAACCTCGATGCTGCGAATTATATCGAGGTCCAGAAATCCGACATTGTTGATGCATTTAACATGAGCTAACCTAGTAATAGCATTGCATATACCACAGACCAACAGGTTCATCGCGCAACGTTACGTTCATCGCAGCATTACAAACAGTTGCACGCAATACAGGATTGCCCAACTGCGTCTCATGCATTCCAATTGGTTTTTCAGACGTAACTACAGACAGTTGCACGCGCAGCATAACACTACGGAAGTGCTCGATTGTGAGCTGTGTGGGTTCGTGTGTAGCAGTCCAAAGAGCGGTACTGATTCAGCACGGAACTTGCTCAAGCGCATCCCATGGATTTCGTTTTTGTCAGATGCAATTAAGTCTATATATTTAGTTACACCCGAGTCCACAAAAGAGGGCTCTCCCACAGACGAGGGCGAGAAGTAATAACGTGGGCGGGACGGCTGACTGCAATAGGAACTTCTTTTGCTCTTCGCATCACGAAGAAATCATTTATTCTGGCCTGGATTTCGCGTTCAAACCTCCAGTTGTGCGGTCATGCATTTTATACACATGGCCGCTGAGAGGCCGCCAATGTTCGCGAGCACCTAGGCAAGGGATGCGCTCGATGGCCTCGTGGACCTGACCATCAGGGTACGGTGCTAGGAGAGTGTGACCGACTCGCAATTGTGAGCTGGTGAGCTAAATGTCTAGAGAGTTGCTCAATTTATATACTTTCCGCCAGCTCACTATGTGAGTCATGTCTGCAGTCCTGATGTGAGATCTGCAGTCACCGAGGTCCTCAGTAGTCACGAAGGCTAGGACATTTGCAGGCTAGGGTCAAGCGCTGCTGGAACAGGGGCCAGGAAACAGGTACATAACTCCAGTTTGTGGCCGGTACATGTGGACGGGGTGTGGCGGTTAAGGGTGAAAAATTAGTGACTGGCAAACCTAACCATGGGATCCACGGCGAGCAAGCCAGGAAAGACGAGAGAAAGCCTTTATGACCTTCTTGGCGTACGCTCAGATGCAGATTCGAGTGCATTGAAGAAGGCATATCGCCAGAAAGCGCTCGAGCTGCACCCGGACCGGAACTATGCGAACGAAGAGGAGGCTACTGCCCTGTTTGCGAAGGTACAGGCCGCATACGACCTGCTCACGGACCCGCAAGAACGCTCGTGGTACGACCAGCACCGCAAAAACAGAGACTACAACGAGTATGACGGCGAATTGACCTCGGCAGCCGAGGTGCGGGCAACAACGGCTGAGGTTCTCATGGCAACAACGAGCCTGGGGCCGGGACCCGGGACAAGCACTTCGACGCTTGACTTCGAGCTCATTGCCGGGTACTTTGAAAAACTGAAGCACGAAGAGCAGGAAGCTGCGTTCGAGCAGGGTCTCAAGCAAGAAGCTGCCTTTTTCTTTGCGCCGTCCTTCGGATCGGCCCAAGACAGCTGGACGCAGATCAGGCAGTTCTACGACGCATGGTCTGCGTTCCAGACCGTGAAAAGCTACAATTGGGAAGACGTGTACCCGCTGCATTCTGCGCAGGACCGACGGACTCGGCGCAGCTTTGAGCAGGCGAACAAGAAAGTACGCGATGCTGCAAAGCGCGAGTTCAACGCTGCCGTGAAACAGGCCGTGTTCCTGCTCCGCCAACGCGACCCGCGCAAGCCCGGCGAAACGAAGACAAAGTCGACTCAGCAGGACCAGTTGCTGGCCAAGGTCCAGGCCGAGCGTGCGGAAAACAAGAAGCAGCTGCGGGACGCGTATGCAGACCAGGACTGGCAAAAGCCCGAGGAGCCTGGCACTACGCAGCCCGAAGCACCGGCAGAGACTTTGGAGTGTGTTGCGTGCGACGCGACATTCGAAACCGAGTTTGATCTTGCTGACCACAAACGGACGGCGAAACACAAACGGCTCGTTGATGCAATGCGCGCGAAAATGCTGCAGGAGGACGAGCTTCTCAACGGTGCCCAGCCCGAGCGTGCCGACACGCCGCCGCAACCGGCACCGAAACTCGGTAAGGCGAAGGCGAAGGCGAAACGGAAGCAAAAGGGCCAGCACATTCTGACGTGCGGGACGTGCGGCGGCGAGTTCTCCGGGCCAGAGCTCATGGATCACAAACGGCAGACCCGGCACCCTTAATAACCAGCGGGCCAAACAAAAGCGGGAGAAAGCACACGAATCCCGCTTTCGCGTGCAGCTTCACTCACAGTGAGTCTCGACACTGAATTCTGGGCCGGTGCGTGGCCTGCGTGTTTCAACAAGTTACATATTTATCTTAATACAGCAACCACTGCAATATAGATGCCAGCTGTTTTATCTATAATAAGCTGTCCTGGCCATATGCCAGAACCTGCGAGACCCTTAGTGTATGCGTTTCGACACGACGTGCGACCCCACGACGTGCGATCCCACGACGTAGGGGTCCTAATGTGAGCGTGAGCTTATATTTACCTCGTAATTGGTACCTATAAGCTGCGTTCGGGACAGCCCTGGTGAAGCTGGCCTTGGAGCTGTGCGACATGCGCCTCTTTACAGATCTAGTACATTTATAAATATTTTAAGGGCTACGCGATCGTCACGGAGTTGAAAATGTTGAGCTCCGAGTCCGACTTCGCGGGCCGTTTCTTGTCCTCCTGCGCAGCATAGCGCATTTTGTCGAGATGCGAAAGGTACACTTCGTCAACGCCCGTGATATATTTGCCGTTGAACACGCCGATCTCGAAGGTTCGTGGCATGACGTTTTGCGGGTCTAGGGCCGCGCGCAAGCACGCCGTTTGCAGGTCCTCGATGCCCTGGTAGTAAAGGCCGTCGCAACCGAGCGCAGCCTCGATGTCCGTAACTTCCTTGTTGTGGGCAACGAGCGCCCGCGAGTCGGCGAGATCGATGCCGTAAATGTGGTTGAACCGGATCGGCGGCGAGCAGCTCGCGAGGTAGACGCGTTTCGCCCCGGCCTCGCGGGCCATCTGCACAATCTCGAACGACGTCGTGCCACGCACGATGCTGTCGTCCACGAGCAGCACGCTCTTGCCGTTGAACTCGAACCGGTTTGCGTTGAGTTTGCGCCGCACAGACGACCGCCGCTCGCTCTGGTTCGGCATAATGAACGTGCGGCCGACGTAACGGTTCTTGACAAAGCCCTCGCGGTACGGCAGGTCGAGCTCCGTGGCCGTGGCGAGTGCGCTCGGGTTCGACGTGTCCGGTACGGGGATCACAACGTCGAATTTCGCCTTCACGGCTGCGTCTCCACCAACAGCGGCCCGGATGTTCGCACCAAGCATCTTGCCCATCTCGATGCGCGACCGGTACACGCTAATGCCGTCAATCACGGAGTCGGGACGGGCAAAATACACGTACTCGAAGATACACGGCGCGTACGACTTCGGCTCGACAATCTGCGTGGCTATTGGCTGGGCACCCATGCTCTTCGTGACAATCACGGCCTGGCCGGGCAGCACGTCCTTGATGTTCGTGAACCCGCGGGCCTCGAGCGCAATGTTCTCGCTCGCGAACATGTAGTCCATGCCGTTTTCAGACAGCCGCTCGCCGTAAACGAGCGGGCGGATGCCGTGGGCATCGCGGAACCCAATGATCCCGTAACCAGCGACCATGGCCACGCACGCAAACGCACCCTCGACCATAGCGTACATGCCCCGCAGAGCCTCAACAAGGTCCTCGACGTTGATTCGGCGTTTGTTCGTTTCCTGCAACCGCGAAGCGAGAATGTTCAGCAACAGCTCGGAGTCGTTGTCCGTGTTGATGTGCCGGTGCACGACCTCGTCCAGGTACGTTTTCAACGAGTCCGTGTTCGTGAGATTGCCGTTATGTGCGAGCGACAGCCCGTACGGCGAGTTCACGTAGAACGGTTGGGCCTCCGAGTTCGCAGACGTGCCCGCCGTTGGGTACCGCAGGTGTGCAATGCCCATGTTGCCGAACAGGTTGGCCGTGCGCGTCGGCGTGAACACATCGCGCACCATGCCATTGCCCTTGCACTGGTACACGCGGCCCCGCGGCTCGGAAGTCATGATCCCGCACGCATCCTGGCCACGGTGCTGGAGATAGTGGCAGCCTTCTAACAACTCGGGCGCAGCGAATTCGTCCGGGGTCGCCAGTAAAAGACCGAGGATTCCACACATATACCTATTTGGGTTTGGTTGGGGGGTTAATTCGCTTAAATCGCTATATAATTTCTAAGAAAAAAGGCACCGATCGATCGTGCCCACTGATAAGTCATTCATTTTTTTTCTCGGTTCTTTCCACATGTCACGTGGCTGTCCCAGTTTGTGGCGGGCTCGCGGCAGTCCGAGCCCTCACGACCAAGGTACGCCCTTGCCCCATACACTGATTAGCATCTACGTGGGACCCAGCAGGTTCCATGGAGTCAGAGAGCTCGGGTCGCCGGCCGGCCTAGCCACGGTAGTCAAGTGCACGATTCACAACACGCCGCATCAAAAATCGCCATGAGAAATGTAGATAAGACTCAGCCGAGATGCCTTGCAGTCTGCGCGTATGCGGTAGTTCGGTATGAGCCAATATAACGGGTAGTGCTAGACAACGTTTTAGATATCTATAGAAATTAACGGTTTAGCAAGGTGCTCGAAGTTGCGTGATCTGACTAGTTGGTGTCTACGGTGCCATGTACTTGAGTCGTCCGGAGGCGTGCTGAGCGCACATCCTCGGGTTAGGCGATGAACGCGGAGCGAGTACCGCCCTTACATCAGCTTGTACCAGTTCTCGATGGTGTGCGTACGTGCACATACATAGCCAGGGCCAGCAGCTGACTACGCGAATAGGCACTTGAACGTAAAGCATGTCTACACCTTCGTTTCGAAGACCTATACGTGATAAGCTCGCACTAGTCCAGGTCGCATGCTACTGACCTAGGCTCGCGTGCCACGGATTCATTAAGTCGGCGATGGCAGTTGTTAAAGGAGTGTTGCGCGCGTGAATTTCTGAGTTCTGCTACGGCGACTAGAGCATTGAAAAGTCGGCGAGTCCACTCAATTGTATTTTATAAAATTCTATATTGCGAGCCAGAGGTGAGAAGCTAGACGTGGGTGCGACCAACCCTCTCTCTCGCGCCGTTGTCCCCAGCCTGGGGTGGGTGTTGACATTTAACCTCAGGGTACGGTACGGTTCCTTGCGAGCGGGCGCAAATGTCCATGTCAATTGGTAAGAAAAAGATTCGAAAAAGAAAGCTAGAGAATCAAAGACAGAAATAGAAAGAAAAACGTCAATATTGCATGAATAAAGTCTCGACGGCGCTCTTCTAGTGCGTTTCGGGCCCTTCTAGAAGGAAGTATTCGGGGAAAAGGTATTCCCCACGCGCTATTCATGGAGCCCGGTGGCTGCAGAGAAGGCACCCTGGCTAGTCGACTTTACTCTGAAGACACGCGCCCTGCAAGTTGTCGACGGGTATGTGCTAACGTCACCACGGCTTTCCATTACATTTCTACACACTTCATTTGTACCGCAAACGTCTACACATAGTAGCTTTAAATGGTCACCGGCAGATGCATGTATCATGAGATTGGGGCTTGCCGCCAAAGTGCGCTTTTCGTGGCGTCAAAGGGTTCGTTTGACCAATGCTGACCGGGAAGCACCGTGTGAATTTCCTGTATTGTAGGTAAAACTTGCTTATTAGGGATAACAGAATTACTTCGTATTATGAAGAAGTTTCTAGAAACGCAATCTGTTGAATCATCTGCATAGATATGCAATTTACTTGAGTCGTGGCTCTTTAAGTTTCGCTGTTTGCTCACAACTCGTGGTGCCCCTTGACACTCTTGTAAAGACCACTCCAGTGATCTGTACCATAGTGCGTTCCTTTGCTGGAACTCTTTGAACTAGTGGCCGTCGGGTGCGGTGACTGCTCCGACGTATAACCGATTATAGTCTCATTAAACATGCCGTTAACGGTCTCAAAGCAGTCCTTCAGATCAAAGTTACTATTCCTCTCGTACATTCTCAACGTCCTCTTATTTATTTCACCGACGCCCTGTATAAGACTATCAAACTCGTCCGTTGTGACAGATTCAGACCTCGCTGGTCTAGTAGTTAATAGTTTAGTTTGCCCTGGCTGCACATAGGTCAGAGTGAAGACGGTTCCGTTCAACATTATTTGCTCTGAATTCCTAAGCACAGCACACTTATCTACTATGCTGAACACGTTATTGATCGTGTAATTGAAGTCCCCGTAGTTGTCCTGGTAGAGCGTATTGATCGAGTCTATCATTACTTGATCACTGACAGCACAAGCCTGTTTTACTAGCAGAAACATCAAAACTACGCAGTTGAACACCGCCAACCTGTGTTTCCCCATTTTTGTTGGCAGACTAGCCCCAACAATGATTTAGCACGCGCGCCCATCTATATAGTGTGACAAATTGTTACAGACAGGCTGGCTTATCTATGACGTGAGCTGGGGTACGTATCCACACCACCACGTTCAACGTCTCCGCTGAAGAAAACATGGGCTAGGAACACACACTCCCAGGACATCCCGACTAGTAGGGGAACTTGGGAACCTAGACCAGTGGCGGCAAGAGGGCCATAATTGCGTAAAAAGCGTAGCGCGAGAAAGAGGATCTTGAACACTCTATTTGGAAAAAAGGCCTCAAAAGACCTTAAATTTGCTCTACAATCAGTTTTATACATTTTATCTATAGTGACGAAACTTCAACTAGTTGAAAGATAGACTTGAAGACTTATGACTCGACAAAATTTGACTTGCAGCTATCGTTAACTATGGAAACTGCCCTCTCAGCTCACATCAGTGGGGGAGCGTTGTAGCCTTGAGACAAGGGAGAAAAACATTGGTAAGCGAGGGACGAAGGACAAATTTGGCGAGGAAGTCTGGTAAAAGTCGCAGTTCGGAAAAATACTACATACCGTCACGGAGCTGAATCAGCCCGTACGTAATGGTTGCATGACCGTATCACGGAGAAAGTGCTCGTCTTACGATTTTTCGGACTTGTGACCGTCTCAGGGGTGGGGCGCACGCTGCTTGGTCGGGCGAGAAGACGTCGTTAGAGAGCCCCAAACCAGCAGTTCCGAAAAGAGAATGAATGGGCCTGGCATATATCCTATCTGTAGAGGCATCAATTACATGCAGCAGAATAAAAACATGCTGGGAAAACACATACGATTCGACGGGTTATGAGTTCACATAAATTGACTCTCAGCCATTTTTAACTATGGAGAAATGCCTTCCCAGCTCACCCTGTGGTCCAGCATTGGTAGGTTTTAGACGAGGAAGAAACACATTATTAAGCGACAAGTGAACGGCGGTACTGTCGAGGAAGTCTAGGAAAAGATGCAGCTCAGAAAAACACGACTTACCGTCATCATGTGATGAATCAGCTCGTACGTAACGTACATGGCCGTATCGTGGAGAAATTACTCGACTTATGGATATTTGAACTTGTCGAGCGTTCTGGGGGTGGACAAGTAGCAGTAGCTAGCAGCAGATGGGCATAGGTCCCCCAACCACGATAAGGAGCGTACATAGAGTAGTACTGAGGACGTGGTGAGTGAAATCTCTATACGTATGTTAGAATGATGAAACTCAAAAGCCCAGTTGAAATGTTGTAGACTGAAGAGGCTCACGGAGTGTCGAAAATGCCGAAACGTACGCTGGATGGGAAGGTGACGATTTTGACGTCGTCATGCCGTGAAGATGTGTTCATTTATAGTAGGGTTGGGGTGCGCGTGGTTGATTTGTTTACTCCAAAACCCCCTTCTCTCTCCTCACAGAAGGGCGCAAAAAGTACGAAACGAGCACCGTCGAGACTCAATTGGTAAAAAGGAAGAACAAAAAAGAAAAGAAATATTAAACAAAGAAAGCAAAACAAAGAAAAATAAATCAAGCTTCGCCAAGTCGTCGTCTCCGGGCTCGTTCCCATCATTCGTACTCCGCCCTTCTAGAAGGAAGTATTCGGGGAGAAAGAGGTCTCCCCCACGCGCTACTCATGGAGCCCGTGGCCGCGCCCAAACAGAAAAGGCAGAATACTTGAGCGCTCGAAGACAGGAGCGCTCCCAGGCACACAATGTCTGGTCCTTCACCTGCACTAGAGTAGACGGGGTTCCCGCTACGGGCTTTGAAGTCAGAAAGCCTGCCAGATGACTTGACCTCGTTTCAGAGGCAAGCGTGGTTCTAGAACTGCATAAGATGGGTGGTTCCTTGCCAGAGTACCGAACGCCAGCGGTACCCCAGATGCTTCGTACAGAAGTGGTGGCCCCATCGCTGCATACAAACTAGTTACCAGGGGACTAACAAGCCAGGATGTCCCGCATAAGAGCTCAAGGAAAGCTCACAAGTTCCATGACCTGCCGTTAGGCCATGAGACAGTGGACTGGTACTAGAAGACTCAAAGACATGAGTCACAGATGCGAGAACGCGTCTGCTTTGTAGTGCAATTCAGGCAACAGGCCTGTCTTACAAGGTGCTTTCCTTACCACCTTGCGCCCATCATGAGACCGTGCTCCGGGGAAACTGCACAGACAGTCACTCCTTAGGTGACACACTCATGATGGAGGAGGGATCCATGTATCCTTGGGCGAAGATCGCTAAGCTCTGAAGCTTAGTAGGGAGCCCCGGCCTGTCCAAGCGCGGACAGATGAGGCACTCAGAGATGATGCCTGGGACGAAGATGGCTAGACTTTGTTAGCTGGAGTTACGACACAATGCAAAGTTGTGGTGCCTGGGTCATTCCCGGAGGAAGAGTCTTACGGCTCTTAGAACGACGATCACTAGACTCGAGACTCTAGTAGGACGTTCATTTCTCAGCATGGCAAATTTTGGATGTGCGCGTTGCCATGTTCAATAGTCGCACCTATATAAAAGAAACAGGCCGACAAAAAAAAGAAAAAGGAAAGAAAAAAAAGTGGGGAAGTTGCACGGTCTGTTTTCTTAACTTTTTTGAAGCAACTTCCCAGGATAGATAGAAGAAACAGACCGACAAAAAAAAGGAAAACAAAAAAAAGTGGGGAAGTTGCACGGTCTGTATTCTGAAATGTTTTTAAAGCAACTTCCCAGGATAGATAGAAGAAACAGACCGACTAAAAAAAAAAAGAAAAAAAAAAGGCGGAAGTTGCACGGTCTGTTTTCTTAATCATTTCACAAAGCAACTTTCTAAGGCAGACACATTGGAGATTCGAGGTAGTGCGCAGTCTGTCCTTCTAACTTAGCTGCGCAGTGTTCCGAAAACAGGCAAAAAAAAACAAAAAAAAAACAAAAAAAAAGTTGGGGTGTGTGCAGTGCCTGTTTTCTTTTGTTTATCATCGCACCATAAGTCCCCAACACATCTTCCTTCTAGTTTAAAAATGTATATAGCCCCAGTCGTATGGGGAGCAGTCGAGTGCTCGCGGGCATTCGACTGAGGGCGTGCCACAGTAGCACGTCTGAGCTGCGTGTTTGAGAAAGCCGGGTGAACCGCTCAAGTAGGCACCCAGCGTGAGGATTCCCATGGGCCATTCTCAAGAATGGCCAGGCGGACAACAAGGGAAGGCCAAACGTTTGACTGAGGATCTCCCGATGTCGCAATTCTGTGGTCGTGTTCCTGAGTTCGCTTCGAGAGATTACAAAGGAGCTTTCACACATGGAGACTTTCGTGGGCTTTCTTTCAGAGAAAGCCAAGCGAGCGGCAGGTACACAAAAACGTTTCGCATTTGACCAGGGACACCCCTAAGTCACGCGCGAGACCGTGTTTCCTAAAGGCGCTTTGTGAAAAATTTCCGAAGTTTCCCGCATGAGAAGACTTATGGGTCTTTCAAGAGTGGTCGGATCTCGGGCATAACCTCGGTACATATGTCTGCCCGATTGCACTGCATCTGGGTATACATATGCGTGCCGAGGTTGTTGGCCCAGGTTGGTACTGTGGCAGCGCGATACGACAGCCTCGTGGGCGTCGGCACCCATCCCATAAGGACGCTCTGCTGTTGTCCAATTGTTGGAGTGGAGCCATCACGCTCTGGGCTGTGTATCCACGTCCCCTTACGGCTGGATAGAGAGCAAGAGGCAGGACTAGCCCAGGACATGACTGCGTCCTGTACACTGGCAGAGTCCATCTCGGGCTAGTCCACTGCACTCTGGAGACAAGCGCCCTGCAAGGTGTCCAGGGGGCATGTGTCATCGTCAGAATTAGGGACGGTCTCGACAGGCAATGCCCCGAGACGAGGTCCGGTGTCGAAAAGCACATGCCTTACGACCCCTGCGTGGTAAATCGAGACCTCCCGCTCTGGAGCCGTCTAATCGATGAATGGCATGGGAGAAGGCTTGTAGGGGGGGAATACTTGAACTTTTTTTCCATGATTTTCAGAAATTCGAGATGTAGGCGCGAATTCACTACCATATACCAGGAATCAATCCTTAGAGACAGCAAACTACACCCTCTACTCTCGAGTTCTTTTCGAGGTACTCATATCGCACAATTCAAACGACAGCATCGATTCATTGTTTCGTGCGGCTATACTTCTTCACCGTGAGGTTGGCAGCATTGTGCAGTGTCGTGCTTGGGAATGTCATTTTTCAAAGATCTGGATGCTCTAAGGGATTTTCTAGTTCAGAGAATGGTCTACTTCTCTACCTCCTAAACAGTTGATACGATTTATACTTGTGTCGTGGCTATTCAAGGCTAGTTTTGCTCTGAGCTTTTTAGCACACAACGCACTTCTCTAGAACGCTCAATGCGTTCTTGCTGCGTAACTGAAGTTCTCATAGTTGTCCTGATATATCGCACTAGTGAAGCCTTACATTTCTTGATCAGTGACAACCCAGGCTAGAGCCGCTTGCAGTAAGGGTGTGTGTGTGCCAGCGCCACCACCAGCCTTCTAAACTACATTATTACCCACTTCATTGTACCAACAACGTCTATATATAGTGACTTAAAATGATTACCGGCCAACTTATATATATCCCAAGGTTGGGGGCTCGAGGATCCCGCCGGAGCGCGTAGACCTCCTCCCGTCAAATCCGCATGTGCAATCCCGAGGTAACGGCTGTTGTCTGAAGGCTGAGAGTCAAAATGAAGTTGCATATCACAGGAACCACCGAGGTGAATAGTAGTTCGGCTTCACACTGTACATGAGCAATTTGAGCATTCATTGCTTTTGTGTTTTTCACACTGCCTGCATTACGTATTTGTGTTGTCACTGGCACGCTCCTTGTTGAACAAATCTGGTGCGTCTTTTATGGCGACAGTTGTCTGTTGCTTCTCTCGAGTTCTTGAAGGCTTTGCTAATGACTATGAGTATAATGTATATCTAGTTACTTGAAATAATGATGATGATGATGATGTTGTTGTTGTTGTTGTATTGTCAGGCCCACATTTTGAGAAAATCGGTGAGAACGCTGGGGTTGCTCTGCAGTCTTGCGCGGTTTGCCTCCACGCACGCTTGGTAGTCGTTAAGAATCGCCATTGTTATTTCGGCAATCTGCGTGTTGTAGTTGCTGCGGTGCTGCAAAAAACCTTGGACCATATCTGCGATTCTGCTAATACGCCTGTGATGCGTCAGTCTGTATCGTGTAGT
>JAKTRP010000021.1:0-88749 GCA_030579735.1 Starmerella floricola | reverse complement strand
AACAGAGCAGCATAGCCATCTCATCGCTGGAACAGAAACTGTTGTGCCACCAGCAGGACACAAACTAAACCTTAAGTGAAGAAATAATGTCTCAAGACGGCAGCCATATCAAGGTTCTTGCTCCACGAACAGTCTGCCTGAAGCAATGGAATAAATTAGATCGCTCTAGAGAGAGTATGGGCTCGCGCTGCTCGGGCAACGCTCGGGGTCAACGAAAGCGACCGGAGAGATGTGGGGAATACCTTTACCTGTGAGAGTAAAGGACTCCGTCTAGACACATGGAAGTAAGCTGCCAATACTTTCAGGACTTACATAGAAAGCCGTTTTTTTTTAAAAAAACCAGTGCGTCCCTGGAGAGATCACCAGCAAGGTAAATGCCACCAACGCAGAAGTGTACTATGCCTTGTGCTGGTATCAAACGCTCTTTAACCACATTTTGAAATACTTTGACGCCCCGCTCGAGTGCTAGAGAACAGTACACCAGAGCTACTACTAGCATTCGCTATCATTCTATCAATACAACTACACTCTTCACCAGCTAGAAAATACCAAGGTGCTGTTCGCTGCGTTTCATTTCTCGAGTCTCTCTGCCATCATAACATCAAACTTTGACACTCTCGTTACACATCCGGGCTGTCTTCTAGCGGTTTGCGCAATCACAACTGATTGTGAAAACTTGCCTTGCCAAGTAAGGGAGAGGATGAGGTCACCGCCGATCGAGCATTCTATGGGGGCCAGAAGCTCCACTATACATTACAAGAAGGTACTGGTATACTGCCCAGATAGCACTAAAATATCGAATGTAATCTTGTTTTTCTTGGATGCTGACAACTGGGGTCTCTTTTTTTTTTTAATGTGTTATTATATAGTCCCTGCACTGATCGAATAGAAACCTAATATGGGGGACGAGCTCGAGACGCCAAGGCGCTTGCAATTTGCAGTTTCACGGAATCAGACCCACACTCCTCTGTTCAAATTTAGTAGGGAGAGAGTGGTCATGTTCTAATTGTTGATTCCGTAAACCTCCCCATGATGCTGCGTAGCATGAAGGTTACGGTGCTGCAGATCGTGTCTGAAAATCTTAATTTTAGAGGTATAAAAGGCTGTGAATAGTGTTTCAGGGTCTCTCATGTTCGATGTAGGTGAATATCTGACGTCGGAACAAGATTTCGAGGAACGTTTGGATGAATGTCCTGACATTGAAAGCCGTTATGAAATAACTATGCCCCTTATGAATGAATATTATGAAGGCGACATCACCACTGAGGAGGGGTGGGTCCAGATGGCCGTCATACTCCCACTGATTTCATATAACTCGTGCGACGTGAGTGTTCTCGAACTCATTGATGCCTGGTGTGGAACGCTAGAGAACAGCCAACCGGATCTGCTGCTGGAATTAGCTTCCATTGTATTCCCCAATTACTCTTTCCAGCTCTCTGCCGACCCGGAGGATCTTTCCGTTGTTTACGCAATCACACCTAATGGCCGCAAATCGCTCTACCAAGTGGCAAAGCATGAGGCTAGTGTCAACAAGCAATTCTGGATCCCAGGACCTTCAACTCGCGAAGCGTTTCAAGAGATGCTGGAATTCTTCTCTGATAGACCTCACATAGCGGATGTGATCCAGGAAGTTCTGGATGGTGTCGGTCAAGGGATCTTAGGCCCTTTTGGTTGCTATGCCAGGATTGCTGTCCTGATCAAAGATGAGCCCGATTTAGGCGACGGGCTCATCACTCTAGAGGAATTGCAAAGTGAAGCTTGGCAGGATGAAAATGACTACTTCCCTCGGTTTAATTATAGAGGTTTTGTCTTGGAGGCACTCTCCGAGGAGAGTTATCAAGAGCTGCTAGACAGAGTGGAGCAACAGCGCCAGCTGCGGTTGCTTATGGATAATTTCAATTCATTAAAACTCTAATGAAATACCGTGCAACTTCGATTCTTCCGATGCTGCATATGCAGAGTATTACTGGACAGCTGGTAACACCTTCCTCCAATTCAAGTAGCGAGACATCCTCTGATACAGCACAAAAACCTTCCTGACGATTTCACCCGAAATAGCCCTCCGCCAAGCACTTCCAAAACACGCAGAAAGCTTGATTTCGCCGCGGCAGGCCACGAGCGACGCCATTAAGTCTTGGTTATAATCAGCTTTGGAAAGCGTATCGGCAATTCGTATGAATTCAGAATCGTTCACGCTATGGCTGAAGATCCCGGTCTCTGCATGCACGCGGCCGTAAATGTTCGTAGGACGCATGTACTTTTACATGCATGGACTTCACATCTTACGAAGAATGGCCCCCATGGATATCACACACACACTAACACACACGCACCGTACACGTAGTGAAGAACAGGCCGAGCTCCCAAACGTGTCCTGCTTATAAGCGAATAGAGTACGTGGTAATCGCACATCTAAATTAGTTTACAGAGAGTAAATGCGTGTAGTACGCCAAATTGCATCATGGGCGACAGAACGCCTTAGCAGTGCTCAAGATATTACACTGTAACTGCTTATATACTATCTATGACTTAAATAACTGAGTATAGGCCGGCACGTCTTGCTTGGGCTTTGAGTATATTTGTATGAGCTGCCACAAGACAATTCGAGACGGTTCTCGTTTACTTTGTGCTCGGAAAGTGGCTACAAATATCAGTAGATATGCCTGTTGCGAGGCGATACAATTGTGAGGCCATTTCGTATGGCTTGTATCGTTGCCTCGTGGCGGCTTGTTTCGCGTTGTGGAGCAAGTAGTCGTGGGCAGGGGTAGTGAACTTGGCCTCACCACGCACCGCTGGCGTCCCTGAATTAAGCATGGACCAGAGCCTGATTGAGCTGACGAACAAGCTGCAGGACGTGTTTGCGTCGCTGGGGAAGAGCGGACTCGGGTTCGAGCTTCCGCAGATCGCGGTTGTGGGCTCGCAGAGCTCGGGCAAGAGCTCGGTGCTTGAGAACATCTGTGGCCGCGACTTCCTGCCCCGCGGCTCCGGCATCGTGACTCGGCGGCCCCTAATTTTGATGTTGATGAACCGGCGACTGCCCGAGGGCGTGTCTATTGACGACGTGCCGGACAACAAGACGAACGACTATGAGTGGGGCGAGTTCTCGCACTTGCCCGGCCAGAAGTTCCACGACTTCGGCGCGATTCGCGACGAAATCGTGCGCGAAACCGAGGCCAAAACGGGAAAAAACGTCGGGATCTCGCCCGTGCCCATTAACTTGCGCATCTACTCGCCAAAGGTCCTCACACTAACGCTCGTGGACCTGCCCGGTATCACGAAGGTGCCCGTTGGCGACCAGCCGAAGGACATCGAGAAGCAGATCCGCGAAATGCTGCTGCAGTACATTTCGAAGCCGCGGTGCATTATCTTGGCCGTGACGGCAGCAAACACGGATATTGCGAACTCGGACGGTTTGAAACTCGCTCGCGAGGTCGACCCGCAAGGTTTGCGCACGATTGGCGTGCTCACAAAAGTCGATTTGATGGACGAGGGCACGGACTGCATCGACGTGCTGCGCATGAAGATCGTGAAGCTGAAGCTCGGCTTCTACCCCGTGGTCAACCGCTCGCAGGCCGACATCAACCACCACAAGTCGATTGCCGCGGCCCTAGAGGGCGAGCGCGTGTTTTTCGAGTCGCATCCTGCGTACCGCGCGAATGCAGCCTACTGTGGCACGCCATTCCTGGCTCGGCGCCTAAACTCGCTGCTTATGCGGCACATCGAGCGGTTCTTGCCCGACACAAAGGCGAAAATCGAGAGCGGGCTCGCGAAGTACCGCGAGGAGCTCGAGCGGCTCGGCGACCCGTCAAAGCTCGGCGAACCTTCAAACATTTTGCTGAACATCATTTCCGGGTTAAGCCGTGAGTACGGCGACGTGCTCGACGGCAACGCGAGCGATCTGAGCGTAGCCGAGCTCAGCGGCGGGGCCCGCATCTCGTTTGTGTTCCACGAGCTGTATGCGCAGGGCGTGCGTGCTATCGACCCGTTCGAGCACGTCAAGGACACGGATATCCGCACGATTCTGTACAACTCGAGCGGGTCTACACCCTCGTTGTTCGTGGCCACGCAGGGCTTCGAGGTCATTGTGAAGCAGCAGATCCAGCGGTTCGAGGACCCGAGCATGCGGTGCATCACGCTCGCGTACGAGGAGCTTGTGCGCGTGCTTGGCCACGTTCTTGCGCGGCCCGAGTTTAGGCGGTACCCGCAGCTCGCCTCGCAGCTAAACCAGGAGTGCGTGCAGTTCCTGCAGGAGCTTGTTATCCCGACACGCAAGCTCGTGAAGGACATGATAGGCATGGAGGCCTCGTACGTGAACACGGGCCACCCAGACTTTGTCGACGGCCACGAGGCCATGGAGATCATTGGCCAGAAGTACCGGCCGCACGACAAGGAGGGCAGCAAGGGCAGTGCCCCGCTCGTGCAGCAGCACAAGCAAGCAAGCAGCGCTAAAGAGGGCTATTTTGGCAGTTTCTTTGGCACGAAGTCGTCCAAACAGAAGATGGCCGCCATGGAGGCGCCGCCCACGGTCCTGAAGGCGAGCAGCACGCTGAGCGAGCGCGAGCTCATGGAAACAGACGTCATCAAGCTCCTCATCACGTCGTACTTCAACATTGTGAAACGCACGGCTGCAGATATGGTCCCGAAGGCCGTCATGCTGAACCTCGTGGAGCGGTCGAAACGCGAGCTGCAAAACGAGCTTCTGAAACGCCTGTTTGCGACCGAGGCGTACAAAGACCTCATGCAGGAAAGCGACTTTGTTGTGCAACGCCGCGAGGAGTGCCGCAAAATGATCTCGACGCTGCAGCGTGCCAGCGAGATCGTGGCAGGCGTGCAAACGCAGTAAGTGTACGATAGAACGACTAAATACTTACGACTAGGTTAGCTCACCCTGACATGCAGTGGCATGGCACAGTGGTCAGGCACGCAGTGACTCGCACAGGGCGCCTCACAACTCGGACAGGGCACCTCACAACGACTAAGCCATACCGCAGTGAACAGTGGACGGCAGTTAAGGTGGTTTACAGTAAATAGTCAGGACTAGAGCTCAGGTAGCCGCACACCTATCCAATGGCTTCCAGTATAGAAACTATACAGAAAAGACTTGCAAAGTAATAGAGTAATGCAGTACTAACAGGTTGTGGCGTACGACTGGCAACATCATGACTACGTACAGCTGTAAAACTCGCAACGCTGAATGAACACGGTGCTTGTAATGAAGTATCTGCGGCTGGGTAGGTGATGCTGCATGTTTGGGCAGAGGGCCCGAGTATCGCCACGAGTATCGCCACGAGTATCGCCACGAGTATCGCCACGAATATCGCTATATATCATACTGCATGCTGGAAATACGAGAATTGAATGGCGCAGCCCATAAACTCCTGGCCACGAACAAAATTACGGTTGCTGGCCACGACGTCATCTTGCGATCTTTCATCTTGCTGTGGATAGCCTTGCTGTGAGGCTGGGTATCCAGCTGGGTATCCCACCTGCCCAAGCTACGAAAGCAGTTGCTTGCTTTGGCTCGATCACGAACCAGCGATTGTGTCGTGCCCCGCAGCGTGCGAGCACGACAAGGCACGATTGCCGTACGCGGTCCGTGTTCTCCGGTGGTCGGGGGTGCCTGGCCGGGGCTCCGAGCAAGAGGGGAAGGCCATGCAGGGTTCACCCTGCATCACCCGCACGACGTCCAACTGTCATGCAGGCGGGCGCAGAGAACCCTCGCAGAAAGTGCCGCACACGCCTATCGCCGGGCACGAGAAGTCGCGTTCCGCCAAACACCTGCCCCGTCCTGCACGGGGCCTGCTCCGGGTGGCTCACGCACAGGTCACGCACCACGCCGGAGCAGAGCAACCCCACAGGCGCCCTAGCCCTGGCCAACGGTCGACGAACGTTAAATACGCCAACCGCCGCCTCAAAACCTTCGCTCTTCGTTGCTAGCCTCTGTATTTAACCACACAACCACACTCACACACTAACACACTCACACACTAACACACTCACAGATTTAGCAAGATGGGACTGACTTCACTCATCAAAACGCTGCACACAAAGGACCCCGAACCTTGCGACCTCGTGCTCAAGTCCGAAAAGCTCACCGAGCACGAGCTGTGCGTGAGCCGGTACCAAAACGGCCCGAACTTGGGCGCCCTGTTCGTGCAGGAGAAATGGATCGACTCTTCCTTGTTCAATGGCGATGCTGGCGGCTCGTCCGAGCTCGCGGCCCTCGAGTCCTGGGGTTCTAAGCCCGACTTGAAGGACCTGCAACAGCGGTGGGAGCACCACTGGGAGACTTTTGTGTTCGACGACGACTTTGAGCTCATGCGCAGCCGCGGAGTGACGTGCGTGCGGCTCCCGATCGGGTTCTGGAGCCTTGGCGACGCCAAGCTCATGAAACACACACCTTTCGAGAAGTACGCGCAAGTGTACGACCGCAGCTGGCACTACGTGAAGCGGGTCATTGACACGGCCGGCCGCCACCAAATCGGCGTGCTCGTGGACTTCCACGCCGTTCCGGGTGGAGCAAACGGCGACGAGCACAGCGGCACGTCCTCGGGCAAGGCCGAGTTCTGGGAGCACAGCCGGCTGCGCACGCAGGCCATCGACGTGTACCGTGCGGCCGTCGAGAAACTCGGCGGTCTGCAGAACGTTGTCGGGCTCCAGCTCGTGAACGAGGCGCCGTACGGCCAGGACAAGGCGTGGCCCTTCTACCGAGACGCGGCCGCGGCCATTCGCTCGAAGTCCCGCACGCTCCCGCTCGTTATCAGCGATGGCTGGGACTGCCACGGCATGTGCGAGAAGGTCGGCAAGGCGCACGAGTACCTTGCACGCGACGGCACCGAGGCGACGGGCCTTGTTGTGGACACGCACGTGTACCGCACGTTCAGCGACGACGACAAGGCGAAGTCCGCCGACGAGCACATCAAGGCCGCCCCGCAGAGCGTGCAGCCGAGCGATGATGTCGACATTATTGTTGGCGAGTGGTCGTGCTGCCTAGACGAGGCGTCCTGGCAGAAGAGCGGCGGTGACCGGTCGGCGAAGGAGGCCGAGTACGGCCAGCGCCAGCTGCAGGGCTTCGCGAACCTCGCTGGTAACTTCTTCTGGACGTACAAGTTCGGCCAGGGCAGCGGCGGGTCCTGGGATTGGCGAGAAATGAGCGACCGCGGCGTTGTGCTGCCCCGCATCGAGCCGAACCGCGGGAACCGGGACGAGGCGTTGCAGGCCGCCAAGCAGCAGCACGACTCGTACTGGCACGGCGTCGACTCGAAGCAGGACTGGGAGTCGTGGCGGTTCGAGGACGGGTTCACGCAAGGTTGGAACGACGCCGAGCAGTTCGCCCAGTTCGACGGCTCGCGGCCGGGCCTCATTCACCAGCTGAAGGCCGCCCGACTCGCGCAGCACAGCCACAACGAGGGCCACAGCGACAAACTGTGGGTATACGGCCAGGCGTACGTCCAGGGCATCCGGTCGCGCGTGAACGCATAAGTGTAGCATAACATAGAGCATTTGTAAATACTTGCATACGAACATTATAGCACCATACACCATACACCATAGCACCATACACCATAGCACCATCATCAACACCAAGGAGCGCCCATTCTAGTACTGCCATCCTCGTGCTGCTAGTATGACACCTACACATCCATTATAGCACCTACCATAACACTGCCAATCTAACGCTCCCAACCTGACACCGTCACTCCAGCAACTATACTATAACACCTGCATTGTACTACATTATAGCACCTGCATTATCTTGCGGCTTATCTCGGAGACTTACGTCAATATCTCTAACTATTGGGGCGCCAAGTACATGACGTTTTATATCTGGGATGTAGAAGTCCTCGGCCTTATATTGGGATGCATCGCTGCTGATTTTATTTGCATCTCCGCTTATTTTATAATCTCGGCGTTAGCTACGCAGAGATCCACGACAACGCCGTCATGAACGACGTGTACGCCATTATGCCCGCTCCAAACACGGCTAGCGCAATGTCCGCATAGAAACCGATGGATTGCGGGGCAACAATGCGCAAGTGCAGGAGCGGCGGATAAATATACACGAGCGGCACGCACGCAAGGCTGCCGATGAGCGCCACAAACTTGTCGAGGTCGTCTGCCCCGCAGTACGCAACAATGCCCGTGAAAAACACCAGCACGAACCGGAACACGTTCTTTTGCCACTTGACTTTGCGCGAGAACTTGCCGCTGCGCACAAACAGCGCATTTTCAAGGATACGGATCGCCGGAAACAGCTGCAGGGGCGTGCTCAACAAAATCGCCACGGAGTACAGAAGCTGTACCGTGTTTGTGAGCTGCCCGCGGGGCAGGTTCAGCAAAATCACCGTTTCGACGGCCGAGCCCGTGGCCGCGTACAGCAAAGCGCCCACGCTCACAAAGATAATTGTGATTGCGACCATGACGCCGCCGAGCACGGGGCCGAACCTCCGCGGGTTGCGCATCGACTCCTGGATCGGGATGATGAGGCCAATGCCCTCGTACGTGAACACGGCCGTGCCAATGAACAGCGTCCAGCTCGACGAGTTGAACATCGCGACGTCGGCGACGCCGTGCGTCATGAGCGTGAAGCCGGACCACGAGTAGAGGTAGAGGAGCCCGAGCAGGATGAACGCGTCCGCAATGAGCGCCGTGAACCCGAGCTTCGCGATGTCGCGGACCATGCTCAGGGGCAGGAAAACGGCGAGCTGCAGCACAATCAGCGTCGAGATGCTCAGCGCGGCGCCGGCCTCGTCGCCGCCGGCAGCGACGGCGGCCCGCACGTTCTGCACAAAGCTGCCGAGGTTCTCGGCAACAAACACGATGTACGCCGCGGCAAACCCGATCTGCGATAGCACAATCGAGCCGAGAATGACCTTGCGCGTCGGCTCGCCGTACAGGGCTCCGCCAATGTCGCCGAACGAGCTCATGCGCGTGTGTTCTTTCGTGGCAATGAGCAGCAAAAAGCACCAGTACGACACTATGGACACAAACACGAGCACGAGCGACGAAAACAGGAGCCCGCCGTTGAAGAACGCGCGCGGCAGAAACAGCACGCCCGTCCCGACAAACGATTTCAACAAGAGCATGATCGTTTCCGTTGTTGAGGCCTGGCCCTTCGCCTGCTCGTGCCGGCGTGGCGGCCGCGGCGACGGGCGCACGAGCCGGGCCGATTCAGAAACGCCGTCTTCAGACACAGACTCGTCGTCCCCGTCTTCGTCTTCCTCGAGCTCTTCGCCGGCGAAGTGGCCGTACAGGCTGAGAAATTCAATGAAGTTCCGCGTGAACACGTACCCCGCGGGGACGCCTCCGGTGCTCGGACCCGCGCTGGGGGCCGCTCCGGGGGCCGCTCCAGGAGCGTGGCCTGTGGCGCCGTAGTTCGACACGCCGCTTGCAATGCTTTCTGTGTCGTGCGTCGCAATGTACTCGCGCCGGAACCCGCCAGGCACAAGCATATCGCGCGCCAGTCCGACGTCGGGGTCCCCCTCGGGCGGCACGTCGAAGCTCCGCGAGCGCCCCCGCTTGACCTGGCCCTCGTCGGTGCGGTGCTCGCGCTGCCAGTTGTAGATCTCGCGCGTCACGTCGCCGCTCTGCAGCTGTAGCGAGTTGAAGCCCTGCTCCTCGGGAACAAGGTGGCGGGCCACCCTTTTGACCGTGCGCGGGTCCGGATTGTCGATGTCGACTTCGTGCGCCGAGGCCGACGTGGGCGACGCTGCACCGGAGCCCAGGGCCGAGCCGCCAACGGAGCCCGTTGCGGAGCCTGTTGCGGAGCCCACGGTGAAATTTTGGTTCGTGCCGACGGGGACCCCTGCACGCGAGGCGGGCGAGCCCGCTAGGGGAGATGAAATTGTTGCCGAACGATTGAAGACGTCGCCACGGTTGCTGCTGAATCGCCGGCTCGGCCGCCGCGAACTGCCACCGCCTTCGTTTGCTGGACTAGGAGCCGCCATATGTGCACTGTTCTAGATACTTGTAGCAAATGGCGCACGCCGTAGATCGCCAGGGTTCGCACGGGTGCAGCGAGCGCCTGGGGGGTGTGCCTCCAGGGCGCACGGCCCCAAAATGGGCACGCATATCCCCGCCGTCCATATCTAGCCGTATCACGGTAGCAATTGCGACTTATCAGGGCAAGGGCTCGAGGACAAGTCACTAGTGTGCGTTTTCACATGTGTGTAGATAAGGAGAGAGGAAGATACGCGTGGTGGGCGTTTAGAGGCTCGATAAGCGCCGTATCTTCGGAGTTGGAACGGTTTGTGGGATTTCAATAGTGTGTTATATCTCGCAATTTGTGCCTCTGTGTGTTTCAGGAAGAAATCGGGTGTCTACTTGCTGGATCGGGGTGGAGGTCGTGTATTGCTGTGCGTGTGAAAACGGGCTTGCTACGTCTTAATTAAGCTACGGGAAGGGGTGGCTGAGAGGGCTCGACAGGGCTCGTGGCTTGCTAAACGAGAACACGACAAAAGTCATAGATTATGAAGGCGAAAAGTTTTCAAATGTATAGATAGCGGGTACATGTAGTCTGGCAGGCCGGCATGCATATGCATGGGCTAGGAATTTTCTGCACTCCGAGCGAGCACGCAGTGTGGTGAAAGAAGCATGAAACGTGTACACAAGCGGACGCGATCCCGATGTAGAGCAGGCTCATGCCAGAAACGGTAGTTATGTATGTTCTGTATGTGCTGAGTGCTTTGCTCATTTCCGCAGTGCTTTGTAGGTATTGCTGGTGGGCTAGATCAGGACCGACGACGCCATGATCCGCCTTGCAGCGGAATACTTAGTCAAGAATAATATTATTTTGCAAATAAAAATAACCACGGCCGTGGCTTGAATATAATATAGCGCTATCGTAGTAATTAAGATAACAAATCACAAGATTAAGTCTACAAACTGAGCGTGTCACATCCCCATCACGGCGTCGTCACGCGCAGAGTTCTGAATTAGCGGGTCTGTGTGAGCCGTGCTCGGCGGACTCGTTTGCTTTGTTGCGGTGGGTTCATCTGGAGCCGGAGACTCGGCGTCCCCTGAGCCCTTTGCGGTCTCAGGACCGTTTATTGTCTCACAACCGTTTGCTGTCTGAGCACCGCTTGTTGTCTCAGGACCGCTGCTGTGCTCGGTTTCGATTTCCATGAAAGATGTGGTTACGAGTGTTGATTCTTCTACGGCATTAGCGGTTGCAGCAGCCCTTGCCAGTTCGTCAAGAAGCAGCCGTGAGCCCTTGTCGTTCAGAGTAAGGCTTGGGTCTATTGTGGCCCGATTCAGTGATACTCGTTCATTACTGTCCGGAGTAAGACTACCGTGCATGCTCGCCTCATTGTTCGGCTCCTTTTCCTGCTCGATGTTAGGCTCGTTGTTTGGTCCAGCCTCGGGCTCATTTTCTTGAGTGTTCATAGGCTCAGATCTTTGACTAGGGCCTAGCTTATCTTCTGTCGGGCCTGGTTTGTCAGTGTCCCTGCTAGGAGCCGTATCCGTGCGGTCTTCGCTACTTCTTTCTTCATTGTCCCGTCTTGCGCTGTGCCCTTCGCTACCTTCGTCCGAGCGTCCTTCGCTTCGGCTCTTTGTCCGGTCATCAGTACGCGTTTCATCGTCACTCTCGCCACGGCTACGCGCATCGTCCGGTCTAGACACTTCTTCTCCCTCGGTCACACACTGTATCGAGCGGATGCTATCCCAGCCGGACCGGAACGCAACGTAGAATAGGCTCGACCGCAAACGCGAGGACATCTCGGCCTCGCCGAACATGGCCTCGAACTTGGTTCGGCACGCACGCAATGGAATGCGCTTGTTTTGCCGTTCCGTGAGCACGTCGCTCACATACTTCCATTTGTGTCGTTCGGCTGTGTCCCATAACTTCATGAGCATATCTGTGCTCTCCTTTGTCCAGTGTTTTGCACGCGCAGCCGCACTATAGTTCTCGCCAGGAACGTCCATGGCCTTCTCGTACTCGAGGTCTATGGGGCCAGCGGTGCTTGGACCAGTCTCTTCGTTGCCAGGACTTCTTCGCAACATCTGCGACTCGCTGGGCATGGCTTGATCGGGGTTCTTTGAACTTGCCGAGCGTGAGCTGCGTGCAGGCGAATTTGAGCGTTGACTTTGCGAGCGTCCCGAGGCTTTTCTCGGTCTTGCAGACATGCTCGGGCCCGCAATTGGGTCAGGCCTACGAACTGACTCTTCGCTACTGCTCGCCCTTGACTCGGGCTCCGTCGAGACGTTCGATGAGCTCGACTCTGGGCTCGGATGTATACTCGGATCACTCGAATCGTCACTAGAATCTTCGCTTGGACTCGGGGTCGGGGTCGGACTACGGCGCGCAGTCTTGCGTGTGCGCTGCCTCCGGCCGGAACGACTGTGAGTACTCTGTCGAGCCCTCCGTGAACGGCGACGGGGCTCAGGGCGATCAGATTCACTTGCACCCGTCGAAACAGAAGATTCGCCGGAGCTGGACGCACGGCGCGCCCTTGTGCTGTAGCCAAACTCGAGGTCTCTATTAAATACAGGACTTTGCATCACGAATTCTTGACGGGCTCTTGGTCTGAACCCGCTAAGTCCTGTGCTAGGCCCAGTGCTAAGTCCGACACCAGGCCCGGCACTAGGCCCGGCACTGGGGCCGGCACTAGGCCCGGGAAACCTTGGACTCGGGCCGGCCACGGGGATCCCGAACATGCCAAGACCAACATTCGGACTCATGCTTGCGTGAGATGGAGGCCCCGGTCCACCTGGAGGACGCGGGCCGTGGCCGTACGGCTCCAACGCGTACGGCATCAGCGGAGAGAACGGCTGCCAGGAGGTGTCTTCCGGCCACTGCACCGACAGTTGCTGGCGAGTGTGTTGCTGTTGAGCAACTTGCGAGTACGGGACGTACGTTGGAGCCGTGTGCCCAGTAAACGACGGCGTCCAACTGCCAAAGATGTGTGGGGTCGAGCCCATTGGTGGTAATGGAGGCTCTTCCGAGCTCGAGCCCTGGTGCGACGAGCCGCCTATTGACGGGTCCATGCTAGATGGCATGTTTGATGGAACGTTCGAGTACATTACGGGCATGTTGGGTTGCGTGCCATATTGCATGTCCTGTTGCAGGCTATGTTGCATGCTATGTTGCCCGCTTTGTGACATGCCGTGTGGCACGTCATGTTGCATGTTACGGGGCATGCCGTGTGATATGGCGCCGAGGTCCGGAGTCGTGTCCAGAGGGAAGCCAGGACCCGAGGACAAGCTTGGAGCATGACGCCGTGGACTATACGGCTCGGGGCCGTAAGAACCGTGCCAAGGACCTGAGGGCGTAGCCCCCTGAGACTGTCCGAACGAGCCCAGGTCATACGAGCTCGTGTGCCCGGTGTGGCCCTGATGGCTAGTGTGGCTAGACTCGTCAGTGTGCCCAAACGGTGCCCGAGGCGCATATGTTGGCGACACCGTTTCGGATGTAGGCGAGATGTCTATGCCGAGGCCAAGACCATGCTGGTCAGAGAAATCCATGGGATTTGTACCTGCAAGAATAGTTGGCCTCCTGCTTTTCCGCCGGCGATGGCCCTTGCGGACACTCAAGGGCTTTGAACTTTCGTGTTCACGTCTTCGCGAGTCTTGAGCTACTCTATGACGTGTTTCACGGCGTGCTTCGTTTTCAGAAGCCTCATGGGCCTCTGTATTTCCTTCTTTTTCAACGGATTCTAGTTCAGATCCCTGTTCGGCTTCTCTCTGAGACTGTCTTTGAGTTTCTCTTCGAGCCCCTGTTCGAGTTTCTGTGCGAGGTTCTGCTCGAGATTCTGCTCGAGATTCTGCTCGAGGCTCTGTGCGGGAGTCTGCTCGAGATTCTGTGCGAGACTCTGTGCGAGCCAAGTTCACATTTCTATGTGTCGGAGCTAGGAGCTCGCGCTCATGCAGCGCCGTATCTCTATGCGTAGAGATGGGCGGCTCTAGTACTGGGCCAATTGTAACCGACGGCGGCTCGAACTCTGCCTCAAGGCCCACTCCGGGCGGGTCTGGCGGCACGTCTAGATGTGCCTCTAATTGTGCACCAGGAGGTACGTCTAGCCCGGCGTCTGGGCCGAATCGGTGCGAGTCTAATTCACGGTCGAGTTCAGGGTCAAGAACCGGTCGCAGTTCGGGCTCGGGGGCTGAGGTCATTTCTACGTCCTGGTCGGGCTCGTTGCGCACGAGCGGGCCTGGAGCTCCGAACGGCTCGGGCTCGCTTGGTATTGGAAGACTGAGTGGAATGGCCATGAGCTGGTCTAGAGGCGCATGCGAGGAAGATGCTGAAGATGCTTGGCGTTTGTGCCGGCTTCGGCGCGGTGCCTTCGCTACACTGACCCCGCGGCGGTGAGTGCGGGCTCGCGAGGGCGTCGGCCGGTCAAGGACGGGGTCAAAAGCTGCATCTTCCGGGAGGTGAGGCAGGTCCGGCGAGTCGCGTGGCGACTGAAGAAAGTAGAGGTCACTCGCGCTCTCGGCACGCTCGTGCGAGGGAGCCCCAGAGGCCCCCGGATCGGGCCGACCCTGTATGTCAGTTGAGAGGTTACGCGCGTGCTCGTATACTGGGGGTATATAGGACGGCGTGGGTTTATGCCGGCGAGCTCGCGACTGCTTGCCGGAGCCGCGGGACGAGGGCCACGGCGGTTTTCCAGGGCCACTGGAGCCACCCGGTGGATCAGAGGCAGACATTTCATGTCCTATAATGTTGCAGAGGTCTGAAGTGCTTGAAAGCCTGTCCGAGTCAGGATACGCAGGGGATGTCTGGTGCACGGGGAGAAACAATTGAAAGGGGGCGGGCGAGCCTTAGAAGTGACAGGGGTGAGCACAGCGTTAATAAAAGAGCCGTGCGAGCTGATCGGGGGCCAACTGTTAAAATAGATTCGTGTATTTTGAAAACAAGGGGAACTCCTCGAAATTAGGCTTTGTCAAACGTGAAAAAGAAAAATAGATCTGTTTACTAGAGCAACGCCTCGCATACGATCGATCCTGGTTTGGGGCAGCCCGTCTCGCGCATTAATTTCGCTCGAGGGGGGGGGCATCTGAAACAGTCGATTACAGTCACGCGAGCTGCGCGTTCCATTCCCCAATCTGGGGAGGACCGTTGCCGATAAACGCCAGATCCTGCGTCAAATCTGAAACACGAGCAGCGAGGGCAGGGCTTTTCGGCACCTGGAGCCGTGTGTCGCCCCCGGCAGGGGCGGCTCGAGCTGCCCCCCCCTCCATTGTGCGCTCGAATAGGAGGCAGAGGCTTGTAGCTAGTCGTGCATGCATTTCGTGCGCGCGCGAGGGGGCGCGACGCTGTGCCTCTCATAGATAATGCCCGCCCGCATGCGTACTGCGTTCCGCGCGTCTATGCAGGGCCACTCCGGAGCCACATCTATGACATCGGCGTGCATGGGGTGCGGGTCTGTGCTTCAAAGTTAATGGTCTACATAATCCGTTCAAGTGCTAATCTATGTACCGTCTGCTGCCATAGCCCGACGAGGTTCGAGCCCCTCATCCGGCCAGTGGTAAAATGAGACGCTTGGTATTCACTCTGGTCCCCTTTTCCCCTCCAGTCATCCATTACCGTTGGTTGGTAGAGTGAATAGGGGACGCGTATCAGTGAAGAAAGGAAAAAAACTAGGCAGCGAATCTTTCTAAATATCTCTGCATGTGCCCGTACCCTGATCGAGGCAAATGTTTCAGATCCGTAAACAACACTGGTCCCGGAGCTCTGGCGAAGGCGGTCCAGAATGCGCGCGTGAATTTGCGCGTTATCTATGCTATTTCGCTTTGTTTACTCAGGTCCGCTGTTGACAAACAACTTTAACTCAATATTAGTAATTTATCTGGGCTGGCGAGAGATTTCGCGTCTTAGCGGCATGCTAGGTCGTGATGCAAGACTAAATCAAGCGCAAACTTGGGATGTATGTAGTGAGACAAAAAAGCAATTCACAAGTACTGTATGGTCTGGGTGAACGCGAGCCGAGGCAACCAGAGTATTAGACAAGAAAGTAGAATATTTGTGGTGAGAGAGTAGACAGCCTTGTCTAGTAATTACATTAAAGTGTTTTAAGGATCACCGACTTTTACCTCTTGCCGACGAAAAGAATAACCTCACACATGTACGTGCTCTGAGAATATGTATATGTGGATATAAATATGTTTACATCTGGGTGTGAAAACATTTATGTGCGTGGAAAGTATACGTCTATCACAAAATCCTCTGTTTGCAGAGTATATCTCGGCTTAGTTCTGTTATCATCTCCATGAATTGAGGCAACGGTCAATATTTGGAAGTCACCTATGTCTACATACGAGCCATACGAATGACAAGGCGGCGGCGGTAACGCCATGGTTCGAAAGGACGCTAAGTCATCTTGACATGTATGCAGTTGAGTCGAGTATATACTATTTTTTAATTAGTTTTCACTAAGGGTTTCTACTGCCGGTTTCTACTGCCGGTTTCTATTGGCAGCTTCTACTGCCTACTTTGCTACACACTAGCGCTTGTGTATTTCGGTCCCAGGCTGACTAGCGACATAGGTCTGGCTGACGGGGTAACGTGTCACGCACCCCGACAGACCTCGGCAGACCTAGCCCTATATCATAACCTAGCCACGACCGCCGGCTGCTCACATATGTGGGTCTGAGATCACCAAACCTTAGCATTCCGAAGATTCATGGGAAAGAAACGCGCAGCAGAGAAAAAGCTCCACATCCAATGCCTCTGACTCGTACGAGTACGTGATGGTACCCTCAGCGAGTCTAATGAATTCGACCTACTCTGGCGAGCCCCCGTCTCAGCAGAACATAAATGCCCGGGCCGACTCGATACAGCTTAAAAGGGCGAAGGTCCTTTTAGCCCAGTTCCCAAACGACCCCGATAACGACTGTTACTCTTTTGAGAGTTCCATCAAACAGAAGAACATAATCGCACCCACGGAAAAAGATGATGTTCAATCTTATTTGCTCAACCTCGAGGAGTATATAGAGCAGTACCCCACATTATTGTGACTGCTAAATGTGGAAACGAGATATCTCAATAAAAAGCAGGCCAGGGTGTCATGGATGCTTGCCAAGCGCATCATAGGAGATTGTAAGCCATTCTACGAAAACTTGGACCTTACTTCCGAGGAGATGCCCTCTCATACGTACGAGGTCGTTCAAGAGCTTTATAACTTGTATCTCACTGATACATTCTATGAGAAAATTAAGCTTAAGGGTCCTGGTTATCTGGCCCCACTGCCTTGGGCTCCGTTTTGCAGTTGTGGCGACAACGAGTCCATGGATAGCTATCTTTTATCGGCAAGAAGCTGGATTCGCCATTTTATTTTGCCAGGAAACACGTACCTAGGAAGTATACATTTCGTTGCTGCTCACCTGTTGCAAGGACTCGAGAACTTCGCGGATCTTAGGATAGCCATAGAGGCCGCTCTCGTGAAGAAGCTCCCCAGTTTCCAAATGCAAAGTGATGTGTTCAAATGGTTCCGGCAGTTTGTGGTAGACTACAAAACGAGGGGAAAACTAGCAGCCGGCCCCATGGCCTTTATCGGTAGCTTACAAGTATCGCAACTCGTCCTAAAACTGAACAGTTGGTGCCTCTTGCCCTCACCGGTAACAATTGGCAATCGGGCCCGCCGATTCCAAACAGTTACGATGATGCGATAAATGGCGAGAACAACACGCTTTGGAAGCGGGCCATGGACCATCATATCAGCTTGCTGAACTCCATGAACGTATGGACTGCTGTCGAAAACCCACCCAAAAGAGCTAAAAAAACTCCAGGCTGACTGGTCGTTCAGCAGCTGGAAAGTTGCTGACTCGCAGCTTTTTGATGCACAGCTCGTGGTTCGGGACTCTGCGTCCACGCCGAGCGTGAACTTGTCCCGCAAATCGGTACAATCCGTTTCGTACGAAACTGTGCGACTCATGCTTGCCCTTGCTGTCCAACATGACTGGTGTATCAAGCGCATTGAGATCGATGCGGCCATGAGTTACGGTGCGATTAGCCGCGAGGTCTACGTTCGCATGCCTAATGGCGTCAATCTCTCTTCTCGTTTTGTTCGTCTCAATAAGACGTTAGATGGTCTCAAGGAAGCCCCTCTTGTCTGGTACAACCTGTTTTGTGACATCGTTGAGGGACTAGGATTTGTGGCGATTAAAGGTACGCCTGGGCTATTCTACAACAGGCAGAGCAACGTGCGAACATTCATCTTGTTGTACGTGGACGACATTCTAGTTTTATCAGAGACCCAGCGCCAGCTGGACTACGTGAAGTCTCTGCTTCGCAAATCCCTGCACCTCCTCGACCACGGGTTCCCGAATTCTTACTTGTCACTAGGAATCACGAGACTGGACGATGGCGGGATCCGTATAGACTCCCGTGAAAGCACCCAGCAAGTGCTCGACAAGTATGCACACCTTTACCGCGGCCGCTACAACTTCCCGAAGCTTGTGCCCGTCTTGACCTCGGAGATGGAACGCGCTGTACGCATCGAGACGAGAAAGCAGGGAGATCAATGGAAGAATGCCCAAGAGGCGGCAGATGCCGAGCTGCTTAGCGACAGTGATCTTACGTGGTTCCGCTCGGCTGTTGGTAGTCTTGGGTCCCTTGCAAACAAGAGCCGGCCTGATCTTGCCAATGCGACATCGTACCTCAGTACGGTCATGAACAGGCCGAACCAGCTGCACTGGCGGATTCTGATGCGTCTCCTTTGTTACTTGAACAAATATTTTGATACCGCAATTTTCTACAAAAAACAGAAATGCACGGAGCTTGCGTGTTACGCTGCACGGAGCTTGCTCGCAGACTACTCTGACATCGGCAATAGGCATTGCAGTGCAGTATGGTCCTATGGAGCCACGGGCTCAAAGGATGAGAATACGATTCACTGGCAGTCGTGGAACTTAAACCGCGGGCTCAATTCCTACGACGCCTTGTTGGCCGCCACGAAGACTGCACTGAGCCATACTGCCTACCTCGATGACCTTCTCGTAGCAATCCAGGAAAGACAGCCAGGAGATGGAGCGGTTCTTTATGCGGGCCTCGATACTTTTCCCCAGATCAGCGGCAATCGCAACAATCGCATCGCGCAATTGATGCGAGAAAGACGAATGCATTTTCGGCTTCCTGGCTCTCGTCGCGACCCGGCGAACAGAATTTGTGCCTCTCAATTTAAGGAGCGTTTCAACACCGAAGACGACATTCTTGAATATTCCCAAAAGGTATAGGAACTTTCCGGCACTTGGATTTGTATACTAATTTTTTATGAATATATTATCATTATTTTGGTCCAGTATCTCCGCCCAAGCTTCGCTATATTGGCGTATCCCTTACTCTGGCTTTCAATCGATGTATTTAGAAATGAGAATACGGACGACTTCCCCAGCTTGGCCGTGGTTGCAGGCCAGCTGCCTCCTGTAAGCATGCACGACTAGGGCGCGGGTACAAACACGCAGTTCAATGGGTGGAGTTAGACGAGAGTCATTGAGTGCATATTGGACTCATAACTTGAAGCAAGAACTGTCAAAAGGAATAATACAGGACAGTAGGGCTTGGTTGATTGAGACTGTAAGCCATCGTGTCACTGGTCAAGCCTCCTTACTCCGTGGAAGTATCTCCGTAATAAGGTTATTGGTGGCAGGGATAAGGTTTCTGGGGCTCTTGGTGAAACGTTACGAATGGGCATTATTGGTGGACATCAATCAATGTATCGCCTGCCAATACATCGTGCTCTGTTGTCAACAGTTTCGCCTCGACCCCAGGCTAATATTATCGGTCTCACTTGCCGACTGCCCGTTTCGATATTCATAGTTTCAAGGCAGCTTCGGTGGAACTGCCTATTGATAACGCCTGCCTAACCTTATACTATAGCCTAGCCACGGCTGCACGCTGTTTGAGGGCTAGTATATGAATCTTGCAAATTTCCGGTCAAAAAAAATTACCAGTAACTGCTCCGCGAACAAGATGGAAGAAGAAAGCAAATTAGAACGCCAGAACGGCTCTACAGGTAATGTGTCTAACTCTGTCGGGTACGTGAAGGTACCTTCATCAGACTCACCTAGCATATCTTCCGCGCAGTATACAGAGAATCTGGCCGAGCTTGCGCTTCGCAAGAATGCCAGAGCATTTGTATCCAAGTTTGCGGAGAATTCTGATGACTTCTCTGATGCTGTAGAGACGTTTTTGTCCGACTGGAGCCAGCGATGCACAATCGTAGTACAGGAAAGTCTTCCTTCTTATTTGGTCAAGATGGAGGAGCTCATAGAAACCCACTGCCCGAAATTACTTTGGCTGCTCCATGTGGAGACGAGGTTTCTTAACTATGAGCAGGCTGAAATTTCGCGGACAATTGCCTCAGCTCTCAAGGCACCCCTAAAACCATTCTGTCCAAAGCTGCGACTTGCTGTCGATCATCTTCCTGGACACACGTACGAGGTGGTATCGGGGATTCATGATCTCGTTTCCACTATTTACGGACGGGATAGCTCCGAATTTGACTCGGGCAAATTTCCCAATAGGGTGGAACATGCACTCCTTACGTGCATTTCACATGTGAGACGCTGGATGAGAACGTTTATTAGCCCAAACGACACGTCGCCAGAGACTCTACAGTTCATTGCTGCTCATTTGTTAGAAGTATTCAGCACGCCTGAGAGCCTTCATGCAGTTATAGAGCATGCTCTTGTGAAGGAGGCCCCAGTATTTGAAACGCAGAGTGATGTGTTTGCCTTTTTTAAGCAGTTCCAACCAATAGAGAGCAGAAGGATGCCTGGCGACGAGAAATACGGGGTTGTGTCGATCTCCTATGCAGATGACAAGCGCTGGAAAACGGACCCGCCAATTCCAAACGATTACAAAACTGCGATGAATTGTCCGGACGATTATATGTGGATTGGGGCCGTAGAACGTCATATCAGCTTGTTGAATGAGCTGCGAGTGTTAACCGAGGTCAGTGAGGTGCCAGAAAATGCGGAAGTGCTCGAGACTTACTGGTCGTTCAGCTCCTGCAATATCCCTGGCGCGCGACTGTTTAATGCTCAGCTCATGGTCCGTGACCCGACAACCGGGACGGCAGATGCGAGTTTACTTTATGGCTCAGATATGTCTGAGTTGCACGAGAGCTTGCAACGTATGCTTGCGCTCGCTGTCCAACGCAACTGGTGTGTCGAGCGCGTCGAGGCCGATGCGGCCATGAGTTACGCTGTGATCGACCGAGCGGTCTATGTGCGTTTGCCGAACGCTGTGTCTGGCAAAATCTGTCGTCTCAATAAGGCAATGAGCGGGCTCAAGGACGCTCCGCGCCTCTGGGCAGATCATTTCCGCCATATTCTTTATAATGACCTGCACTTCACCTCAGTCTATAAGGAGGTGTTGTTTACGAGCACAAAGGAAGACTTGGAGGTATTCATTTTGGTGTTAGGAAGCGATATTCTTCTGTTTTCGCAAACAGAGGACCAGATGGATTGCTTAAAGGATGCGCTTTCCGAGTCTCTGTACCTCATCAGTCATGGGTTCCCGGATTCTTACATGTCGCTCGGACTCACAAAGCTGGAAGATGGCTCGATCTGCATAGACTCGGCGTCAGACAGCAAAAAGGTGCTCACCAAGTAAGTGCACCTCATTCGTGGTCGGTGTGAGTCTCGAGTACTTACTATGTTCACATCAGAGATGGGACGCGCTGTGCGCATCGAAAAGAGGTACGTGTGCATTGGCACAATGCTCGAGACTGCGGACAATCAACCACTTGGCGACAGAGTAATTGCTTGGTTCTGCTAGGTCGTGCGCAATCTTGAGTTTTGTGAATAGGAGCCAGCCCCATACTGCCTATGCGACGTTGTACTCCAGTGCGATCATGAAAAGACCAACCCAATACGCTGGCGAATACTAATGTGTCAACTCTATTTTTTGGACTGCCGCTATGACACAACAATACGATTGCCAAAGCAAAGTAGAACGTAGGTTGCATGTTATGCGCATGAACTCATCGACTACGACGACATCAGCAACGCGCATTGCAGTGCACTGTGGTCCTATGGGGTCTCAAGCTCAAAGGATAGCAACATTTCCCACTGGCAGTAGGCCACACAGCCCAGCGTCCCGGTTTATCAGGGGACCACTATACCTCGGCACTGGCAATCGCGTTGTTAAACATCAACTTATACGTGGGACATTGTCTGTGCCTGCATTGGTTGGTTTGTTTCGTGTTTATTTTATTTCTAGTCGAACTCATATTTTGTTTATGTTTTGTTTTGTTGCCTCCTATACTGAGTCCAGTCGCATGTGCCTGTTCGCGCCCTGAACGTTAAACCTCGCATCGCCGGTATAGTCCCGGAGGTCAGCTACGGCAGCATGCACGAGTAGGGCGTGGGATCCAGTTAGGCAGTCTGATGGACAGCATTAGATGACCGTTATTGAGGATCCACAGAGCTCTATGCTCGGAGTTAAAAAACTAGACATATAACCCTTGGTTAACAGAAGCCCAAATCCCAGCTTTGCTGCTTGGCGTTTTTTCCTTAATCTGAATGTTTGCGTAATAAAGTTTCCGCATGACCGTAAGAAGGTTAAGGTTTCAGTGTGACTCTTGGTACATTACAAGTACGCAATGTCTCATGGGTAAACCTTAATTGATGAGTATTCTACTGGCAACTCTTGCTTTTCTGTGGATTCATATGCGTCGGTTCTAGGTTTACTGGTAGTATTGCCTCAGCGGACACTTGCTCGTGGCGACATTAGTAGTCCACAGGAACCTTGACCGCGACCGGACCGTCTATTCATAGTCTTGATCCTTACCCTGTTGGTTACCCTAGCCACTACTGTATGCTGCCTCACTGAGGGCATATATGCGAGTCTGGCACAACCCGAGTATAAAAGTTTACCAATAATTATTCGTAAGAGCCAACTGGAAACGAAATGGTAAGAGCAAATCCGAGCAGCTCCACGCCCGCTGTTTCTGACTCCGCCGACTACGTGGTACTGTCTTCACCAGACGTGGATAGTGCGTCTTCCGCTGATGAGTCCGAATCCGAACAGCCTATACAGAACGATACCGAGTTGAGGAGCAGTCAATGGGCTGATGTTCACCCACCGAAGCTCCCGGAGAACCCCATTGATGCTTCGGATGACCACCTTGGTAACATGGAAAATATTGCCAAAAGCACGGCAAAGGAGAATCTTCTAAGTTCCTTGATCAAATTTGAGGAGATGTTCGAGAAGCAGAGGGAGTCACGCTGGGTTCTGAATCTGGAAACGAGATTTCTCAATAGCAAGCAGGTGAAAGACTCCTCGAGTATTGCTGCAATCATAAAGTCAGATTTAGAGGAACAGTTCTTATGCCAGCAATTGGGCTTTAGTGTCGACCAACTACCTGAGCATACGTACGAGTTATTCTCCGAGCTTTACAAGATGGACCTAGCCTCCTTGAAGAACCCCAAACGGAGAGTTCCTTGGACGCCCTTCCCTATCCGCAGCTCCTACCAGTCCATGGAGGACTATATTTCATCGGCTAAGCGCTGGATCCGAGCATTCTTCTGGCCAGGTGACATTTCTCCACGAGCCATACAATTTGTAGTTGATCGCCTGTTGCAAGGGCTTGTGAACTTCGTGGACCTTAGATCAGCCATGGAAGGTGCTCTTGTAAATGAGGGCCCGGGATTTCAGACACAAAGCGATGTGTTCAACTGGTTCCGAGCATTTTCCAAAGTCGAGAGCGCTGTGACTACTCGAGTACCTGTTAACACTACTCAAGCACCTGTTAACACTACCCAAGTACCTGTTGGCACTGCTCAAGTACCTGCTAGGACTACTCAAGCACCCTCCGGCACTAGCAGTGTTCTGCCATTGCAACAGCCGCCCATGAAGTGCAAAGATTCGCTCCGACCTCTCGCCGTCGATGGTTCAGACCGCTGGAGAGTAGAGCCGCCATATGCATCGTCTTACACCACCGCTATAAATAGCCGGCACGGTACGCTTTGGAAGCGGGCCATGGACCACCACATCAGCTTGTTGAATGATTTGCAAGTGTGGACCGAAGTCGAGCAGGTCCCAAAAAAAGCGAAAGTGCTTCGCGCTAACTGGCGTTTTAAAACGAGGGAATGTGCGCACTCACGGAGGTTCGATGCCGAGCTCGAAGCCGATGGGACAGCATGTATTTCAATCAAGGAACAGCGCCGTCGCGAGGCACAGTGTGTTTCGCACGAGATAGTGCGGCTCATGCTTGCGCTCGCTGTCCAGCATGACTGGTGCATCGAGCACCTCGAGGTCGAGGGAGCCATGAGTCACGGTGCGGTTAACCAGAACATCTATGTCCGACTACCCAAGGGCGTGCCAAGCAGAACTCGAGTTGTTCGTCTCAATAAGATGCTACCTAACCTAAAGGGTGACCAGATTATCTGGGAAAATTATTTCTGTGAAGCCGTTAAAAAGGTGGGCTTCCAAGAAATTCGAGACACGCCGGGGCTGTTTTTTAACATGAAGAGTGACGTGCGAACAATAATGTTGTTGGCCAATTATGATATCCTCATCTTTTCAGGAACACAACAACGGCTGGACTGCATGAAATCTAGACTTTCCAAGTCCCTGCATCTCATTGAGCACGGCTTCCCGAAATCCTACATGGAGCTAGGAATTACGAAACTGGATGACGGCTCGATTACTGTCGACTCGAGCGAAGATATTACTCACACGCTCGATTTGCGCGAAGACATCTTTCGTGACCGCTACCGCTTCACTAAGCTTGTACCAGTCTTGGCTTCGGAGATGAAGCGTGCTGTGCACATCGAGAATCTAGAAGTAGGAAAGGGTTGGCAGAGCCGCCGAGAGGAGAGGGAGGCCGAGTTGCTTATCTACAGGAGCCTTGACAGCTACAAAATGGTTGTAGAGTATGATCTTGAATGGTTTGTGAAACGGAGCCGGCCTGACATTGCCTATGTGGCGTCGTACCTTAAGGCAGTTTCACTCGAACCAAATGAACTGCACTCGCAAATGCTGAAGCGTCTCCTCCATTACCTGGACCGCCATCATGATGCGACCATACGGTACACGAAGCAGGCGCGCGCAGAACTTGTGTGTTATGCGCAGGGACTCAGCAGCCGTGACGATATCAGCGATACACATTGCGGTGCAGTGTGGGCGTACGGGGACCCGCGTTCACAGAATAACAACAAAATCCACTGGAATTCATGGCCACTGAACTATAAAACAGATCTCCACAATGCTTTACTGAACCCGACAAAGCACGCATTGGATCATGTTGCCTACCTCGATGATCTTCTCGTAGCGATCCACGAGAAACAGCCAGGCCATGGAGTAACCCTTTATGCGGACCTCGGCATGTGCCCGAAGTTGGAGAAGAATCGCTATGTTAAAAGAGCTTTAGAGGAAAGGGGGATACAGTTGCTGGATATGAACCCTGATGCCAACCCCGCGTCCCAGCTTTGCAGTGCCTGGGATAACGACAAGCTCGACACTGGCGGTTCCATTGTTGAGTATCACTCTAAGTGAATATAGCCACATGCATTGCCTTGCGTTGCCTAAAGTTACGCGAAAGTTATTTTCTGCTCTTCATTTATGAGACCAATCCACTATAAGATTTTTAATTCTCTATATATTATCGAACTCGCATTAGTAGTACGCACGAACCTCCGCAGTATATTCAGCAGGCCCGAGCAGTTTCGCTCACGCCACATATTTACATTCGCATGATTGCTGGGAATGAACTACTGGTAAAATCCTCTACCTTCAAGACACATATTTTTCGTATAACCTGTTGTTCATTACAGACTATGGCATACTTCCGAAAGGCCCATGTCCCTCAGGTACGCCAGGAACTACTGACAGCATTTGTAAATTAGGACTCCTTGGAATCTGGGGTTTGTTGAGAAACTGCACAAATTTCTGAATTTCCACTTTGCAATTAGGGACTCAGCATTTTGCCATGGGACGAGGCAACAAGCGTTTCAAGACAATGAATTATCCAGCGCCATTAACGTCGCCTCTGTATGGCTTATATCTATGTTTATCTTAGTTAGTAGTACAAGGCCCAGCGCAATGGCCTAGTGGTTATTCCACTAAGCACGGCACCGTTATTAACGCCCGTGTAAGCGCATTCCCGGCCGCAGCTGGCGGGAAGCCGTCTCTCGGTAACGAACGGCCGTGCGTACCCTAGTGAGGTACTACGCACCTGCACCATGTGAGTTCGAGTCCTGGCTCAATAACCGCTAGAGTGTTTAAGAGACGTAGGCGTGACAAGCCGAACTCAAAAATATTGAAAAGGAAGATGTAGGAAAATCCGAACTTCTTTTTTTTTTGCCAACATTTCTCGTTGTTGTACACAAGGAACGCAACAGAACACACCTTTATGTTCAATCGGTGCAACGCAACTAGTTCATGTGTACAGAGACTGCAGATGGCCGTGTTTAGAAGTAGCTACATTGCTTGAGCTTCTTAAAGAAAATGTAGCCGAGCACTTTCCATAAAATTCCGTTTTTATGCATTTTGGGTTTTTCAGATGTAATTAAGTATGTATATATTCAGTTCCACCTGAAGTCGGCGAGAGAACGCGCTCTTTAGCAGACAAGGGGGGGGGGGGCAAAACGGCTTATAGGAACTCCCTTTGCCCGATGTATTAGGACACAACGCTTTGCTGTTTATGATTCACCGCAGCTCATTTAAAGTAGTTTATGCGCAGATGACTTCATAGGTCGCTCATACACATCGTCGGCGCATCGCTACTACCTAGACAGGGCGGTCGTCGCTGATAGGTAGAATCTAGCCTTTAGATGAGTCGGATGGATCTAGCCATTTATGTTTATTCGCAAGATAACACCTCAGTTTACATCCACTTCAGTCTCAAAGCGATGTGAGCAACGGCCTGCAGTCGCCATGTGAGACATCTGCAGTCACCGCGGGCCTAGGTCATGCACAGGCTAGAGTATCAAGTACCGGTAGGATAGTATCAGGAGCGGCGGAAACAACTAGCTAGAGATTCCGTCATTTGTTTTCAAATTAATGAGCCTATAGTCAAATACATTCTTTTACTCGCCCCAGAGCCAGGTTTCTTTGCACGTTCGTTCACTTTCCCATGCAATATTTCTGGGGCCTCCACCCTTGACTAGGACTCGCTGCCCCGGCTTCCGTACGGCAATTCCCACATAGTTCAGGGAGATGTTCTTACGCTTACTTACCTTCGTTGTCATACAATTAGCTGTCAAAAAACGGTGATTCGAGCGTTTGTATTCATTTTATAGAGTAATATACAACTTAATGATCACGGTCAGCACAGCGTCAGTCCCAGTCATCATCATGCTCTTCCTCGTCGTCCGAGGCCGTGACTTTGCTTTTACGCGCGCTCAACGCAGCGGCGAGTGCACCGGCGAGATCACCGCCTCCACCAGGGGGCGCCCCTTTGGGTGCAGGAGGCGCCTCGCCCTTGGCCTCCATGAGTGCGGCCGACGGTCTATCAAGGTGCGACTTGTCGACCTTCTTCAAACTTCCAATACCAGCTTGCGTGATCGAGGACAAGAGGTCGTTGGATAGCACGGCCGGTGGAGCGCCTCCAGACTCGGCGCCTCCTCCCCCGGCGCTAGGAGCAGGGGCAAAGCTCGGCGGAGGGGGCGGTGCCGCTGGGGGGCCGGCTCCTCCAAAGCTCGGAGGCGGTGGTGGTGCAGGGGGCGCACTGCCTCCGAAGCTTGGGGGAAGCGGTGGTGCAGATGGGGGTGCCGATGACGCAGGGGGGTCGGCTGGCCTAGCTGGTGCCGGTGGGGGGCCCGAGGGCCGTGGAGGAGCTGATGGCGCATCAGTAGGTCTCGGTGGTGCCGACGGCGGGCCAGACGGCGGGCCAGACGGCGGACCAGAGGGGCGCGGAGGGGCCATAGGGGGAGCATCTGGAGCTGCCGAAGGCTGTGACGGCGGTGCAGGGGCGCGCAGTGCTGCTGGGGGCGCTGCTGGAGGCGCCGCCGGTGGAGCCGCAGCAGGCCGTGACGGGGCCGGCGGTGGGGTGTTCGGCTCGGTATTTCTGGGCCGTGCTGGTGCGGCTGGGGGTGGTGCTTCTGGCTCTGCATGTGCCGTAGGCCTTGGTGGGGCGGCTGGGGCCGCTGGAGTTGACAGAGGAGGAGGCACGCGCCGAGGAGGCGGTGCTGGGGCCGGCGCAGGCACGGCCTTACGCGACGGCGGCAGCGGCGGCCCACGAGAATCGTCTCTTGCTGGCGACGGCCGCGACGGCATTGCTGGGGCAGCGCCCTCCGATGTATCGCGCGGTGGCATAGGCGGGGGCGCCTTGTTCGTCCTCTGTGGAACGGTTTCTGAAACTCGCGAGCCGGCATTCGGCAATGGGGGCGGTACATTGCGTCGCACTGGAGCAGCTGCGGCTTCGACCGGTGCTGGAGGAGCCGCTGCTCCTCCCGGTGACGGGGGTGCGCCCGTAGGTGGCATTCCTGGCGCGGGCGGCGCAGCAGACGCCGGCATGGGTGGAGCTGGTGGAGCCGCTGCAGAAGTTTCTGGAACCGGAGCAGGCACTGGAGCTGGCGAAGACTCAGCAGAGATATCAGAGACCTCTTCCGAGCGCGCTGTCGACGATTGCTGCCGTCCGAATCCTTTCAAAAGGCCTCCAAGCTTGAACCCCGACCTCTCGGACTCAGCGGGGCCATCTGCCTGCCCCGCAAAAGCCGGGGGCTCTGACCGTGCTGCTGGTGGAGGTGGCGGCGGGCCCGGAGCCGATGTTTGTGGGGCCGACGTTTGGGGTGCGGACTGTGAAGGGGCCGGCGGAGGCGGTGGGGGTGCGCGCACGGCCGAGCTTGTTGGGCCGGAACTTGCACTGCCGTTTGCGTACGCGTCCTGCGGCGCAAACTTGCGAGGCAGTGGAGGCTCGAGGCCAACGAGGGGCCCGCCCTGTCTGTTGATAAAGTCCTTGATAAACTGCGTATTTGCCGCAATCATGTCCTCGGTGATGCCCATCTGCGCGAGGTCGCGGTAGAGGGCTCGCCATTCGACGGGGGGCTCGCCGTCGTAGTAAATTTGTTTGGCGAGCTGGTTCCTTCTCCTGTGAGCTCCAGACAAGTCGCCACGCGGCCCCATTGCGGGCCCCGCGGACGAGCCACCGCGACTCAGCGGAGCCTGCGGAGCCGATGACGGGGGCGGGGGCGCAGCTCCACCACGGGGTCCGCTACCGGCTGAGACCTTGCGGGGCACAGCAGCCTTGTTGTTCACGGTATCCTTGCTGCCGTACTTTTGGCGGTTCGACACGCGCTTAAAGAAATGTGCTGCCTCGCCCTTGTCTTCGAAGAGGAGCCCTGCTAGGCACTCTTCGAGCTCGAAACTGTGAAAGAACGTGCGGTCCTGGTTGTACTTGAAGTCGACGTAGAGCTCCTGGTCCCAGAGCACGCCGCGCTGACCCTCGATGTCGACGAGCTTGATGAAGAAAGTCTTGCCCACGAGGTCATCTACGAGCACGACGGCGCCCATGAGTCCCGTATACTGCCACTTGTGTGGGTCCGGGTATGCAATGTAGAGCCTGGCAACCGTTTGGTCGATGATCTTGTTCGAGGCCTTGGGAATGACCCGCTTGACTTTCTTCTCATCGGCGTCCTTCAGGACGCTGGACGAGAGAATCGAATGCGACAGCATTGCGGGTTCTCTGGCCAGGTATACTTACAACCAACGGCGAGGTGAGGCTCAGTTGGCGAGTAGTTTGTGGTGGTGATGTGCCCGCGTACCCGAACCCTCCACATATGTGATGGGCCACACCATGCACGAATTAACGGTAATACGCACACACACAAACGCACGCCCACAAACACACAAAACAGCGCTAAAGAGAGATAATGGACGGCAAATATAATGGAATATGGTGAATAGCGTTACAGGTAATTCGTTTTTTACGGAATCGCACACATCATGACATGTACACATCCACATCTCACGTCCACCCTCACCTACGACCCACATAACGACGTAACAGGCCACAATAAAGGCATGCTCAAATTAAAAGTTACACGCTCATACTACTCTGTACATACGAACTAACACGAGTCTATCCCACACGGCGAACCTCGCTACAATTTGAACACAAAAACGGCACACGTCACATATCACACATCTCACATACAACACATGAGGTCTTATTTCCTATATATTCGTGTCTTGCTTGACTCCGTGCCTGGTATTAGAAAGATTGCACTCTGCCCCAGTTTCAAGACATTGTGCATTCGGCAGTGAAATCAGGCCTGCACGAGCATATATCACTGATACATTGTAGATATGCTCATAATGTATAAGTTTACTCTTACTACAAATTACCGTTGATCATGAGACTATTTTGGGACGAGCTCGGCCGCGTAGCCTGAACAGGTATAGCTCGCCAGCGCTCGTCACTCGAGCATGTATTGCGACGTTAGTTAAGTTCAGAAAAGCACGTCTTGGGCAATTCCGTGGCTGCTGCATGGAGACACTGCACTAAGCTACTGCATGAGGCCCCGAGCTGCAATGGGCAGAACCGTCACGGAGCCTTGCTCGATGAGGTGTGCCTCGTTGAACAAGTTCGTGACAACACATGCGTGGTTCGGCACAATATGGACACGGTCGCCGATCTGAGGCAGGTCCTCGGCGTTGTCGGCCTCAATCACGCCGTGCTCCTCGCTAATGCGCGCGATGCGGGCCCGCGGGTGCTCGATAATGTGCCCGAAACCAGTAAGGCCAAGCACATCGCTCGACAGTGCCTTCGATCCTGCATCGCACACGGCCCGCAACGGTGTTGGCCGGCTCACAACCGTTGTCAACACGGTTTGTGCACACCACTCGGGTTGCATTTCGCTAGCCCGCAGCGTGGCTCGGTCGTAGTAGACGTACGTGCCCGGTCGCATCTCCGTGAGCCCGTCGATCTCGTGGAAGTGCCACATATCCGGCGTTCCGCCGGCCGTGATCGCCGGGATCGGCACGTTTGCAGCCGAAAATAGTTGTTTTGCCTCGGCGATCCAAGCTGAGAGGCCCTTGACGTCGCCCTGAGCCGGGAACGTCATGAGCCCCGCAAACGCCAGGGCCGGGCCAGCGGCTCCGACCTGTTGCGCGAGCTTCAGAGCCGTGGCCGGTTGCGGCGTGCCGGCTCGGAGCCCGCCCGTGTCACACTCGATCATGACGTGCAGCACAGGCGTGTGCACGCCGCGCGACTCGTAAACAGACGATGCAGCCTCGGCGTAGCCGCGCACGGCCTCGGAGCTGTCGGCAACAACCGTGAGCTTTGCGCATTTCTCGGCGAGCGTCAGGAGCCGCCGGAGCTTCTGGGCTCCAATGATGTTGAACGTCAGCAAAACGTCGACATCGACGTCCGGGCCGAGACCCTCGACTATGGCGAGCGCCTCGCTGATTTTCTGGCAGTTGATGCCGCATGCGCCGGCGTCGAGCTGGTACTTCGCAATGGGCGCAAGCTTGTGCGTCTTGATGTGCGGGCGGAGCTTCAAACCGTGCTTATCCGCGTACGCCTGGCACCGTGCAATGTTCTCGTGGACCTTTTGCATGTCCACGAGCATGGCCGGCGTGTCAATCTCGTCGGGTCTCATTTGCGCGCAGATCCCGCACTGCGCAGCTCGCTGGCTCCCCCATATGTGTGTCGAAGATAAGGGCTAGGGCTGCTGCGGAGTGAAACGGAGCCCTGCCTCGTCCCCTCTCGCGCTCACACGACTTGCCCAGCTGTCGAGCCCAAGGGTAGTCCAAGGCTGGCAGGCTGGCCGACTCAGGCCAACCCCAAGGCCGACTACAAGAACAACCCTCGAAAGACGTTTTGAAATGCGCGATTTACACCCACACAGACGCATAATTAGTTCTTCGATAAATAGGAAAATGGCCACTAAAAGGCTCGAGTAGCTCAACACTAGCCGTCAGTGGATGCCTGCTCAGGCTGGCCTGGCGTACATTGCATGAACGAGGGCACGGAAGGCGAGCGTAATGGCACGAACGGAACACGCAGGTATGTTCAGCCGGAACTACAGGTACCATGTCGCACCCGGTATGGGAAGAGACGAAGAGACTTAGAATACGCGCTTAATGCAATGCGTATTCCATTATGGCAATGCAAGTAAGATTCTTGGCATGAACAGTCTAGTGCTGATTACCTCTAACTGGCACTAGTCTATCCTTCGCGTTTGCTCCATGACCACTTCTAGAAGGGAGCTGCTCAATCCAGGAAGTGCTTCATCCGGAATGTTTAATCCAGCCCAATTCTCTTTTTTATGTACTCTTATGTGCGTGCACCGCTGTATACGTTCTGACACAATGCATTGGCCTTTGCAGTCCGAATGCTATTCCGTATACTTCATGCTGTTGGCCATGCCTCACTATCCGGGTGAACCTTGCCCTGAAAATATTCGTTTGCCATGGTGTCGGGCATACTCGACCGTGAGAAACGCGAATGGCTCTGGGAGTATCGCCGCCGGCATGAGGATGCGTCGCTCGACGTGCTTGCAGACAAGCTCTCGGCGAAGTTCCACCTCGGTGGCGTTCCTCTGAAGACAATTGCGTCTACGCTTATTCTCGAGCCGCCCCCAAAACTCGCCCCTGACGCGCAAAACAAGACGCATCTACGCCGCAAGTCGTCGAGTGCTCGTAACAAACGCCCGAGGCTTGGCGATGCCTAATGCTCGTGGCTCGCGTGGACGCCTGCTTGGCACGCCATGGCTGCATGGCATATCCACGCCTATTTATTCTATTTATTAGACTTGTACCGTATTAGAGGTCGCATTGCGCAAACACTTCACGTCTACCGGATTGCCAGCCAAAAGAGTCGTGCACTTGTCGTGTGCACTCGTTGGTTCAACTGGCTACAGGATGAACTGCTAACCTACGAATACAGCAAAGTAGTTTCCAGCGAGTGAGGAACTTCACCATATAGGAGCTGATAAAAAATCGTAGCACTGGGGTATGCTAGCCTTACCGACGGCGTCCGGGAGATCGATACTATGGGATTCTCTCCAGAGTTGCCAACCCCAGTCGGTACAATGACTATCTGCGGACCCGATCTCGAGTGTAGCGTCATAATACTGAGCTCGGCCACATGTGAACTTTGACCGGCTCTGGATATTGGACCGGCGCAGATACAACTATAGGAAATTTAGACTACAAATCGTGATAATGTGGTATTTGATCTGAATTCGTCTACCTAGTGCTGTTGGATTTGCGGAGGACCATGCCGTTGCGCGCGTGTGTCGGTTTGCCAGCCTTGACGGCGGGCTCACCGTTCACAAACACGTAGTGGATTCCCCGGCTTGGCAGTTCCGGGTCGGCGAACGTTGCACAGTCGCGCACGGTATCGGGGTCGAACACGACGAGGTCCGCAAAGTACCCCTCGCGAACAAGACCGCGGTCTTCTAAACCAAGCACGCGTGCTGGCCGTGAAGTCAAGTGTGCAATTGCGTCCTTCAGCCCGCCTTTAAACGCAGTGAACGGCGGGACGTCACGGTAGCTCTCGACGTTGCCCGGAGCCGCGTAAATGTCCCGTTCCTGGCCCCGGGGCAGCTCGCGCGCGTAGTGGCCGAGGTATCGCGTGAAGCAGCCGTGCCCCCGCGGATGGGGCTTTGCGCTCGTCAAAATCCCGTCGCTTCCACCGCAGTGGAACGGATCGCTCATGATGAGCCGGACATTTTCCTCGTGGCCGACATGCTGCAGGATCGTTGTTGCCAGCGAGTCCGTGATAAGTATGGCGGCCATGGCATCAAACGCCGTCTGCACGCCCGGAATCAAGCGCTGCTCAACAACCTCGGCGATCGTGTGCCCGACAATGCCATGCAGCGCCGTGTTCTGCACGCCCGAGATCTCGATCGTCCGCCAGTCGATCGTGCACCCGTGGCAGCCGTCCGTGCCCGCGACTTCGACGTCGTACCGGATTTTCGCGAGCGTTTCCGGCGTCTGCAAGCGCTCAATTGTTGCCTCGGGCCCGCCGGCCGCGGCCCACGACGGGAGCTGGGCCGCCAGCGTTGTTGAGCCCGGCAAGTACGGGTACGTATCGAGGGAAACGCTTGTGCCCTGGGCCCGCGCACGGCTCAGCATGTCGAGCAGCTCCGGCGCACGGCCCTCGTTCTCCTCGAAGTTCAGGATCGCGTGTGCAAGGTGTAGGTGCACGCCCGTTTTCGCTGCAAGATCGAGCATTTCCGCGTACGCCTGCAGGGCACCCCGGCCGTAGCTGCGATGGTGCGGGCAGTAGTAGCCGTTCGCGTCTTTAACGGCCGGCAAAAGCTGGGCAAGCTCGGAATCGGGGGCGTACATGCCCGGCACGTACGTGAGGCCCGAACTCATGCCGAAAGCGCCGTCGTCAAGGGCCTGCCGCAGATGGGCCTGCATGGCCCTAACCTCGGCCTCACTGGCGGCCCGCGGGTCGTAGCCAAGCACGAGCATGCGCAAATTGCCCTGCGGCACGAGGTACGCGACGTTCGTGGCCGTGCGCCGGGTCTCGAGCGTGTCGAGGTACTCGGCCACGCTGCGCCAGCTCCAGAACGCCGGGTCCTCGGGGTTCCCGTTCCAGCCGGCGATCTGCTGGCGAATGCGTGCGAGGCAAGCGTCGTCCACGGGCGCATAACCGATGCCGTCCTGGCCCAACACTTCTGTAGTGACGCCCTGCGTGATTTTCGCTAAGTGCGAGGGCGTGTGCATGAGGGACAGGTCCGAGTGTGCGTGCATGTCCACGAACCCGGGGCAAACGGCGAGTTTCCCGTTGTTGCAGTCGACCACCGTCGTAGAAACGTGGAATGCGGCCTTTTCCTCGGTGTTCAGGGTTTCAAAGTCGAAGATTGCGTGAATGCGCTGCGACTTTATGTGGACGCTCGCCACATAGGGCTCTTTCCCGGATCCGTCAAACACGAGTGTGTTCCGCAGTACCGTCTCCATCGATTACGTGTACCTTATATGGGCAGTTTCGTAGATTTGCGTTGTTTGTCGTGTATCGTGTGCTCGTAGGGGCCTCGTGCGTGCCTCGTGTGTGCCGTGTGTGCTCGTAGGGACCTCGTGCAGGGTGGCTCGTGCGTGCCTCGTGTACGGTGTGTTCAGTGTGTTTCCGTGGTATCGCTAACGCCGTGGACCGTGCCGTGCCGTGCCGTGCCTTGTATGCGTGCGTCGTATGCAAGCCGTCCGTGAAGGCTTATCGGCTTCGTCTCCGCTCTGTACCCCAACCCGCGCTCGCCGCTGCGAAACCCTGCCCCGTGCGCTCACCCTTATCAGAGATCTCGCTTAAGCCGATAAGCACTCGGCCCTCGACCCGGACCCGGCATTAATCCCCGGAAAATCGCGCACGCCGGTCTCAAACCGAGGAACTAACCGAGGACAACAAAACAATGAGTGCAGAGAACGCGAGCAAAGCTAGACGCAGTGCGCTCGTGACGGGCAGTAGCAGTGGCATTGGCGTGGCCATTGCGCGCGAGCTCGGAGCCGCAGGATTCAACGTCGGGCTCACGCGCATGCCGAACGAAGACGACAAGGTCGTGACGGAGCTCGCTGAGCAGCTCAGAAAGGCGTACGGCGTGCAGGCGGCCGTGTTCGTGACGGACCTGCAAACGCCCGAGGTTGCGGCCCCGAAACTCGTGGCCGAGCATGTGAGTGCGTTTGGCCGGCTCGACGTGCTCGTGAACAACGCAGGGTGGGCCGCCCACGCGGGCAAGAAGTTCATGGACCTCGCCCCGACGTCGGCCGAGCTCATTGCGCTCGTGCGATCCGGCTTTGCCGTGAACTTCGAGGCCGCCGTGTGCCTTGCCTTCGAGGCCGTGCTCCAATTCCGCAAGCAGACCCCGCCAGACGCGGGCCCGCTTCCTCCTCTCGACGCAAACTCGCCGAACTTGAATGCTGGGTTCGATACTTCGCGCTGGGGAGCCGGCCGCATTGTGAACATCAGCAGCGTGCACGGGTTCACGCCGTTGCCGAGATCGTCCGTGTACACGATGGCAAAACATGCCTTAAACGGGTTGACCGTGTACTTGGCCGCGGAGCTTGGCGGCGAGGGCGTGACCGTGAACGGCGTGGCCCCGGGCCTTGTTGCGACGCCGCAAACCGAGGTCGATCCGAACGACGTCGAGGATCCGAAACACTACCAACCAGGCTTGTTTGTTCCGCGGCCGGGCTTGCCCTCGGAAGTGGCTGCCGCCGTCGGGTTCTTTGTGTCCCTGGGTGGCCGGTTCACCACGGCGCAAACGCTGAAAGTCGACGGCGGGTTCTGTGACACGAACCCACAGTTCTTCTGGAAAGAGCCCATGCACCCTCCGCCAAAGCTTGACTAAATGTAGAAAACTTAAGGACGGCATACACTCGTGAAGACTTGAACCGCACAGGTGGACAATACATCGTCAAGCTGATACAGGGATGTGATTCGGTGTTTCAATTTAATCACGCAGATGAGATTAGCCTGTACACGGAGTCAACCATCCGTAGCCACACTACTGTAATTCGGGCTTCACGACTGGATACACTGTAGTCTTAGTACAGCGCTGTGAAAGCCTTGACCCGCTACACAGGTGGACAATACATTGTCAAGCTGATAAAAGGATCTCATACAAGCTGATAAAAGAATGTGTTTCGGTGTTTCAATCTAATCACGCAGATGTAGTTTAGCCTGTACACGGAGTCAACCATCTGTAGCCACACTACTGTAATTCGGGCTTCACGACTGTATAGACTGTAGTACAGCACTGTGGAAGCCTGCAACCTCATAATATTTCGCGGCCGTTCTGTACTAAAGGTTTAGCCGTGTATAGTCTGTAAGCATTTAAAGCAGCCGTGCATCCATGATATGATACTACCTGCTACCAAGGAAATATCATGCGTGGTCGGTAAAGGACCTAAAGCAGTGCACTGTAAAAGCTCCTAACTGCTAATAATGCCTGCCATTATACCGCTTTACACAAAATACTTTGTGTGTGACTATGTGTATTTTGTAACTATTTAAGGCAAAGCAGACCAATTGCACCGTCCGTAAGCAACCACGTATAGTCCATTCGTAGACTACATAGGGCTATGTGATTAAGTGTTAGGCGCCAAACTTGTACTTGGGCATGCCGCGCGTGTTCGTCTTGATCTTGTAGATGTGCCCGCCGTGGCCCGCCGGGTCCGTGGCCGTCGTGACGAACAGCGTGTCGTTGTTGACGCCGCCCCACGTCGGGCACGTCACGCACGCGGCCGGGACGGCCACGCGCTCGAGGATCTCGCCCGTGGGGGACATCTTGATGACGGCGTGGCCGTTGTACAAGGCCGTCCAGATGTTGCCCTCGACGTCAACAACGAGCCCGTCGGGCTCGGCCTGCGAGTCACGGAAGTCGCGGACCACACGGCGGTTCGCGATCGTGCCCTTTGCGTCGTCGTAGTCGAAGGCGTACGTGAGCTGGCCGAGCGAGTCGTTGAGGTACATCGTTTTGTGGTCCGGCGAGAAGCCAATGCCGTTCGAGATCGCGAGGCCCGTCTCGATGACGAGGTGGGCCTGCCCGTCCGGGTCGTAGCGCCACAGCTTGCCCGTGGGCGTGTGCGTGAAACCGATACCGCCCTTTGCCGTGGCGATATCGATTTCGCCGGCCCACAACCGGCCCTGCGGGTCCACAGTGCCGTCGTTCATGCGCCGGGCCTCGCGTTCCGTGAACAGCTCCTTGACAACGTCGAGCTTGCCCGTCTTCTCGTCGAGCAGGCCAATGCCTTGCCAGTACAGGGCAACATACCCCGGTTCCGAGGCCCGGAAGTACTGGCAGCTGATGTGGTCGCTTGTGTTGTGGGTCACGGCCGGGCGGGATGCATCGACCTCGCCGGACTCGTCCACGGGCACAATGTGGACCTGCTTTGACAGGAAGTCGTTGAAGTGCAGCGTGTGGTCCTCAAAGCGGTAGATTGGGCCCTCGCCAAGGCGCAGCGAGGGGTCGAAGTGCTTGAACTTAGTGGCTTCCAAACTCGACATGAACGGAGATGAGGTTCCCTACCCACCCCAGACACGTACCCATACACGTACCCATCCACACCCATCCACGTACACACATGTCCACGCACACATCAATACTCCATACTAATCTAGACAATACATACGCACTCCATAACTAAACAGCAAGGGCGTCCACCATACAGCACGCACAACACAGCACGCATAACACATTCGCGATCCTACAGTCTCTGCCTATCCCCGGCGATAGCATACCCACTTACGTACATCATTGAATACGACCTCCCGGCCACAACACCAAGCTTCACATACCACGCCGTACACCATACACGCCATACACCATACGCCATACACCATACGCCATACACAACACACGCCATATTCACGCTCCTCTACGGGTGACGTTTGTCCATTTCGGAACCATTCGTACATGAAGGCCTCACATATCACTGCATGTGCCAATACATGTACGAGGTTGCGCAGGTCACCTATAAAACGGAATACCTTATATCATATTAGTTTTATACTTGTGTCTTTTAGAGCTAAGCCTGCGGCTTGTAGGCAATGGCCTCGATCTCGACCTTGAACTCGCCGGCGAGTTTCGCACCGACCGTCGTGCGCGCAGGCGGTTCCGACGTGAACACCTCGGCGTACGCGGCGTTGAACCCCGGGAAGTCGGCCGTGTCCGTCAAGATCGCGAACGTCTTGATGACGTCGGCCCTCGTGCATCCAGCGAGCTCGAGCGTGGCGTCCAGGTTCTTCAGAACCTGCGTCGTTTGCTCCTCGATCGTGGACCCGACGATCTTGCCGTCAACGACGGGGACCTGGCCGGAGATGTAGATGTAGTCGCCAGCACGGACGGCCGGGCTGAGCGGGACGTGCGAGGTTCCGTAGCAGGTCTTAGACATTTTAATAACAAGTTTTTCTCAGGAGGGAGTGGGCTGTGGGGTGTGAGTGGCAGGAAGCGAGGCGAAACACTCCTGGCGATGCTCGGGGCCAGAGATAAGGCTAAGGGTTCCTGCCGTCACTGCTGTGCAGGGCCCTGTGCCGTGAGTCTAGGGTCGCACTGTTCCCCGCCCCCGATTCGCTGCCGGCCCCTACCTTACCCCGTGCCCTTATCTAGCCTTATCGCAGGGCGCGGTTCCCGAAACAGTGTTAAGCGAGCACCCCGCCATCGGCACGAGGAGCTGCGCAAATTGTTACTCACGACGACGAATCGAATCCGAAGCTGCTTCCATCGATTTTCGTGAATACGGCCCTTGCACGCACTCAGAATTTTCGCGGACTATGCTGGGCTTGAAGAAGAAAGACGTCGAGGTCACTAGCGTCGACGCCGAGAAGGGCGAGGTCGACTACGTGCACAGCCGGTCGTGGTTCCGCTACAACTCGCCCGTTGTGCAGGTCTTGATCACCAGCATTGTCGCGTTCGGCTGCCCTGGCATGTTCAACTCGCTGACCGGGATCGGTGCCGGCGGCCAAGTCGACAGCTACGCCACAGACACGGGCAACATCGCCCTCTACTCGATCAATGCCGGTATGTACTTGTTTGTTGCTCCGATTGTGTATCACTACATCGGCCCGCGGTGGTGCATGTTCCTCGGCGGCATTGCGTACCCTCTGTACGGCGGGTCGTTGCTCGCGTACAACCACATCAAGTCGAGCTCATTTGTCATTGCCGCCGCGGCGATTCTTGGCATTGGCTCCTCTCATTTGTGGGTCGGTCAAGGTGCGATCATGACCGGTGCTCCGATGCCCCACGAGAAGGGCAAGCTCATCGGCATCTACTGGTTCGTGTTCAACATGGGCGGTGTCATTGGCTCTTTCATTGAAATGGGCGTGAACTGGAGCTCGACCCAGAACACGGTGAGCGACGCGACCTACGCCGTTTTTATCGCGCTCATGTGTGCCGGGTTCCTCAGTGCCCTGCTCCTCATCAACCCGTCAAAGATCGTGCGCAGCGATGGCACGGTCATGCGCAGGGACACGGAGCGGCCGAGCGTTGTTCGCGACTTTGTGAAGATCTTGAAAATCTTGCCCCGCAAGGAGACAATTGTCTTGTTGCCGTTTTTCTTCGCGTCGAACTACTGCTACAGCTACCAGCAGAACACGGTGAATGGCCGGCTGTTTGACATTCGCACGCGTGGGTTTGACTCGGCGTTTTACTGGTTTGGAGCCTTTAGCTCGCCGTTCCTCGGCGCTGCGCTCGACAACAAGCGGTACAAGCGGCGGACAACGGCCCTGGCCGGGTACGCTTTGCTCGTAGTCCTGCAATTCACGATCTTTGGCGGCGGGCTTGCCCTGCAACTGCGCAGCGCATCGAGCAAGTCCGACACGGGCCCCCACAAGTACATGCCGCACGCCCTCGACGTCATCCACTCGCACGCCGAGTTTGCGGGGCCGTTCATTCTCTACTTCGTGTACGGCATCTTCGACTCGCTGTGGCAGACGTACGCGTACTGGCTCATTGGCTGCCTTGGCACGGACGACGAGATCTCGGCCCGCTACGTCGGGCTGTACAAGTCGATGCAGAGTGCCGGGGCTGCAGTGGCGTGGAAGCTGAACGAGGTGCCCGTGAACTACAACCTCGAATTTGCGCTGAACTGGGGGTTCATCGGCGGTTCGCTCATTATCCTGGCGCCGCTGTTCCTGTGGATGAAGGAGCCCGATCCTGCTGCCGACGCGCCGTTTGTTGAGGGTGCCGAGATCATGCCGACTGTGTACCCTGTGCGCTCGGACACGGTTGCGCCGTCAAAGACGATCGACGAAATGACCTCTCCTCACTGACCCTCAACATGACTGTCCATCAATGCGGCGACCCATCAATGAGGCTACTATCAAAGAGGCTACCCATCAAAGAGGCTACTCATAAATGAGACATTACCCATTTATTTTATTGTTAATTCCAGCATCTAACGAGCTATTTTATCTATTTATCATCCCTTTCTAAGTCCAGCACGTCACGAGAACACGAACATGTCAGAACGCGACTATACGTAGCAAATCATAAGTGCTGCACAGTTGGACTTCTCCAGCGCCCTCGTATAGGTAACTATGAAAACATTCTTGTACAGTGAATTTGACACATGTCCGTTGCGTCAAACGATTTAGCTCTCAACCTATGCCTGAGGCTGTCCCTCCAATTCAGCAATAAGTCACTAGCCGCCAGTGCTTGTCCAACGAAAATTGCTTTTGGTGTTCACGCTTTCATGGCTCGTCGAACACTTGCGGTTACAGTAGACCTTGCCTGCCTCGTTGGCACGTATGTTGTCTCCTTCTCCACAATGCATAATAATCACAGTATAAACACAGCGTGGACGTGGCGCGCCGTGGTTGCGTGTGCCTCAGATTGTCTTTGCATGTCATGTAAGAACGTTAATCATACTACGTAATTTACAACTTGGAGTCCTCGTTGTCGTGGAAGATGTCGAAGCCCGCATCGAAGTCGCAGTAACGCTGGAGCTTGCTCGTCTTCGCAATGTTGTTGATGGCCTCGATGTCCTCGTTGTCGAGCTTGACGTACTTCAGGTTCGACTGGATGCGCTCGGCGTGCACAGACTTCGGCAGCACAACGGTCTTACGCGAGACACCCCAGCTCAGCACGATGTTAGCCGGGCTCGCCTTGTGCTTCTCGGCAATCTTGTTGATCGTGGGGTCGTCAAGGTTACCGCGGGCCATCGGCGAGTAGGCCTCGACGAGAATGGGCTTGCCGTCGTGCGCGGGGAAGCCGTACTTACCGCTCTGCAGGAACTCGACGAGCTTCGGCTGCGGCAAGCGCGTGTGCAGCTCGACCTGGTTCACGACGGGCGTCTTCTTGGCCGTCGCCAACAGCTTCTTGATGTTGTTGATCGTGAAGTTCGACACACCAACGTTGCGCGTCTTCGACTCGGGCAGGTTCTCGAGGGCCGTCCACACCTCGTTGAAGTTGATGCTCTCGTCCCACCGCTTCGTCTTCGGGTCCATGGCGAAGGGCCAGTGCATGAGGTACAGGTCGACGTAGGCCTCCTTGTCGCCGGGGAACAGCTTCTCAAGGCTCGTGTCGAGGGCCTTGGGCACGTCGTGGAAGTCCGTGAGCCACAGCTTGGTTGTCACAAACAGCTCGCTGCGCTTGATGCCGAGGTCCTTCAGGGCCTTTGTGATGCCGGCGCCAACGCCCTCCTCGTTGCCGTAGATGGCGGCTGTGTCGATGTGGCGGTAACCGGCCTTGATGGCCTCGTATACGGCGGACTCAACGACGTCGTTCGGGGACTCCCAGGTTCCGAGCGCAATGGCCGGGACCTCGGTGCCGTTGTAGAGCTTGAAGTTAGGGACAGAAGACATTTCTATTATTCTCAATGTGTTTCCAAATGTAAGTACAAGTTCGTACAAGATATGGTTGAAATTTCACAGCGTGGTTCTCGGGCCTCTATATATGAACGTTGGCCAGAACAAGCCCTTGCCCGCGCATGCGCAACACCCACGTCACATGAGGTTGTGCATTCGACGGATGCGATGCTCGCGAGCTCGTCCGCGTCTCCTAAGCGCGCCCGTCTTCAGCACATGAAATAAACGCTCTAAAAGCCTGCTTTCGTGCGTAGTTTCCCGCACTTTTACGGCTGTGTACTGTGCATACGGGCGGGGGATCCCGCAGTCTGGGGATCGTACATATGCGGGTCCCTGCTTAATCAGCGTTCTTTGAGGAGAGAAGAAGCGAGTCGAACAGCAAAGGACCCCAGGGTCAGGTCGTCGGTCCCCAAAGTCCCCAAAGTCCCCAGAGTGCACTGAGGACCAGTGTGTCCAGCAAGCGTTCAGCGAGAGCCACGTGTGTTATGTGCATAGTTATAGATATACTGGAATATGTGTGATTCGAGGTACAATAAATACGTGCTTTGCAGCAAGGCGTAGACTTGCGCTTACTGCCGTGGAACACCCACTTAATTAACCCCTCTCTAGAACATCTATGTTGACGTAGAACGACTATGTACACGTACGGCTCATTCGTGTGCCGCAAGGGAACCGCCAGAGCCACGTGTGGGCACATGTGATGGAGCAAGTCGAGCATCGCCTCGGTGCGATTACACGATTACATAGCGATCACTGTTACACGACTGCACGACTGCGCGACTGCACGACTGTACACAACTAAAACGATTATCGCAATTGATAGCATACATGCATTAATACGCGTATGTAATGCGCACTGCCCCGAACCACGCTGGCCATGCCCAAGCTGATTACCGAAACACAATTACGAGCACAACTGCGATCACACTATTCTCACAATTAATAGCATACGTGCAAGCATATGTAATGTAGGAATCGCACTGGCGCGACCCACGCTGGGCATGCCCTGACGTGAATTAGGAAATACGACTACGATCACAACTGCGGTAATGCTACTTAAACAATTACTAGAGTTACACTTACTAGCATACGTGCAAGTAATATGTAATGCAGGAATCGCGTTGGCACAACCCACGCTGGACACGCCCTAGCTGGGTGCTCCAAGCAGTCAAATGGCGAACACCACCGGAATTACTGCTCAATGGCCCGCCCGAGGTGAGTTCCCAGTACACGACTCATATACACAACTGCAATTCAACAACAACTCATACGTGTGATTAACACGCGAGCATGTAGATTCGCACTGGCACGGGCCACGCTGGGCACCCCGAAAATGAGTATGCAAGCAGTCAAATTTAATTGTAGCCCGGCCGACTCACTTGCTCGTGTCATTGCGATAGGCCTCGCCAGGGATTGCGAGACAATCGCAATCCTAAATAGTACTTGTGCACATTAAGATTGGAGTGAGCTCAATCTCAAAGGAAACAATTTAGTGTAATGCATTGCACCTCGCCAATCCCGGCAGACTCACTTGCGGTATTTTTTGTCAAGGCTAGATCTAATATTACTATACTAATTGCACCAGACGGGGGTTGCTGGAAGTAACGTGGTGACTACACAGTGCTACTGAACACGGCTAATCAAGGCAGTACTTGCTATAACGGCCACTGCCCTCGCGTAAGATTGCCATGCCTAAAATTTAGCATCGCCGCCTTATCTATCTGCACCTCTCATGCAATCTCCCCGTGCCCTCGAACTCGAATCCAGTCCAATTAATTTGTCCTTGTTGACGAAGGTCCGTCACTGACTAGCGTTGCTAACCCACAGGCCCATGGCGATGAGCTCATTTCGTCGGTGTGTGACGTGACTGGGCTGGTGGGGCATATGCAAGGGTTCGATCCTCGATCTGCAGGCCCGGCACAGTTCCGACGATGACAGGCGAGCGAGCTCGCGTCTCCACCACGAAACGAGTGGAAAATGGCAGGCTGTTTGCGCAGTGCCATGGCCCGTGGGACGCCTAGCTGACAACATGCATTTTTCGAACCGCCGTAATGCAGCGCGAGTGCACAGCAAGCGCCAGTCCAGGACGAGGCGGAGCGTGCCACGTGATGCATTTTTGACGTTTTGAGGGTCAGGAGATTGCCCCGATATTGTCATGAAGGCTCTTTAAGGCATGAGCAGATAGCAGTGTTAATTTTGTGGCCCATCCGAGTCGATCCAGGGAAAAAAAAGCTCATTTTTTTTTCATATAAATCTAAATAATCCCCCACCCGTCCAGCATCGATCGATCGGTGCACGCAAAACCACGGCAATGGACGACAAACTGAAGGACGACCTCTTGTCTACCACGGACCCCGAAACAAGTATCTGGTCCGGGGACGAGAAGGATCCCGAAAATGAGACCGTCGACATCGACTACAAGAGCATGAGCTGGGTCAAGGCTGCGGGCCTTCTTTTTTCGGAGTACATCTGTCTCGCCATCATGTCCTTCCCCTGGTCGTACTCCGTGCTCGGGCTCGTGCCGGGCCTCATCATCACGGTCATCATCTCGCTCATCGTGCTGTACACGGGGTTCATCATCACGGACTACTGCATTCTGTATCCGGACGTCACAAGCGTCAATGACATTGGCAAGCATCTGTTCTGGGGCTCGCGAATTGTGTGGTGGTTGAGTGCTCTGTGCTTTGTTTTGAACAACACGCTCATCCAGGCCCTGCACGTCCTCACCGGCGCGAAGTACTTCAACACGATCACGCGCAACTACCCCGGTGGCCTCATAGACGTGTGCGGTATCGTGTTCTCGGTGCTGACGCTGGGCCTGTGCTTCTTGTTGAGCATTCCCCGCACGTTCAGCCACATGTCCATAATTGGCTACTTCAGTGCAGCCACAATGTTTGCGTCCGTGATTCTGTCGATGGTGTTTGCTGGCGTGGAGACACACCCGGACCACTGGGTTGAGGGGGGCAGCATGAAGTGGTACGTCTGGTCCCCACCGCACACGAAGTACGTCGACGCCATGAGCGGGTTTCTGAACATCACGTACACGTTTGTCGGCCAGATCACGTATCCGTCGTTCATCTCGCAAATGAAGCGCCCGCGGGAGTTCAAAAAGGCGCTCCTTGTCGTCACAGTACTCGAGCTTGTGACGTTTGCCCTTGCCGGGTCGATTGTCTACGTTTATGTCGGGAACGAGTACATGACAGCTCCCGCATTCGGCTCGTTGTCCGGTAACTACAAGAAGATCGCGTTCTCGCTGGCGCTGCCCACGATCCTGTTCCTCGGCTCGCTGTACTCGAACGTGACGTCGCAGTTTGTGTTTGAACAGATTTTCGGGCTGAAGTCCCGGCACCGCAACACGCACACTTGGCTCGGGTGGGGCGTGTGGCTCGGCCTGAACTTCGCGCTGTGGGCGATTGCGTTTGTGATCGCTGAGGTTATTCCATTCTTTTCGGACCTGCTGTCCCTCATGTCGTCCCTATTTGACTGCTGGTTCGGGTTCGTGTTCTGGGGGGTCGCGTATTTCCGGATCCGCGGGCACAAGCACGAGCACAACAGCGGCTGGGAGGACTTCAAGTACAGCGGCTGGTCAGTGAAGGTCAATTACGCCGTGAACTGGCTCCTTATTGCGATCGGGTTCTACATGTTTGGCCCCGGCACGTACAGCACCGTGCAGAGCATCATCTGGTCGTACCAGGCCGACGCATACGGCAAGCCGTTTTCGTGCAAGAGCAACGCCATCTAATATAATAATCATAACAGGGCATCGAGTCTCACCGAGTCCCACCAAGTCCCATCGAGTTTGCATCGAGCCCGGGCTCTGGACTCTAGGAACCTTCTAATCACATCGAGCAGCCTATGCTCAGTGCATTACATATACACAGTATGCACAGTAAATACGTTCTAGTTCAGCACTGAGCTCTACGCTGAGTTTTACACTGAGTGTCAAGCCGAATTTGCACCGAGCTTGACCACGGAGCCATGTGCATGCAAACCACGTTACACATGTAAACCACCACACATGAACCACCTCACATGAGCCACTTACAGGTTAACCCCTTGCAGCCTATACTAGTCTGGGCCACCACAAAACCCACATGGGATTATTCGCACAACGTATTTATCAAAAAAAATCCATAACTTTCATGTCTACATCTTGCGTTTGTCGTGCCTTTGCCTTGCCGTACATCGCCATTCAATACTAAGTAGGGGCTCAGCGGAACCCTATCTCGACCAAGCCATGTCGTTCAAGGTAGGCATTCGGCTCGACGACATCGAGTCGTACCATCTCAGTGGCGATGTTTTACGTGGCAGTATCCAGCTCATGGTCCTGAAACGAGTGACGTTGCGCGGGATCAGTTTGCGCACGGCGTGTGATGTCGATAGCAGCATCGAGGTGAACGTGGCTGAGCCCGACAAGAAGCCGAAACTCAAGGTGTTTGCCACAAAAATGCGGCTGTACGAAAAAGAGTTCGATGTGTGGCTGGACAGGCACCACTACGATGAGGGCGGGTACGACATCCCATTCGAAGCCGAGCTTCCTGCGAGCAGCACGAACCTCCCGCCGTCCACGACGTCGTTCATCCAGCCAAAAGTGTTCGGGAACATCAATTACACGCTGCGGGCGCACGTCAAGCGGTTGGGCACGTCGTGGTTCAGCGCAAACAACGACAACAAGGCGTACGTGCCCTTTCTGTACATGCCCCGAGGCACGGCCTCGCTGTCGGATGCCGAGACGCGTGAAGAGCCCTTCAATGGCGTTGTTCCTGGCAGTGCAGACCCCGGGAAACGTGGCTTTGTGGCGTCTTTGCTGGGCCGGAACTCACAGCCCCGCTCACCACTTGAACTCAAGGGCGTGCTCAGCTACCCCCTGCCCGGGATCTCGCAAGGTGTGCCGGAAAAGCTTGGATTGCGCATCCAAACGGGCACGCCCGAGGAGCCTGTCATTCTCAAGAGCGTGACGCTGCTTTTGGAAACGGTGCTCGTGCTCTCGAGCAAGGGGAACCGTGTGCAGCAGATCATCAAGTCGGAACCGCTGTGCCAGGAACAGCTGTTGCGCTCGGGCAACTTCTTCAAGCTTGACGACGTGATCTCAAAGGCCAGAGAGCTGAACTCCGTCATTCCGACGTTCGACACGCCTGTCATCTCGTACTTGCACCAGGTCAACATCGAGCTGTTGCTGCTCCGGCCACCCAAGACGCGGTCGAACGAGGTCCTCAAGTTCGAGCAGCGCGTGCCCGTGCGTATCCTGTCGCCGTTTGCATCACGGCAACCTTTGCCTCCACGCCCGGGCCGGTCGCCAAAGGTTGCCAGCGACTCGAAGCCCGTGCACCGACCGGCCGAACGAACGGACCTGCCTGGCGCCTTGCCTGAGAAACGCACGCACGATCGTAAGTCCGAGAAACAGAGTTTACAAGAGTCTGTTTCAACCTCAACTGCGGGGCCGTCGAGCTCGGCTGCTGTGCCGGCTTCAACGCCCCCACCGTCTATGCCTATGCCATCCACCGTACAGTCGACCGTGCCATCAACTATACCAGCGACCTCCATACCAGCGTCGCAGCCGGCCCATGCTGAGCCTGAAGACGTGCCCTCAGAAAACCCACCAGACTACCACGAGGCCATGCGGGAGTAGTCTCGACCACTAATACGCACATACACTCCTTCTTCACTGCGCATGACACTCATTGTATTCATAAGTGCCTCGGCACTCATTGTATACATGCATAACTCGAACCTACACGAAGTCTAGTGCATGCACAACACGAAACCAAGACGCATGTAGGCGAACGTACGCAAACGCATGCATGCCCACACATAAGAGCCACATTAGAGAGCCACCTTAGAGACATTGACCTTATCAGTGTACCCACGGAAGGGCGATGCTATCTACTATATACATTATTGTAACACTGCAATGCATTACTTTTTGTCGGTTATGTTCACTACGAAGTCGTTCTGCCAGGCGAACTTCTTCTTTGTACCTTCGGGCTGGGCCTGGGCCGATTGGGCCTGCGGGGCTGGCTCGGCAGGCGCCTTCTCGGGTGCCGAGGGCGTTTGTGGTGCACTTGTCGGGAAGTCGAGCGCATCTATGAGCGAACGGACCTTGCTATCGGCCGTTTCCTGGGGCGTAGGTCCTGCGGCCTGCTTCACTTCCTCCTCGGCCCTTGCTGCCTCGGCCTTCGCCTTCAGCTGGGACTCTTTTCGCAATCTCTGGGCCTCGGCTGTGGACAGCACGGGAAGTGGCGGGGCCTCGTTCTTCAGCACGTACGCAGCAATCCTGTCCGGATGCAGCTTCAGGCGCATGTGGCCCTCGGACACGTCGAACACCTCGCCCCGAAACCGCTTGCCGTAGGTCTCCTTCAGCAGCTGCACAGTCACCTTTTTCGGGCGCGTGTGCATCATGCGCACCGCCGGCCGTGCGCCAACCATCCCGAGCCGTGCGTTCAGCATCTAGGACTTCTGTGTGTCGGTGGGTGTGTTTTCGGCCTGTGGGTGGGTTCGTGTGGGAGAGAAGTGCCCTAATCCAAAATTGACAAAAAGAATTTACGAAAAAAATAGCTGGGAGTACAAACGCTGGCTAAACTGGCTAAACTGGGGTGTGGAGACACAAGGCTGGGACAAACAACCTTGAACAAACACCGCTGAACAAGTACCGTTGAACGCCTGAGAACACTGCGAAATGGACGACTTCGCCGAGAAAACGAAGGCGTTCGAGGCGTTTTTGGACGCTAAAGGCGTGCAGGTCTCGCCGAAAGTGACAATTGCTGACTTCCGCGAAACCGGACAGGGCCGGGGCCTTGCGGCCGTGGACGAGATCAGCGAGGGCGAGGTCCTGTTCACGATCCCGCCGCAAGCCCTCCTGCGGGCCGAGTCGGATGCGCAATTGCTCGAGCTTGTGGAAAAGCACGAACTCGATGGCTGGACAGCGTTGATCCTGCGCATGCTCGCCGTGCAGGCCTCGCCCGAGTGGAAACCGTACTTCGACGTGCTGCCCACGACGTTCAACACGCCAATGTTCTGGGACGCCAAGGAAACCCAGCGTTTGCTGCAAGGCTCCGAAGTCGTGGAGAAAATCGGCCGTGAAGAGGCCGACGAGATGTACGACGAGCTCGCTGGTGGTGTGCTAAAGGACAAGTACTTTGCAAGCGTCCCCGACACGAGTCGCGAGGCCTTCCACCGCATGGGCAGCCTCATCATGTCGTACGCTTTTGACGTGCCTGACGAAACCAGTGTACCAAACGAAAACAAAACAGACGAAAATGACAGCGATGAAGACGAGGCCGGGAGCGAGTCCCGGGCTATGGTCCCGCTCGCCGACATTCTGAACTCGCACACGAAGCTACAGAACGCGAGGCTCACAATGCCCGAGGCCGGGAACCCGAACTTCGAGATGGTCGCGAGCAAACACATTGCAAAGGGAGACCAGATCTATAATATTTATGGGAACCAGCCCAGCAGTGACATGCTCCGACGGTACGGCTTTGTGGAGGCCGGCGGCACGTTTTACGAGGCCGTCGAGCTCGGGCTGAAGCTCGTGACCGAGCAGGCCACGGCCGTGCTTGGGCTGTCCGCGGAATCCGTGGACCAACGCTTGAGGGCACTGGAGAAACGCATTGACGAGGTCCCGGCCTCGTTCGAGATCGGGCTTACCGTGGAGGACGACGACAATGCCGTGCCCGAAATCGAGTTCGAGCCCGAGCTGTTGCTCACGGCAAACGCGCTCACGCAGCCCGAACTCAGTCGAAAAACGTTCAAGACCGTGGCGGGCATGCTCTCGAGCGAGCACAAGCTATTCCCCGACGCGGCCCGGCTGCTCACGGCCGTGATCGAGGCCCGCAAGCAGGACTACGGGGCCGTACCCGCACCGCCGCAGGCCGGCTCGGCACAGGTTCTGTTGGACAAAGCCGACATGTGTGCTCAGGTCCGGCTCGCCGAGCTACAAGTCCTCGACATGGCGCTTGACTGGCTCACCGAGGACGACGTGCCAAACAAAAGGGCTAAGCTAGCCTAATTACAAACGGCACGACCCGCAGGAATAATCGTAATATAGTCCACAGCATTCTACAGTACAACGAAGTCGAGATTACGACGGCGAGTTTCGACTTCTCGTCTATTAAGCCTGCCATATTATGCACGAGAGGCAACATACAAGCAAGGCACCGCTGGGGCCTCGCATAGTATTCGGTCTAGAGGCTGCCGGAGCACTCTTTCATTATTGTCTCCTAATCCTCGAGCTTTGCCCGCTTCATTTCGCTCGCGGCCTCGGGCTTGCTTTTCTTCTTCTTTTTCATTGGCCGTTTCGGCCGCTGCTCGCCCTCGCCAAACACGCAGTCCGGCAGCTCCCAGCCCTTGAGAACGCGCAGTGCGAGCGAGTTCTTGTGCTCGTCGAATGTCGGCCACATGCGCATCATGTCGTTGAACTCCATGCACGGCGTCATGAGGTCGAGCGTGCGCTTGCCCGTCGTGGCCTCGTCGGCCTCGAGCTTCAGTCCAAGGAACAGGAGCGTCGAGCGCACGATCTTTGCGTCTTTACGTGGCTCGCCCTGCGTAGCATCCGTGGCGCTCGTGGCATCCACAGCCTCGTCATTAGTCTTGTCCGTAGCCTCCGCGGTACTCGTGGCATCCTGAGGCTCCTGGCCAGCACCCGTAGCACCCGCAGCATCCGTAGCATTCGTAGCATCGGGAGTCCCGTCCGTGGCATTTGTAGCGTCCGTGGCCTCCGCGGCCCCCGTAGCGTTCGTGGCCTCGGCAGTCCCGTTCGTGAGCGTGTTGGCCGGAGCAGTCGAGTCCGGCTTCGTGCGGGCCTGGGCCGGGTCCGGGTTTGCACTTGTTTGTGCATCAAGGCGCTCGGCCGACGTCGCCTCGAGGGCCACCTCGGCCGGCGTTGCTAGGGGGATGCTCGGCAGCGGCCGGCCGTCGGCCACGCTCTGCGCCTCCTCCTCGGTCGAGTACTCGTACGCGAGGTCGAAGGGCTTGTTGAACGGGTGCGCGATTTGCACGCCGTCAACAAGCTCGAGCTTCTGCATGAGGAACCGCACGCGCGACTCAACAAACCCGGACCACGCAAGGTGGTCCTCGTCTGTGCCCTTTGTCGTTGCGTACACGCACATGTAGTACTTGTAGTCCGTGAAAAACGTGTTCTTTTTGAACAGGTCGGCCCAGTCGTGCGTGCCGGCCTGGATGCCCTGCGAGATCTCGTACCCGCGCTGCAGCTCGGCGAGAATGATGGCCTTTGTGCTGTCCGTGACGTTGTGCGTTGCGCACATGCTCGGGTACGCGGGCGTGATGATCGGCATTTTGTGGTTCTTGTCTTGCGGGTAGAGTTGCGGGTTCCAAACACGCACGGGCAGCGGGCCGTCCTCGATCTGCGTGAGTAGCACGGGCTGTGGCCACGGCCACCGCAAGTACAAAAAGAAGAACCGGTCCACAATAACGGCCGCCACCGTGTACGGGTAGAGCTGGCAGATGCGGGCCACGAGCATGGCCCACGCCACGCCGCCGGGGAAGCCCATGATGTTTGCATAAATTGCACGGCGTTGGGCCCAGAGCTTGATGACGCGCAGGGCATGCTTGAACGTCGTGCGTTCGGGCACGAGACTGAGAATCGCGTCCGTGACACGCGTGCCGTTGAGCGCACGCAGGTCCTTGTCGTCAACGTTGCGCAGCAAGTTGTTGTTTTCGAGAGTCAGGGACTCGGGGACCTGCGCTACGTCGAGACGCGCACAAATAAGGTCGATCGAGATCCCGCTGAACTTAATCTTGATGATCGGCACAAACGCGTCCGGCACGGGCGCAATCTCCTCGAGCTCGGGCCGTTCGCGCAACAGACGGGCCATGACGTCGAAAAACGAGTCCCTGGACACATGTTTCGGCACGACCACAAGTGTGTCGATATCGCTACCGGGCCCGTGCACGCCGAGCCGGTAACTGCCGAACGTGAAAATCTTGCCGCCGGCGTCCCGCGCCATGCCGTCACTCAGATTCTTCTTCAGCGAAACCTCGTACACAAACTCCTTCGCGAGCTTCTGCATGACCTGCAGGACCTTCACGCGCTTCGCCGTCTCGGCCTCGGACTCGAACGAGCCCTGCTCGCGTAGTTCCTGCAGCATGCGGTCGTTGCGGGCGAGCTCCTCGCTCGAGGGGCCCTGCACGGCAATCGGCAGCGTCAAGCCGTACTTCTTCGGTTGTTGCATGGCCAACGCTAAGTACCCTAGGCCACTACACAACGACTACAGAGAAGCACCACAGCTAGGCATTTACAAGTACGAACAAACAGCTAAACAAACAGCTAAACAAACAGCTAAACAAACAACTAAAAAACAACTGAACACGTACGACTAAACAAGAACGACTGAATAAGTACAACTAAACACATAGAACGTAAAATGGCAAATTTAGCCCCACTCCGTACACCCACAGAGCAAACCACGAACTTGCAAAATGCGTTCGTGAAGAATAACCTCTATGGAATTCACATGTATATGCTGCGAATACAACAACACTCAATGGCCAGTTGGCCACTGCCACAGAAGCTTTGTCGATGCCTAAGCTACAGTGGGCATTGTGTTCTACGTCATAGAGCCATTGAATCCAAACGCACAATCGTTGTTACAAAAGGGGTTGGCTTCAAGGGCTCGAGCTTGGCATGTAGCGCATTGTGATTATTTGCCTAGCAGTATTGTGGCCAGCAAAGGGGTTCTACAGGGCACAAGCCGGCACTGATCGGATTGGCTCGAGGCGAGCATCCCATGCGTTTTGCAGATGTAATTAAGTATTATATATTTAGTTACACCTGGTCCGCGAGAGAAGACTCTTTGGCAGACGAGGGCGAGGAGTAAACTGGCTTAGGAATAGGAACTCCTTTTGCCCTCCGCGATTCTTCTGGCCTGAACATGCGCGTTCGTGCCTCAATACAAGCCATCGGGGTTTAGGCTGCAAACACTCATAAGCCTCTGATAGCCCGCTATTAGATCGCTAGTGTTCGCGAGCACCTAGGGGTCTCGTGGACCTGACCATCAGGAGAGTTTGTCGGGAGAGTGCGTCGGGAGAGTTTAGAAAAGTAGGATGGCCATTGTTAATGATACTAAGAATCTAGGAAATTGCTCAATTTATATACTCCGCCAAGCTTGCCATGTGAGTTCTGGCGTCTGCAGTCACCATGGGATATCTGCAGTCACCGGTCCTCAGCCACCAAGGCAGGCTAGGGTCAACCGCCGCTAGAACCGTTAGTAGTCGTACAGTCTTTAAGTCTCCTCTACATCATTGAGATAGCTGTCGTTAAGGTCTCTATAAGTTTAGTACATATCGAACATTGAGCCGTACCATTAAGTATGGAAGCGTGATTCTATGGAGGCATGAGTATATATATCGTCAGTCCTCAAATTCTACGAACAGAAGGCTTTGGCATCGATGGCGAGCAAGTCAACCAGTGAGGCGTGTCATTAATATCGTAAGTCATTAGGTCGGGGGAGCGGGCGTGCTTGCCTGTCTGTGAATGTGCAGGTCCGTGGCTCGGTACGACTTCCAGGACCGGATGGGTTGCAGCGTCGATGTCTCCGTGTACACAAACGGCGTTGTATTGTGCGTGTCGATCGTGGCCTCGACAATGAACTGCGGGTAGAAAAAGTACTGCGCAAGCAGCACGCAGTCCATGAGCGCACACAGGGCCATGCCTACAATGTAGGGCAGCTCCTCGAGCACGAAGTCGACCCGCCGGTGGTGCGACGTTTTCTCGTACGCCGTGATGAAGATCGTTGCCAAGTAGTTTGTTGAGCTCACGGCATCGGCGAGAAACATGCTGATGGCCACGCTGCCCGTGCTCTTGCGCGCGAAGTTCTCCAAAACTTGCGGTACGAGCGCAAACGCGTACGACAGCGTGGCTGTCCACGCACAGCACTGCCCGGCCAAGAACTCCCAGTCAATAAAGCCCTCATCGCCGTCTTCGGACCCGCCAAGGAGCCAGGCCCCACACGACGCCCAGTCTCGACACGCCCAGCTTTCGTGCGATGCGAGGTGGATAGGCTGGGCTCGGGCGGCACTTACGAGCGTAAACAAGATGTACGGCCGTAACAGCCCGTTCCACTGAATGGCGAGAAACCGCCCCGGGCCCATGGGCACAGGATCGGGCACGGAGTTGAGACGGCGGTGCTTGCGCTTGTAATAGACGTGCTGGGCCGCAAGCGCCACGTCGTTCAGTAGCGAGGCTATGGCAATAACGCGTTGGAACATGAGCTGGTGCGTCCAGAACGTGCCCAGGATGTTGCACACGTCGCCCAGCAGCCAGCCAAGCAGGAGAATGGGCGAGAACCCGTCGGCGCCTTCAAAGCAGTACCCGAGGTACAGCTGGTGGATACCGGCCATGAACGAGCACGCCACGGCCATGGCGCCCGTAGTCTCGGCCACAGCAGATAGCAAGACCATGGCTTGACGAGAATCCGGGCTCGATCACGGCCCAGTATATATCGCGGCTCGCACTTTTTCAGGGCTGTGCGGGGCAAGGGCTCGACGCAGGTCCGTTGGCGCAAGCGTGCGATAAGCAGTAAATCGCTCGCGCGTATGTGAAGATAGTGTGAATTGCGCGTTTACGTTTTTTGTCCTAACATGTCCGGTCGTGTTCAATGCTGTTAGACTTGTGGAATCGGAGTGGTTTGTAGACGGGGAGCGTGTCTAGCTACAGCATGCTCGCTTAAATAGCTCGCGATAGAGTAATTTATGCCACAGCAACGTTTCACCACGTACTGCAGCAATTGTAAAATCTTCATAACTTCACTTGCCTCGTGAGAACGAAGCCCTGATGAGCCTATCTTGCATACTAAGACCCCATCATGAGCCGCCATCTCGTCGTAGGCCACACGAGGCGTACGTTTACCTATATGTGGGTTCATAAGATTCCCACGTCTGCTAATTTAGCAGTCACAATGCCTACAGATCTCACCTGAGGCTTGGCTGTACACTTATCTCTGGCGCTAGTATCCTTGCATACACCTGTACGTTATACCTCCATACCTGGCCTACCTGCCTCTTTGTCCCTCCATTTATTGCCTGGTCTCTGTTTTACTTGATTAACCTACTAATTTGCCTTTTTCTTATACCTTGTCTACCTCATTACTAGTGTGCATGCCCCTGTGCACGTCCACCCTACCTTCCCTGCTTAGCTTTCCCGACATAGCATGGCTTCATATCTATTCTGTCAAGCTTCATCTGCCTATTCTAGCCTCATCTGCCTATTCTGTCAAGCCTCATCTGCCTACTCTGTCAAACCTCATCTGCCTAGCTTATCTACTCTCCCACTTTTCTCGTTCATCCTACTACACTGTTTATACCTCCTCTCTACTTTACAACACTTCGTAGCCACACTCTCTCACCTTGGCTTGGCTCACCTTGCCTCATCTTGGCCCTCCTCACCTTGGCTTGCCTCGCCTTGGCTCGCCTCGCCTGGCTGGGCACGGGTCACCTGGACGAGCCACCCACACGACGCACACTCCTCCACAACTTGCCAGCGGTGAACATGGATAAGCACTTGATTGGGCTCGTCAACAAGCTGCAGGACGCGCTGGCGTCCGTGGGCACGACGGCCTCGACCATCGACCTGCCCCAGATTGTGGTTGTTGGCTCGCAGAGCAGCGGGAAGAGCTCGATTCTCACGAACATCACGGGCCGCGAGTTCCTGCCCTCCGGCACGGGCATTGTCACGCGACGCCCGCTCATTCTCATGCTTCAGTCGACGCGCTTGCCCGACGGCGTTGAACTGCCAGACAATGAGACGAATGAGTACGAGTGGGGCGAGTTCTCGCACATCCCGAACAAGAAGTTCCACAACTTCGAGGAAATCAAGGAAGAGATCGTTAGAGAAACCGATAGAAGCACCGGGAACAAGGGAATCATTGCGACGCCCATTAACCTGCGCATTTTCTCGCCGAACGTGCTCACGCTCACGCTTGTGGACCTGCCCGGGCTCACAAAGGTGCCCGTCGGCGACCAGCCGAAGGATATCGAGAAGCTCGTGAAGCAGATGATTCTGCAGTTTATCACGAAGCCGAATGCCATAATTCTGGCGGTTACGGCCGCAAACACGGACTTGGCGAACTCGGACGGCCTAAAGCTCGCACGCGAGGTCGACCCCGAGGGCAACCGCACAATTGGCGTGCTCACAAAGGTCGACCTCATGGACCAAGGCACGGACGTGAACGATATTATGGAGGGCCGCATCATCCCGTTGCGGTTCGGCTACGTGCCCGTTGTGAACCGCGGCCAGCAAGATATTAAGTCGAAGAAGAGCATTCGCCAAGCGCTCGAGGCCGAACGCCACTTCTTCGAGTCGAACCCGGCATATAGCCACAAGGCTGCGTACTGCGGGACGCCGTACCTCGCAAAGCGCCTGAACGCGATTCTGCACAGCCACATCAAGGCCACGCTACCGGATATCAAGAACCGCATCGACTCGAGCTTGAAGAAGTTCCAGCTCGAGCTCGCGCAGCTCGGCCCCGGAGACGTCGGCTCGCCATCGTCTGTTGTGTTGCAGACCGTGACCGAGTTCAGCAACGAGTACAAGAGCATTCTCGAGGGCCAGGGCCGGGACGTGAACTCGCAGGAGCTGAGCGGCGGTGCGCGTATCAGCTTTGTGTTCCACGAGGTGTTTGCGAACGGCATCCGCGTTATCGAGCCCGCAGACCAGATCACGGACACGGAGATCCGCACGCTCATGCACAATTCCGGTGGCACGGCCCCGTCGCTGTTTGTGAGCTCGAAGCCGTTCGAGCTGCTCATCAAGCGCCAGATCCAGCGGTTCAAGGAGCCGGCCCTGAAATGCGTGCAGCTCATCTACGATGAGCTCGTGCGCATTCTGAACCAGATTCTCGCGAAAACAGGGTTCCAGCGCTTCCCCGAGCTGAAGAGACGCATCTCGCAGGTGTTTGTAGACTACATGCGGCGCCAGCTCGAGCCAACGAACTTCTTGGTCGAGGACATCATTCGCATGGAGGCCACGTACATCAATACAGCACACCCGGACCTTATCCGCGGCAACGAGGCCGTGGCCCTTGTGCAGCGCGAGATCGTGCCGGACAGCGGGGCGGACGGCAAGTCGAGCAAGCGCAAGGACACGAACACGGCCCCACGCGACAGCGTGAGCGTGTCGAAGGATGATATCAAGGACCCCGTGTTTGGCGGGTTCTTTGGCGACCTGTTTGCGGGCCGCAACAAAAAGCGGCTGGCGATGATCGAGGCGCCGCCGTCCGTGCTCAAGGCCACGGGCAGCATGGACGAGCGCGAGCGCGTGGACGTGGCCGTGCTGAAGCTGCTCATCAACTCGTACTACGCGATCGTGAAGCGCACGGTCACGGACCTCGTGCCGAAGGCCATCATGTACAACCTCATTCTCGCGTCGAAGGACGACATCCAGCGCGAGCTGCTCGAGGTCCTGTACCGCGGCGAGGGCATCGACAACCTCGTGAAGGAGAACGAGTTCACGCGGCAGCGCCGCGAGCAGCTCAAGAAGACCGTGACGGCTCTTATTAATGCGCAGGCGATCGTCGCCTCTGTCTAAGGCAAAGCGTGAAGCCGGACGAGCCACGCACGGCCATGCACGCAGGCCATGTACGCGAAACTGTACAAACTTCGCGTTCAGCCACACACAGCCATACACAGCCACACGCAATCCAAGGCACGCAGTCCAAGGCACGTAGTCCAAGGCACTCAGTCCAAAACACTCAGTTTAGAGCTATTCAAGTTGTACAGTTACACTGTAGGGCTCTCACTGCCTGAAATTCCTAGGTTATTCGCGTACAGAGGCAGTTCAGAGGCCGTGACTGCTTTGTACAAGCTTTGTACAAGCTTCGCGTACAGCAGCCTACGCTTTCGCGTAGAAATGCAAGCAGTTCAAGCTTTCGCACAGGAGCTGTTCAAGTTCGTGCAGGTCAAGTTTGTGCACTTCAGAGGCCCGGATACAGGCCGCAAGGCTATTTAAGCTATGTACTTTTCTATGAATGTTGTTTCGATGCACAATTTCTTCTCGGAGCGACGACCCCGCTCGAACGCCGATGGTGCCCGACGAGGCCCGCGGGGACGTACGGAACGCCGGCTCGGCAGATTGCGTTTGCGGGGCGGTTGCTCCCGCGAAGCGAGATTAACCCGCACTGCGTGATCGTAATCTATGAAACTAAATAATAATCTGAAACATTACGCAACGGCGTGATCTGTAATGCAATGCAAGCTGCATCATAATAAGCAATGCCTTATCGCGCTACCCTGCACGAGTCGTGATGGTGAGCGGATTTACCAAAAATGACATGGGGCCACATGATGCGTGTAGGTGGGACCCGGCGAGCTCGAGCCCGTCTCGAGCGTGCAGCCAGTACTACGTGGACATACACGTACAGAATGAGAGCAGGACCCCGAAAAAAAAAATTTGAAAAAGCGGCGGCCTTCTATTTTTTATTTATATTTCTAGTGCCTCGCTCGGCGCCGTTCCGCGTCCGTTGCGTGCTCTCGGGCAGCGCCGCCCGACCCTAATCTGGCCGATGAGGCCCGCGAGGATGAGCTCTCAGGGTTTCTAACCCTGCTCGGTTGTTACTAACCCACTGCAGTCTAGGTAAGACATCGGCAGGTGCCGGTGCCAAGGGCCCTCCCTCCAACTTCATTCAAATACGGCGGCGTTGGGTGCCCGATTCCCGCCCAACAATCGTTGAATCAGAAATGAATGGAACCCCCGCTACTACAGAACCCCGCACAGAAACTCAGCCTCCGGCAATGGAGTCGCAAACGACCGAGACGCAGACGACGACCACTAGACAGACAAGTGTCGTCACGCGCGAGGTCCACCGTGGAAACGGCATCGTGAACGTGAGCATTGCCACCGTAGGCGACCCCTCGCAGTTCAGCCTCGAGTTCAGGCAGGAAGTCACCGGCCACGACGCCAACGGCCGGCCCCTGAACATCCCGCCCGTCATCCTCCCGCCCGTGAACGTGCGTTTCGTGAACGGCGAGATCGTTACGGACCCGCCTGCGAGTGCACGCAACCCGCCGCAAGTCCAGCTGGGCCAGGCCACCGTGCGCTCGGCCCCACCCGGTCCATCGGCTAGTCCATCGGCTAGTCCATCGGTTAGTCCAGCCACTGGTGCGTCCACTGGTGCGTCCACTGGCCAAGCGGCTAGTGCGTCGGCTAGCGCATCGGCTAGTCAACCCACTGGTGCAGCTGTGCCAGACGTCCCCGCCACTGGCGAGGCGTACTTGCCGGGCCTGTCGCACGAAGCTCTTTTGGAGCATGTCTTGCCTGCTCTTAGCCAGCTTCCCATGCAATTCCACTCCATCCCAGGCCAGGTCCCGGGCCAGGTTCCGGGCCAAGTCCCGGGCCAAGTCCCGGGCCACCTCTTTGGTGCGCAGCCCTTTTCTGGGCAGCCGTTCCCGCCCGTGGGCCTGAACGCGCATTTGCAGGCGCAGTTGAACGTCTTGAGCGGGCTGCACGCAGCCCAGCAGGCGTCTGGCAGGCAGGCGTCCGATGGGCAGGCGCCTGGCGGGCAGACGGTGCCTGGTTTGCCCGGGTTCACGGGCCAGCCGTTTGTGCAGCCCCTGAATTTCCCGCAGTTTGGCGCCTCGCAGTTTGCCCCGCCTCCTCCGCCGCCCGCAGGAACGGACGGTCAGTTTGACGGGCAGGACGATGGGCCACTCGACGACCAATACGACGAGCAGCTCGACGAGCAGTTCGATGATCATCGTGACGAGCAGTTCGACGAGCAGTTCGATGAGCAGTTCGACGAGCAGTCCGATTACGAGGTCAACGACGAGGCCAGAGACGAGGCACCGCGCGGATACATGACTACGCGCGAGCATAACCGCCTCACGGCGAACATGATCGACCGGCTTTCCCAGCTCAGCAACGACCCGCACTTGCAGGAGGTTGCGCGTGCGATGCAAATGATTCTCCTGCAGCCGGACGAGCTGAACAGACAGCTCGAGGCCATGAACCGCGAGTCTGTGGCGAACGGCGGCCCGGCGGACGTGCTTAGCCGGCACTTTGGCCCGGACGGCCGCCTGCTACCCGAGGAGGAGGACGAGTACGCGAACGAGCTACTTGGTGGAGGCACGGCTGAAGAGGGCGAGTTCGACGCGTACGACGAGCAGAACGACGAGGACTATGAAGACAACGGCGATGACTACGAAGACGAGTACGACGAAGAGTTCGAAGAGGAGTTTGACGATGGGTACGGCGACGACGTCGAGGAGCAGGACCCGAGAGTCACCGAGGTCAACGACGAGGTCAACGACAATGCCGCCGACGCCAACGCCGATGCCAACGCTGACGCCCCCGACTCCACTGCCACTGATGCTGCTGCTGCTGATGCCACTGATGCCACTGCTGATGCCGCTGATGCCCGTACTAGCACCCTTGAAGCCAGCACAGAAGACACTGCGAACACGGTTGCGAACACGGTTGCGAACACGGGCGCTCAAGGTACCGAGACCAGCACTGCCATTGAGAACACTGCCAGTGAGGGCACTGCGAACGCTACGAGCGAGGAGGCACCGCGTGTGCGCCACCCCGTTGGCGAGCGGCCGTGGATCCCTGGTCCGTACCATCCTCCGCGGCGCCCACGCCCTGCAGCGGACCCGCAGGCAGCCCCCGACCGACGCCCGACCTTAGACGTGTCTGCGGAAGCGAACAGCAATATCGAGATGTTCCTGCAAACTCTGTTCGACCGCCGCGTGCGGTCTGGTGGGTACGGGCGCGTCTCGTCGCTGCGAGGCAGGAACCGGCGGTCAGATAGAGACGGGCAGCGAAGGAGCTCTCGGCAAGCGTCGCGATCCATGCGCTCGACGTCTGGTCCGATCCCGGGCTCGCGGCCCTCCACCAGCCGTAGCGCGAGCAACACGAGCAGCAGTGTGAGCAGTAATGCGAGCAGTAACGCGAACAGTGAGCCAGTCAGTGACTCGGCGAGTGTGCCGGGCAGCGAGCCAGGTAGCGAGCCAGACAGTGAGTCGGCCAGCGCACCTGTCCGTGACGCAAGCAGCGATGCAAGTGCAGCAAGCAGTGATGCAAGCCGTGTAGCAACTGACGAGGCTGCGCAATCTACGGAGACAGGAAACGCCTCGGCCGAGGATGAGGCGCGTGAGCCCGGGTTGGAGGGCGCGCCCCCGCCTACGCAAGAGCCCGCCGAGCCGCCGGAACCAGGGTCCGATGAGGACCGTATTGTCGAGCCGATTATTACTGTTGACCTAACTGTTGAACCGCCCATTGAAATGCTGAACGCCGCAGCCGGCGGGCCGCCGTCTGAGCCCCAAGCCGGGCAGCGGTCCGAGACGGATCGGGCCGAGGAGCATAGAGAGAACCACACGCGCCGCCGGTTCCCGCAGCGCACGGTGTATTTCATCTCGATCCGCGAAGAGGATCCCGTGAGGAAGGCAAGCACGCGTGCGCTCGAGAGCCTGCGCCGTATCCCGCTCGCCGAGATCCCCGTCGACGACCGCGCGTGCACGATCTGCTACGAGCCGCTGTCGGAAGTTCCAGCAGAGCCGCCAACGGGCGAGCCCCAAGCCGGCCCGAGCGGGTCCAGCGAGCCAGGCACAGGCGCAGCCACGAGCGCAGCCACGACCGAGGCACAAACAGCCGGTACGCAGGCCACAGAGACCGCAGACCCTTCTGCGGCTAATGAGGCCACCACGGCTCCTGCGGCTCCTGCGGCTAATGAGGCCACCACGGCTCCTGCGGCTCCTGCGGCTACTGAGGCCCCCGCGGCTACTGAGCCCCCCGCGGCAGATGAGGCTGCTGAATCGGACCAGCCCGTAGATGCGGGCGAGGCCGGCCCGAGCTCGGCTCGCGAGTCGCCGGAACCACGCGAAGAAGGCAACGAGCACTACGCGCTGCAGCTGCCGAAATGCAACCACTTTTTCGGAGCGTCGTGCCTGCGTGCGTGGTTCAAAACGGCGGCGTCGTGCCCGCTGTGCCGGTCGCCCGTCGACCGCGAGCCCCGCGACTCGGGGTCGCGCCAATCAAGGGCGTCACGACGCATGCCCTTCTTCTGGGACCGCGACCCGCTGCCCATGGGCCGCCGCATGCTGAGCTCGCTGTTCAACTCGGACGGCCGAGCCCCGAACATGGACAACGGCCGGTGGCGACCGAACGGCCACATGCCGGCCGGCCGGCCGAACCAGGGTCCGCGGCCCCGTGGGTCGCCTGAGGACTTCGAGCGCGAGATGAACGCCGTGCTCGAGCGCCTGCCTGCGCACCTGAACGCCGTGACGACGCCGGACACGGAGGAGAGCCGGAACCTTGCGTTTGTGCGGCTCATTGAGGCGATTCTCCACCACGCCGGAGGCGACCCCGGCCGCCCCGAGGGCGAGGCCGAGACGGCCGAGCAGCCGAACCCGGGCCAGAATCGCGAGGCCGGCAGCGAGTTCATTAGGCAGCTTTTGCGCATGCCCGACTCGGCACCGCCGTCGCTCGCCGAGCTACGCCGCATGCAGTCCGAGGCCATGCACGAGGCGCTCCGTCGTAGCCAAGTAGCGGCCGCGAACCGAGCGAGCCACGCGCGTCGGCAGGCCGAGCAGGCCAACCAGGCCAACCAACAGACTGACACGGCTCAACAGGCGGATACGCAGACGGACACGCAGGCATCGGGGCCTGCTAATCCTGAGCCTGTCTCTGGGCCTGGTTCCGAGCCTGTCTCTGGGCCTGGTTCCGAGCCTGCCCCTGGGCCTGCCTCCGGTCGTGAAGCGGGCAGCGAGCCTGCGGGCCAGCAGGCGCCTAGCGGGCCAAGGCCGTCTCCTATTGTGCGCGTGGGCGCTAACACCGTGGTCGTGCACATCCAGGAGATCCCTGGGATCCAAGGAATGGAGGACCAAGTGTTCATGCCTGCTGGGCCCGGCCCGCGCGTGCATTTCACGAACCGGCCCCTCGGTTCGACGCCCACAGAGTCGGAGGAGCCGCGGATATCGTTGCAGGATCTCGCGGCTGAGGCCATGCGTGAACACTTAGCAGGGCACGGCAGACGAGAGGAAGGGGTTGCCTTCGGGTCTGTTCGACGTCGCAACGCGCACTACCGCAGAGAGCTTGCCCGCAACAATTCGAGCAACAACGCGAGCAGCAACGACCCAAGCAACAACACAAGCAACAGCACAAGCAACAGCACAAGCAGCAACGATAACAATGACAACCACAACGACGAAAGCGCTGCTCGCGCACGCCTGCCCCTCTACTTGAGGGAGGGCCTTCGCGAGAGCGCTCCCGTTTCCGACGACGTCGTGGGAGACGCCGAGCAGGACGTCGACGTGTTCCGCCGCGGCGGGCCAGCACGCCGGTCGGGGTTCCGGCGCCATCCCTACGTACGACCGTAGCATTCTATACCGTATTTATTAACATTGACATTACTCGCCGTGAGGCCCGAACGAGGGCAGAATAACGTGCCGACTGTAAGTGCCAAACATGCCATAGTAAGACACTACTATGAGCGAAAAAGTACCTAGCACGAGCACCGGTTATGTTTTGAGCAACAGTGCATACAAGCAATTAGACTTATGTACTAGTAGTGAGCAGAGCGTACATACAGGCCATGGCTCGTGCGGCTTGCGTTAGTCACAAAGGACGTTCGTACATCCGCAGTCTTGGGCACTATGGGTTCCTTGCTGTTAGCATGCTGCTAGCATGCTGTTAGCATGATTTTTACTCGTAAGTCCTGTATAGCGCGCCACTGTTCCACGCTAACCTTCCACTTCAAACAAGTGCCCTCATATGATCCGCAGAGGTGCCACAAACTATTGTACATACTGCATAGACATACACAAACATAACATACACAAACATACTCAGTACATGAATACTCAGTACATGACATACTCAGTACATGACATACTCAGTACATGACATACTCAGTACATGACATACTCAGTACATGACATATTGAAACAACACGTAGTCGGATAATTTTCGGATATTCGGATAATATCCGGACATGCTTCGCACAACACCCGAACATGCATAAGTCCAGGTGTTGCAGCAGTTCATAACCCCATATCGTGCTTAAGCCCTGCGTAGACTATGGCGAGAATACGTGCGCATTGTCGTGAGCAGTATGTCTCCCACAGAGCGCATTAGTCGCCGCAGAATGTAATTAGATACGTAGAGGTACGGAGATAATATTGTGGCACGTTGCCCTGCACCCCGACCGGGCTGGCCGCGCGCAGCTTCACAGCAAGGCCCAGAGGCATGGGTCCGCCTTGCCATACGCTCCTTGCCATATGCGTTGCCATACGCGTTGCCATATGCGTTACCATATGCGCGTTGCCATCAGTGCTAAGCGTGCGTAAGCTTGGCGTAAGCGTGGGGTGGGTTGTGGCGGCGTGGGTGCCGGCGGGGGCGTGAGAGCCGTGATACTGCCAGGGTCTGGGCCCCAGCCCACGCTGGACGGGCCCATCCCGCCTGCGGCGGGCAGGCCAAAAACGAAAACTACAAAAAAAGCGACCCCAACCCGGGGCTCCGTGTTAACACACAACGTCGCGGAACCCCACGGAAAACCACACACGACTAACACGAAATGGGCCAGATTCTGTCGCAGCCCGTGACGGACAAGGCCACAGAAAGAGGGGAGGACGACCGCCGGGTCTTCGGCGTGTCGTCGATGCAGGGCTGGCGCGTGAGCATGGAGGATGCGCACGCCACGGTCCTGTCGCTGGGCACGAGCCCGAAAGTGAGTTTTTTTGCCGTGTACGACGGCCACGGCGGCGAGCGAACGGCGCAGTTTGCCGGCGACAAGGTGCACGAGCTCGTGGAGCGGTCGCCTGCGTTTGCCAAGCAGGACTGGGCCCGCGCGTTGACCGACGGCTTCCTCGGCACGGACGAGGCCCTGCTTGCGCAGTCGCAGGACCAGGGCGTCGACGGCAGCGGGTGTGCAGCCACGGCCGCGATTGTCACGGAGACGCACGTCGTTTGCGCGAACGCCGGCGACTCGCGCACGGTGCTCGGCCGCCGCGGCACGGCGAAGGCCCTGAGCTTCGACCACAAGCCCGAGAACGAGGGCGAGCGCAGCCGAATTAACGCCGCCGGCGGGTTTGTTGAGATGGGCCGCGTGAACGCGAACCTGGCGCTGAGCCGCGCGCTCGGCGACTTCAGCTTCAAAAACAACCCGCGGCTCGCTCCGGAGCAGCAGGTCGTCACGGCAAACCCGGACATTGTCGAGCACGAGCTCGACGAGAACGACGAGTTTGTGATTCTCGCGTGCGACGGCATCTGGGACTGCATGACCTCGCAGCAGGCCGTTGAGTTCGTACGCCGCGGCATCGCGGACGGCCTCGCGCTCGAGGAGATCTGCGAGCTCATGATGGAGGAGTGCCTTGCGCCCGAATCGGACATGAGCGGCATTGGCTGCGACAACATGACCGTGTGCGTTGTTGCTTTGCTGCAGCCCGGCCAGACGCGCGAGCAGTGGGTCGAGATGATCAAGGACCGCGTGCAGCGCCACGACGGCCCCGTGGCCGAGCGGGACACGTCCGAGGTCAAGCGCCAGCTCGAGCAGCGCCGCGAGGGCAGCGCCGGCTCGCAGCCGCCGGCCACGGAGGCCGAGGACGAGAGTTTGCCCATGGCCGACGCGTCGCAGCTCGTGCAGCAGCTGTTTGGCGGCGGCGACGGCTCGATGCGCCTGAACCCGGACGCGACGTCGCTGCTGTCGCGCATCGGCATCCGCCTGAACATGCACATGCCCGAGGAGGGCGACGCCGAGGAAGGTGGCCGTGCGGCCGACGGCGAGGCCGGCGACGCGGACGCGGACTCGCGCGTGTCCGAGGTGCACGAGGATGCGTGAGCCTTTCTTATTTGCATTTTTTCCGGTCTCCACATCGCATTTCATGTTTTATTTTTGCGGCTGCTATTCTTGGCCGCTTTTCGGCTACTCTTGGCTGCTATTAATCGGGACCTCGCCCAGTAAGTAATATGAGCCAGCCATTAAATATCGGACTATGTACGCCGGCGGGCGTCCTATGTACAGTATGCCTTAATGACGCCCTCCGGTACGCCATGTACGCCGTTGCCATGCCGTGCCATGCCGTATGACATGCCATATGTACGCCATGGTAACCGTATGTATGCCATGTAGTGTACGCCATGCCGAGTGAAGCCGTATGTAAGTGTACGCTATGTACGTCATTTAACCTCTAATTGTACGCCATGTACACCTTGTATATGCCAAGCCGTACATGAACTCATGTGAAGCCGCATGTAGGCATGTATGTATGTGAGGCTAGGAGGAACACCGATTGCCCAGGCTAGACAAATGGAGTTTCATGGCATTGCAGTCCTATCTGTAGTGCCATCCGTCCAGTATACTATGTGCCATGGCGATCCGTTGTGCCGTGGCGATCTGAGAAGAGAAACTAGGCATGCTCATGAACTAGTTACTTCAACGGGTGAAAATAAAATAAAAAGGACCTTGACATAATACGGCTCCCCAATTCATGTGTTTCCTACTTCTATCGCTGTCAGAGCCTTTTGAGACTTGCGGCCTCTGTTTCTTTTAGATTACTCCTTCCGCTGAGTCTTTTCCGTTTATGCCATGGCAGTTGACAGCTGCTCGCCTCGCTAAAATGAAAACACATCCATGGAGTTGCGGTATGCGCTGTCGATGACGTCCTGCTCGGGCACACCGTGCACGGCCGCAACAACCTCGGCCACGTTCGAGATCGCACACGGCTCGCACCGCCCGCGCACCATCTGGCCGGGCTGCCACTTCTCGGGTTTTTTTGCATACTCGTACGGCAAGGGCTTCGTGTACGTGTGCGAAGCGTGCGTCCGCCGGATCTCGCACCACGGGCCGTCCGTCTCGAGCATGAGCCGCGCAAGCGGGACGTGCCGCAGCACGTCGAGGTTCTCTGCGCTTTTCAACGAGCACCCGTTGATGCCAATGTACAGCCCGAGATCGAGCAGGCCGTTCAGCTCGGCGAGCGTGCCCGTGAACGAGTGCACGACACCCCGTAGCCCGCCGGCGACGTACGGCTCGAGAATGCGCTTGAAGTCGTCGGCCGCGTTGCGCGAGTGCAAAAACAGGGGCAGCCCGAGTTTTAATGCGAGGGCAAGCTGGTCCTCGAACACGGACCGCTGCTGCTCGGCGCCGGCGTAGTGTAGCCGGTCGTAGTCGAGCCCGATCTCGCCAAATGCCTTGACGTGGCCCTCGCGCACGCCAGCCACAGCGAGTTCCTCGAGCTCGCGGGCGTAGCGGAGCTTGCCGTCAGCGTCTGTGGGCACGTCCGCGGCGTGGCACGGGTGCACGCCCACAGTACTGAACAAGAACGTTGGGTCCCTGCGGCACATCTCGAGGGCCTCGCGAGACTCGCCGAGGTTCGAGCCCGTCACGAGAATGTGCGTGACGTTAGCGGCCTTTGCGCGGCCAATCACGGCCGGCAAGTCGTCGGCGTGCTTCTGGGACCCGCGGTACACGCCGCGGAACTGCGGGTCCGTGAGGTTCGCACCAATATCGATGAACCGCCGCATGCTGACGAAGCGGCGAGCCGACGCCTAAACCACCATGTTGAACCTAGGACCTGCTGACAAGGATAACAGCGTGTGGTCGCTTACTCCCAAGATCCCCATGGGTTCAACACACACCATCATGCTAGCCATGCAGACTGCGACGCCAATTTTAGGTAGGAAGCCGTTTTTGTTTCGAAACGCTAGATGGTGAGAGCAGCCGGACTGAGTACATAGATACATACAATCGGATATATGTTCCTAAATGAGGTATCCTGTTGTAGCAAGCTTTGTATAAATGTGAGTCGCTCGTTATCTCAAAAATGCGCCACACACTTTCTCTGTAAAGCTATTGCGAGGGGAACTGAACTTCATGAAGATCATACTTCTTGTTGCCATAGTTTGGTGACAAACGCTGCAAATTTCATGTGCAAGCAACAAAGGCTCGTATTCGCAATTTAGTCTTGACAGTCTGGGATACCATGGCATGGGCGTGGTCCTCTGGGGGGCGGCGGATGATATTTGGCATGGCCGAGAGCGGCGAGAGCGAGGGTGATAAGAGCAATCTTCATTTGAGAACAAGCTGTTTTTGGACTTAATGGTTAGATGTCCCGAATTAATGAGGGAAATCTGTGCCTTTATATAGTGTTTGTGGCGTTCTTATCTTATCGCCAGTGCTTTTAATTCCCGATCTTTAACGGGGAATGATACGATAATTTCTCCATGATACACACAGTACTGAAGAACAAGGCTCTGGGCAATTGCATGATGCACGATTCGAATTTACATATAGGAGTGGCGCAAGAGGGTTCATACGTAAAATGTATGTTGAAGTGAGTAGATCAAAGTATGTGAGTCCTGCTCTATAACTTATATTTTCACAGTTACGGAGACTGAAGCTGAAGCCAAATCTTTTGCGCTTCCCTCTAAGCCGGTTGTGTACATCCGATCTTATCGAGCGATCTTATCGTGAACCCTCGGGACTCTCCGAGCCATACCCTAGACTATTTTTAGAGCCTTGAGAGCTTAGACAAGATCTAAGGATCAGAAAGCGCCAGATTTCATCTGGAGTTCATTCCATGAAAATTGTTAAAATTGATGGCCTGTTTCCTTGATAGGCCGAGGAATGTATTTGCGGAGCCCCATCACGATCTCGATCCAATAATCGATGGTTTCTCACATTGTCTTGTAAGCCTCCAACCTCATTGTGCGGCGTCTGCAGACTTGGACTATCTCGGGAATGCGAGATCTTGGAACTCCCAACGAGGACACAGCATTCAGCAGCTCGTCTATCTGCGAGCACGAGCAACCATTAATAGATAACGCTCACGGTGGATTACGCAGGAGAGGCCGTGTTGGTTTAGCATGTTGCCGTATTTCCAAAGAAGAATTTCTCTAGTTGAGACGACGTATTTTAATGAGATATTACCCCACCATCAGACACAAGTCACGCGAAACGCAAGTTCAACAAACAGCACATGCGTCTGTACTCTACCCATAGAAGAGACAGTGGCACATGCCGATGGCTACTTCCGCAACTTGCAGCTGCGTCTAGATCCATTACTTCAGATGTTTGTAACGAAACAGAGAAATTTACTATGTAAAAGCTCTCGCATAAAAAGAGAAAGACTAGATGGGCGGGTCGGGGGCGTGATGTGAGACTTGCGAATCTCATTTCGGACAGCAGCTCACCAACGGGAACCATTCTCCACGTGGTTCGCCGAAGAGGGAAGTCGCGCACATTGCTAGCCAGCAAATCAATCGGCCAGACTAAGGATAGGGCGACGCGTGGGTGTGACGATAACGATAACGGTGCGGTTTAAGGGCTATGACCGGGGGACTCAATCGCGAGGGTTGGAGCTGGAGGCTTGTCGGGAAATTGATAAGAGGGTGGCGAGCCGTAAACAGGCCATCAAACTGCATGTGGAGCAAGAGACTCGCGTATTTTAAATCAAATTCCAGGCAAAGAAATTGAAAAATATGGGGCTTCGGAATTATAGCTGTATATGCTTTCATGTAAATACTTTGATCTGGTTGCAGCCTTCCTGATCTCGTCGAAATCAAGCATCGGAAAACGCGTGAAAACCGGGCCTATAGTCGAGCCCAGCAACTCGTTCATAGGGTTGCTTGCGGGTATTTTGCGGGCATTGGATTGTAGCGATGCCAATAAGGATACCGGCGCCGCTATATAAGGAGACTTATTCCCTCGATTAGTAGAGAGCACTCAATTAACCACTCCGAAATTTGATCCACCCTCAGCATGAAGTTCGCTATTGTCTCATTTGTTCTCGCAGCCTTTGCTATCGTCGCTGCTCAGGAAGAAGTTGCTGCTCAGGTAGAACAGGACCCGAAAGAAGAAATGTATATCCCTCCGCCTTGCTATAACCGCAAGTATTGTGTAGTTTAGGGCGTGAGAAGATATATCAGGCGCTCTCACTGTCATATAACTGACAGCATCGAATAATATCGAGAAGCCGGAGCTAGTAGTGAAAACGACATATATGTACTTATCCTGTCATTTTTTGACAACGCGCGATTATTTTGTAACCCTCATATTAAGCTAAGAAATGAAGAAATGTACGCGGAGCTCAGTAGATAGGTGCAAGACCTGCCTCTCTCTGTTGGAGTCTCGACTATAAGTCTATATACGGCAATAAAAGGGTCCCCTAGACAGTAAGAAAAATATTCAGCATATGAAGAATTCTATTTATGGACTGAGCCCAGTGCCACAAGAATGGTACGAGAAACTAATACAGATTTCTCAGACATAAGCTTCAAGCGAATATCTATCAAACGCAGATTATATGTGCCGTCCTGAAGTCTATCCTTTTGGTACAGACGGCCATAATGATACTGGCAGCCGGCAGTAGCGATACTTAGAAAAAATCATATTCTATTAAGCGAGCTTTGAAGTTAAATACACCGGATACCGAGAGTCATATCTGTTATACTTCACATCGAGCGCAACGCCATGCGAGCACAACGCCAAGTAATTTTTATGCCACATCTGTTACCTGAACTATGTAAAGTACGGCAACGCCGCAACGTGTTTACACTAAACACCATAAGTATGTAACCGCGACTGCTCGGGCCTGCATTGCACTACTCTGCAACGCTGCCCAACTAGACCCGTTTCCGTGCAAACAATCTTCCAAGACAGCTGTTCAGCTGTTCAGCCTTTCAAAACAACTTTTTAAAGCAACCATTCAAGGCCGTCGTTCAAGGCATCCGCTTGCTCTTCAAGGCATCCGCTACCTCGAGTTTTCTTGGCAGTAAGTCACCGTCTTTGCACTGCAACGGATAGTACAAGCCATGCAAAGCCGTCGTAAAGCAGTGGCTGCTCGGTTGAAGTAAGCGAACGGCCCCGCATGTCGGGCCGTGTCGTGCATGGCCGTGTGCGTGTGCGTGTGTCGTGGATTGCTCACTGCCAGCGCTGAACAATTACCGCCCCGACTACGCCCGCGCTCTGCAGCGTCTGCGTGCGGTCCTCGAGCCGCCGCGGCGGAAGCGGCGTCTGGAGCACGTACGCACGGCCCGGTCGCAACGCGTCCACGTAGTCGTACAGCTGCTGCACGAGGCCCTGACTGTGGAACCGCAGGCGGCGGGCCGAGCCGTCGGCGAGCCGGAGCTGCACGGCCGCATCGCCTTCCTCGCCGAGCCCGTCTGTAGCCGAGGGCGCGGCCGTGCCAGCCCCGCCGGCACTGCCAGCTCGTAGGGGCACGGAGGGCGACGCCGGGCCGGGCGAGGTCGCCGCAGACGCCACGGCCGACCCGAGGCGGTGGCCCGGGCCGGCGTTGTCGAGCGACGGCGGGAGTTTCGGCTTCTCGTAGTCCGTGTCGGGCTTCTGCACAAGCTTCACGTCCACGGGCTGGTGCGGGTTCACCTTGAGCAGCTCGATCGGGGCCCGGCCCATGTTGATCGCGCGCAAGTACACGGCGTTTTGCGGGTCGTCGAACCGGAACAGCGGGCCGTCGTCGATGCTGAACCCATTGCGCCAGAAGTACATTGTGCGCTGCAGCACGGGCTGGTCCGCGTCGTCCTCGTCCTCGTCCTCGTCTTCTTCGTAGTCGTCCTCGAGCGCGTGCTCGAGCTCAGACCCGAGCCGGAACCCGCGGCCGCTGAACTGTGGCGCCATGCGAGACGCGGGCACGGCCTGCGCGCTCCCGCCTTCGGCCCCGCGTTCCTGGGCCTTGCGAATGATCTCGTCAACAATGCTGCCGGGGTCGTCGCGGTTGTGGCCCGACGCCCGCCGGTCGTTCGGGTTCGTCACGGCGAGCCCCGAGCGCTCGCCACCGGTGAAGAACTGCGCGGGGTCGTCTGCGGGGGGCATGCTTGCGGGCTGCCCGGCCTCGCCCGCCCGCGCAAGGTCGCTGAAGGTGGCTATTCTCGGCCGACCCGAGCTCAGCGACGACGAGGACGAGCCGAGGCGGGAGCGGGACATCGACGGCGAGCGCAGGCTCGTGCGCGAGGGCGATTTCGAGGCCGAGGCCGAGTTCGCCCGCGAGCCTGGCCCGGACTCGTCCGACCGCTCGGCGAAGTACAACGACACGGCCGTTTGCAAATCTCCGTTCGCCCGCTCCAAATACGCCTGTGCGTCCTCAGGACCGGCGTTCGTAGCGGCTAGAAACTCGGCTAGCTTGCTGTCCGTCATGGTTAGTGGCGAAGTTGAGGCTGGCCGCTGAGGTGGAGCCCCACGTGATGGCTCACCACACACCTGCGTAGGAACACAACGGAACACAACGTAGCCAGGAAGTACGCAGCCAGGAAGTACGCAGCCAGGAAGTACGCAGCCAGGAAGTACGTAGCCAGGAAGTACGTAGCCAGGAAGTACGTAGCCAGAAAGTCACACCAATACATATTTAGGAAGTTCAACTCTCCATAATGCACAATCTCAATGCTCACTAATCCTCGATACTTAGCATCCTCGTTACTAGCACGCCGCCACTTAGCATATTCACTTAGTGCCTACGATAGTCTCATGTTCATTCGAGCACTAGCCAATACTTAAGGCAGTCAAGCAGTGTCACAAATGCACGCTACCATGCTGAATTATATGCGAGAGTCGTCATTACGTATGCATAACTGCCCACCATGGATTCGTCTGCAGCTCCTCTAGTACGTTTGTACAACTAAACATGGGGTCGTATGTACTCCTGGCTGCACTAGGCTGATGATACGGTGTCATCGAGCACTTGTGGCTCTTCGGCGGCTTGAGGCTGTCCTAACCTCAGGCGGCTGGACCCTACGCCTACCCATGTACGAGAATGCGGAGGCACGATGTATGCCGTACCTGCCGTACCTGCTGCCTCCTGCCTGCCTCAGCATGCACTGGCACACATGAAACATGCATACGTCCATCACCAGTTCCCGTGTGTTCACCCATTTCATGCCTGTTACCTCGTGTCGCTCAATGCAAGCAGCAGCCACCTTCGGAGGAGAAGCCCGAGATTTTGCGCGACCTACTCATTTTCGGGCTAAGCTGGTTCTTCATGAAGGTGTCAATGCCACTGACCATTACGCGGCCAACTACCGTTGTCCTTGATGGCTACTGACCTAACCACTGTAGCCTATGGCCGGGCCGGCGATTGCAATGACACATTTCTCGGCCCCAGCCCTGAAAAATCCACAACTCCCCGAATCCTTTGTTCCATGCTGAGTTTCGCGGCCCGTGCGCGTGTCCCGGCGTCGCTCGCGTCGCGTACGCCTCCGTACGAGAAAATGGCAGCGAACCTTGCGAGGTTTCGTGAGCTTGTGCCGAACCAGCGCCTCACGCTCGCTGAAAAGACCGTCTACTCGCACCTCACGAACGTCGAGGAGTCCGTGGCCGGTATCGCGTCCACGGCAGACTTGCGCGGGCAGGCGTACCTGAAATTGAGCCCGGACAGGGTCGCTATGCAGGACGCGAGCGCGCAAACGGCCCTGCTCCAGTTCATGACGACGAACATGCCCTCGACAAGCGTGCCCGCCTCGATCCACTGCGACCACCTCATTGTGGGCAAAGACGGTGCTGACGCGGACCTCGAGCAGGCAATTGCAAAGAACAAGGAAGTGTTCGACTTTTTGCAGTCGTGCGCGAAACGCTACGGCATCCAGTTCTGGAACCCGGGCTCGGGCATCATCCACCAGATCGTGCTCGAGAACTTCAGCGCCCCGGGCCTGCTCATGCTCGGCACAGACTCGCACACGCCAAATGCCGGTGGGTTGGGCGCCGTGGCCATTGGCGTTGGCGGCGCTGATGCCGTGGACGCGCTCACTGGCACGCCCTGGGAGCTGAAGGCACCAAAAGTGCTCGGCGTGCACTTGACGGGCCGGCTCAGTGGCTGGAGCTCCCCGAAGGACGTCATCACGAAGCTCGCCGGTGAGCTCACCGTGAAGGGTGGCACGGGCTACATCATCGAGTACTTTGGCGAGGGCGTGCCGAGCCTCAGTGCCACGGGCATGGCGACGATCTGTAACATGGGTGCCGAGGTCGGGGCCACGACCTCGCAGTTCCCGTTCACGGAGTCCATGCACCGGTATCTTGCAGCGACGCAGCGCAAGCCCGTTGGCGACCTCGCCGCCGAAGTAAACAGCCGGGCCGAGCTGTTGCAGGCCGACAAGGGTGCCGAGTACGACCGCGTTGTCGAGATCGACCTCTCTACTTTGGAGCCGCACGTAAACGGGCCCTTCACGCCGGACTTGTCAACGCGCGTTACTGACTTCAAGCAGTTTTCGGAAACAAACGGCGTTCCCGAGCGCGTGAGCGCGGGCCTCATTGGCTCGTGCACGAACTCGTCGTACCAGGACATGACGCGCGTGGCCTCGCTCGTCGAGCAGGCCGAGTCGGCCGGGCTCAAGCCGAAGGTTCCGTTCTTCGTGACGCCCGGTAGCGAGCAGATCCGCGCAACGCTCGAGCGCGATGGGCTCATCGACTTGTTCGAGCGCAACGGTGCGACGGTGCTCGCAAACGCGTGCGGCCCGTGCATTGGCCAGTGGGACCGCAGCAACGAGCCGAAGGAAACGACGAGCAACAAAAACGCGATCTTCACGTCGTTCAACCGCAACTTCAAGGCCCGCAACGACGGCAACCCGAACACGTTGAACTTCTTGACGTCCCCGGAGATCGTCACGGCCATGGCGTACGGCGGCTCGACGCACTTCAACCCGATGACCGACACAGTTCCGGGCACCGAGGGGTTCCGGTTCGAGCCGCCGTCGAAGGGTGACGAGCTCCCGCCGCGCAGCTTCACGCAGGGTGACCGCCTCGAGTTCTACCCGGAAACAGACCCGAAGCCGGACCCCTCCGCACCTGTGGCCGTGTCGCCCACGAGCGACCGCCTGCAAATCTTGGACCCGTTCCCGGCGTGGAACGGCGAGGAAGTCGAGGCGAAGGTTGTCGTGAAGGTTGCTGGCAAGTGCACGACGGACCACATCAGCGCCGCGGGCCCGTGGCTGAAGTACAAGGGCCACCTCGAGAACATCAGCGAGAACACGCTCATTGGTGCCGTGAACGCGGAAACGGGCGAGACAAACGTTGCCGTCGACGTCGACGGCACGCGCTACTCGATTCCGGGGCTCATGAAGGAGTGGAAGGCCCAGCAGATCCCGTGGGCCGTCGTTGCTGAGGACAACTACGGCGAGGGCTCGGCGCGCGAGCACGCGGCCCTGTCGCCGCGGTTCCTGGGCGGCCGGCTCGTGCTCGTGAAGTCGTTTGCGCGCATCCACGAAACAAACCTGAAGAAGCAGGGCGTGCTGCCGCTGTGGTTTGCGAACCCGAAGGACTACGACCTCATCAACGGCGGCGACACGCTGCGCACAAAGGGCCTCGCGGACCTCGTTGCGAAGCACGGCGACAATGGCGGCACTCTCACCGTCGAAATCATCAAGCCGACGGGCGAAACGATCGAGATCGAGGCAAAGCACACAATGAGCAAGGACCAGGTCGATTTCTTTGTTGCCGGCTCGGCGATCAACCACATTGGCGAGGTCAAGCGCCAGCAACAGCACGCATAAGCACAACACTCTGCCGTACACGAGCCTAGCCTTTGTTGAATATGGGCGTTGGCCGCTCAGCCTACACTGAAAAACAGTCACAGCCTACTTACAGGGCCAGCTATGAGTAATATGGATGGCAGCTCGGGAATAGATGTTACCAGTATCTAAGTACATGTAAAGGCTCGATGCAGTAGTGAATTGAAATCTTTATTGAAAGAAATGGGACCTTGACGCGCCTTTCGTGTTTGTGCATTCCTTACTTCTACCTTTGCCGCTGCCTTTCGCGATTTAAGGCTTCTCCTTTCATTAGTTTTTTTTCCTGCTGAGACTTCTCCTGCTGAGACTTCGCTGGAAACTTGTCGAAGACCGACCAATTCCGATTGGTAGTTGGCACTTTTTCAAGACTCATACAGACAGACAGCCATTTCCAGCTTGGTCATTGCCAAGATCGAGCGTACCTTGGAAGCAGCTATGTGCGACCTCATTTATATTCTTTGACGGAACGGCTGCCGACATAAGCCTTAGAGACTGGCTCGTCAGTTTACAGTGCATCATCCCGCCCTATTATATATGTGATATTGTATTGATGCAAATACTTTATGGCAATTGAAAGGTCCCTTACGACGGTTAAGGATGGTGGGCTCGTGAAGGACCGGAATGGCTGGGGAGACGAGGCGTATGTGCTCGCCTAGTACAGTTTATCGTCTAGGGTTCAACCCTTATCTGTGTGCATAGAGTCGCTGTTTGAAACTCTATTGAAACAGCACGGTGGGTGAAGCACTCGCTAACCGCGCCGCCGAGCCGCTAGGCGTATGTGAATTTAGGTGTTGGAGCGTGAGAGTACGACCCGTTTGTGTAGTAAGTAGTGTGGTAAAGGGCGCCTCGATGCCTAAGTCGTATATGGCTATCTTCCTCTTGGTCAATAGGGGCGAAAACGGCAAACTCCGACGGGCACTGCTTACCCAGAACATTCTATCCATTTGACTGACGAGTAGGAAGAACACTGCGCGAAAAGAATGACTTATCCCCAGTAACCTCGCAGTTTGCGGCTGGTATTTTGTGGCATGTATTCTGCAGGAACGGAGGCACGTGAGGCAAGCTAATGCCGCGTTTTCTCCCGAGCTAGCTTCGCTAGGTTTGCACGCTTCAAATGCAAATCTTATTCACGTACTATGAATGCGTTCCTAGCGAATAACGTACTCAGACGGATGCCAGCTCATGGCAATGCCATTTGGTGACAGACCACGAAAGCGTCAGGGTCTTGCTTTAGCACGGATACAAATGTACTTTGCTGAGCAAGGCTTCACCAATTCGGTGGCCCGTGAATTGCATTTAGGATACCATCGAGGTCGTATCTCCACTCTCGACATAGTCGAGATGCTATCGAGACTGCTGGAAGGTCACCCGCCTTTTTTCTTTCTAGAAGTGGCTGAGTCTTTTTTCCCTCAATACACATTCGAGTGTACTCTAGACCCAGTCCCAATAAGAGCAGTTACTGCAGATGGGGTCAAATCGCTTTATCAAGTAGCGAAGGAAGCATGCCACGCAAACAGGCAGTGTCTCAGAAACTCAAAAGGATCCCTTGTGAGGAGCATTGAGGGCCTACTGCCAGACTGGTCCGACAAACCTCACATTGTAAATGTTTTTCGCGAAATCACAAAGGATTTTAAGAGAGACGTCTTTGGCAGCTCAGGTTACCTCGCCAGGATAATGGTTCTAACTCGAGAAAATCCTAACATGTTGGAAGACATTAGGGCAGCACTTGGTTGCACACTAGAGTTGAAGCTATTGGGGACTCCAGACGAGCCAAGTCCTGCGTTCGTCACTCAATCTGGGCTGATTTTAGAGTGCCTGTCGAAAGAGGGCTGCCGAGAACTATTGGCCCAGATTGAATATCACCGTCGGTTACTTCTGCTCACAGTCTACACTGCACAGTTAGAACCGTTAGAACGGTCAAATGATAGTATCAGGAGACTTAGACACTCAGCTGCTTATTCACGGCGCTTCGGATATGCAGGTACGACATCAGGTCCGGCACTTGCGCATGCAGTTTGTTCAAGGACGCACAGATCTCGGAGCCAAGCCTGTAACCGTCGACAACAGAACGCAAGGAAGCGTTCTATCACATACCGGCAGTATCAATCGCGTGCCGGAACCTCTTTGCCGTCTTCTCTTTCACGGTCACAATGGCATCCGTGTGGTGCACGGCGTTTGCCTTGAGCTAGTAAGTGGCCGTCGGCAAATAGGCACTCGGTATAACACCGTCTATTTGCAGCGAAAACAAACAAAACTCAAAGTAACCGTGTTTAGGTCTTCTTGTGCATTTCTGTTGTAAGTTTAAGGTTATTATATATGGCAAGAAGTTGCTCGGCACTCAACTTTATGAAGTACGTAAGTACCGTGATTTAATGGGTCCCATGTCCAGCCAGCTTTGCATATCTCAAATTCAAATCTTATCTGCATACTATGAATGGGTTTATTGAGGATAGTGCACTAAGATGGTTGCCAGCTCATAACAATGACATTTGATGAAGGGGCACGAGAGCGACAACTGTTCGCTGTAAAACGGGTAGAAGTGTATTTTGGGGCACAAGGCATCACCGATTCCGCCGCTCATCATTTACTCTTATCCTATCTTGCCAATGATCTATCCGTTCTGGAGATCGTGGAATTGCTTTCGAGACTGCTTGAAGGTCACCCGCCTTTTTTTTTGCTAGAAGTGGCCAACTCCTTTTTTCCAAAGCACACTTTCGAGTGCACTCTAGACCCGGTCCCGGTCAGAGCGATCACTGCAGATGGGATTAAATCGCTTTATCAAGTAGCGAAGGAAGCTTGCCCCCTAGACAGGCGAAGCGTTAGGGGCTTCAAATCGCTATTTTTAAGGCAGTTCGACGCCATAATGACAGGCTGCTCGGGCCAGCCTCACATTTTGAATGTTTTTAACGAGATCACAAAGGACTACAAGAGAGACTTATTTGGCAGCTCTGGCTACATTAGCAGGCTTATGGTCCTAACTAGAGATATCCCTAGTGTATTGAAGGCGCTTCAGGAAGCATTCGGTCACAAAAAGCTGAGGCTTCAGCTATTGGGGACTCCAGAAGAACCTAGTCCTGCTTCCGTCACCGCTTCTGGGCTTGTGATAGAGTTTCTGTCGAAAGAGGGCTGTCGAGAGCTATTGGCACTAATTGAATATCACCGCTGTTTATCGCTACTCACAGCCGATACGAGGTTGGCGGAACCAATGAATGGCACCATCAGAGGACTTAGACCCTCAGCCGTTTATTCACGCCGCTTAAAATATACAGGTATGACATTAGGCCCGCGTGGCTGACGGGCTCCCGCGCATGCCTGTTTGCGGGCCCACCGACCTCGGAGCTAAACGTCTGTCTGTAGCCGTGAACAGCCCTTGAGGGAGCTTTCCAGTGCACACCGGCAATATAAATTACGTGCTAAAGCCTCCTAGTCACGATACACATCTTTGTGGTGCACGAGGTTTGAGGTAGCCGTTGGCCTTTGGCAAATCGGTCTTCTGCGTAAGGCCCAGTCGCAGCAATAGCCAAAAACCTTAAAACAACGTTGCTTGGGTCTTCTCTCGAGTGTGGCATATGACACCATGCCCCTGAGCTCAGTTGAACTTGACTAGGGTGCGGTATGCACCGTATTTGTTTCAATAGCCAACACATGTGACGAACCTCCTTTGGCCGAAGAGATCGCTAGCGCGTGCCTAACGCGGACATATAGGTCCCACATGAAAAGAGATTGAAGATGTGTTCACGTTTGTTCGATGCTGATGAAACTTAATGCATCATTTTAGTTTTGATGCATCGAGTGCAATATTCAGGTAGCTTCAAGTGGCCGCGATCACTGAAAACTTCATCTGCCACTTGTCAGCAGTCTTGCTAGAAAGCATACAGTACATGAATCACCGATGTCGGACGACTCCTATGCACTGAACATTTACATTGCCTCCTTAGATGTCACCAAAGGCATCTGGTTGCCTAATGGCACTGAAGTCTCTACCGTAGCAAGGAGCGCAATCACAGAGTCCAAATTCAAGCTTTATCCACATGCATCATATACGACATGTTTTTGGGTAGATTTTGCTTTCATGTATTGTGGGCTCATGACAAAGTCACTGATAAAAATGCCTCATCGAGACTCAGAAATAAGCTCTAACACATAGTATCTTGGTGGGTATGGATGTGTCAACAATGTCAATAAGGATACGTGTAATTTCACAGTACTATCTCTGCTCTGGAGTCGGATAGATGAGAAAAATACTGTTTGAGGGCGACTTGCCTACTCCAATCCTCGATTGCGCGAAAGCTTCCCGAGAATACGCATGAGCAGCCACTGGACCCAGGAAGGCCATGTCCAATCAAGGCAGTTATTAAAGATAGATTCAGAATGCTATATGCTGTGGCTAAAAAGGTCTGTGATGATGATAAGGTAAGGTTTCGTTCTCGAAAAAGATATACAGCTGCCATCGGGAGCTTGTTACCGCACCTTTCAGACCGTCTTCATATTTTGAAGGTCCTACGCCTGCTTTTGAACATGCAGGTGAAAGGCATATTTGGTCGCTGTGGTCACTTCTAGAGGGTTTACTCCTGAACAGAGATGGAAACGCTGTTATGAGCTTGTAGCCTGTTGAATTTAATATTGGCAGATCATTGGAATTAAGGTTTTCTATAGGATGGACAGGTCCAGTCTAGCAGTGGCAATCAGAACCGGTCAAAACCCTGGGCTCGTTCCTATAGGAGGGTGTGTGGGATATTCAATGCTTGGTGAAATTTGCGAGACTTGCGTGAGCATAGGGATTGCGAAAAGCTTCCTAGAGGATGCGACACGAGAAGAATCCTCATGATTATCTGCTTTTCGATATGCAGAGCGGCGCAAGGCTGCTTGAGAGGGGTTACTTACAAAATTTGTGGTGATGGTTAGCGGATCAGTAAACCGATGCGAGAGGTAAAGTAGATATACTCGAGCTTCAGCGATTTTACTCGAACCAGTATCGTTGATTAAGATTCAAAGCGCAAACAAGATACTCTGAGACCAATAATTCTAGTGATCAATGACTATTCAGTGCCCACGTCGGGAATCGCCTATGAACAACATTATTTTGATATTGTACCGAAATGGCGCGATCAGGGGGGCACACCCTGTATGAACCGATAGATTGGGGAACGCATGATGATATATTAGTCTATTGAACCTACATAATGACTACATTTCGGCTTTGAATCACCTTACGGTGGATCTTTTTGGTCTCAAATGGCGACATTAAATGCCAACACTCATGACTTGGGACGAGAGTCGGAGAGCTTAATGATCATCTGGTTGACTTGGCTTGGATGCATTTCTAGCTTCTCGGTTGACCGTTTGGTCGCTAAGCTCGTCCAAGGCCATTTCTGCCAATAAGTTCGACTGCTCATCACGCAGGTTCGACTGCTTATCACGCAGGTTTTCCATCGCTATATCAACCGAGGACTCAGTTCCTGAGCTGTTGGCGCTGGTTTTCTCGTTGGGCTGGGTGGGGCAAGGCACAGCAGATTCTGGTTCGGATTCTACAACTTCTCCCGCACTGAGCCCACCGCTGAGCCCATGACTGAACTCGGATTGGTATCCATCGTAAGAATACTGGCTTAGGCACGTAACCGACGATGCCCTAGAGACCGCAATGGATCCCATGCCAAGTCCCAAATTATCACCCGAAAAATACTCAGCAGTCGGCCTGAGGCTGAACTCCACATTGGACTCCACGATGGTGGGCGGGCTGTAATGATCGCAAATTGCTTGATAGAGCCCGTCTGGCATCATATTCGACAGTGTGACCATACTATGTGTCCAGCTATTAGCAATAACAACGGCCGGAAGCTTCTGATCAGGTTCTTGGTCGTCTTTGCCTGCGTAGATTGCGTTCCAGCCAATTGGCTTCATGTTCTGAGGTAACTTGGACTCGAAATAGCGCTGGTAACGATTATCGAAAGGTATGATGTTTCCACCTATGCTTCTCATCCCTTCTTCTGTGATTACAGCTGAACAAACTGTACCAAACCGTTCGTTTGTGCCAAAATTCAAAACTGTTGGGGCCACGGTAAGCCTCTGGCCCGGTTTCCCGGCCTCCGCTGCGAATGTCAGAATGTTTTCACGGGCAAAGCGATCAATCTTATTCTCTAATGCCACGAACTTCTCGTCAGTGATCGCAGGGCTCATCGCGTCGCCTAAGGAACCCTGGTTTCTCAATGGTTTTTATTTTTGTTTTTTAATTGCGTATGCAGGACTCTTTTGGGGTGCAAACAGTGGTTGAACTTTGGATTTCCAACCCGCAGAAGCGGTCAATTTATAGTTCCTCTGGGGCGACAGTCGGTTCATGATTCAATTTGTCCCATTTCGGGCTATCTCCCGAATAGGAAGGTGCTGCACACCTTCGGCTTGGCGTACACGACTCCCCAATTTAAATCTATTTGGCAGAGGTAAGCATCAAAAAACAAAAATAAATTGTCGATAAAAACTGTTCAAAATCCTAGAGCGACATCTCTCGTTGAAGCTAACCCAACGAAGGATGCCATAAACCACCCCCAGACCTTCTTGCATGAGCAGTAAGTGCCTTACAGACTGCGAGACACGTGATTATTCATAACAATTAGGTTATTAGATTAAGGTGATTATTCATGACACGAACTTGCACAGCACTCGACAGCGCGGAGTAGGTAAGTACCGTGATTCAACGGAAAGCATGTGCAGCCAGCTTTGCATAGCTCAAATGCAAATCTTATTCGCGTACTATCAACGCGTTTACTGAGGAGAATGCGTTCAGACGGTTGCCAGCTCATGACAATGCCTTGTGATGACAGACCACGAAAGCGTCAGGTTGTCGCTTTAGCACGGATACAAATGTACTTTGCTGAGCAAGGCTTCATCAACTCGGCGGCCAGAAGCTTGCGTTTGGATTACCTTGGAAATGGTGTCTCCGCTCTAGACATAGTGGAACTACTGTCGAGACTGCTTGAAGGTCACCCGCCTTTTCTTTTGCTAGAAGTGGCTGAGTCGTTTTTCCCTCAATACACGTTCGAGTGCACTCTAGACCCAGTCCCAATAAGAGCAATTGCTGCAGATGGGGTCAAATCGCTTTATCAAGTAGCGAAGGAAGCTTGCCTGGCAGAAAAGCAAAGCGTTCAGAGTGCGAAAGGATTCCTTGTAAGGAGCTTCGAGGGCTTACTGTCAGACTGGTCCGACAAACCTCACATTGTGAATGTTTTTCGTGAAATCACAAAGGATTTCAAGAGAGATGTCTTTGGCAGCACAGGTTACATTGCCAGGATAATGGTTCTAACTAGAGAATTTCCTAACATGCTGCAAAACCTCAGGGCAATGTTTGGTTGCAAACTAGAATTTAAGCTATTGGGGACTCTAGACGAACCCAGTCCTGCGTTCATCCTTTCCTCTGGGCTGACTTTAGAGTACCTGTCGAAAGAGGGCTGTCGAGAGCTATTGGCCCAGATCGAATATCACCGTCGCTTACTTCTGCTCACAGACAATACTGTACCGTTAGAACCGTCAAATGGTAGTACCAGGAGACTTAGGCACTCATCCGCTTATTCATGCCGCTTGGAATATGCAGGTACGACCTCAGGTCCCGCTCTTGCGCATGCAGTATGTTCAAGGACGCACCGATCTCGGCGCCAAGCCTGTAGCCGTCCTCCGAGCGCAAGCAAGCGCTCTATTACACACCGACAGTACCCATTGCGTGCCGGAACCTCCTCGCCGTCTTCTCGTTCACGGTCACAATGGCATCTGTGTGGTGCACGGCGTTCGCCTCGGGGTGCTTAAGCAAACCGAAAGTCTGTATAACACCGTCTATTCGCAGCGAAATTAAGCAAAACTCAAGATAGTCGTGCTTGGGTCCTCTTTCGAGTGTATCATATGTCGCCGGGCCCGTGGTCACACCAGTTTTGACAAGGGTTGCGATGGTGCATCTCGTGTCACTGTTACACGCTGCCTTAAGTCGTTGATTGATCTCACTTGGCCAATGGGATAAATACTGAATACGTTATCTCAATGCAGGTGCCTTGAACGCACCATTTAGAAGTTTCACTGAGCTGCGGCTCGTCGTGATCATTGAGAATTTCACCAGTCACTTGCTAGCTGCAGCTCTATAAAACCTACAAGATAAGAATCACAAACTCTAGACAGTGCCTCTATTGCCCCTAGGTATGTCAACAAAGGGCTCATAATGACATTGAGGTTTGTGCTACCACAATGCGCGCATTTACAAGCTTCAAATCTAAACCTTCCTCATGTGTTTCGCATAATCATCTACTGTAAATAGACTGTATACTCACGGATTGTAAGCTCTTTCCAAGGCCACAAGAAGAATGCCCCATCGAGCCTCAGAAGCAAGCTCTGGCACGGGTCAAATCGTACCTTTATGAGCAAGAGATTGAAAGCTATATGCTCTGCAGAATGGAAAATCTCTATTTTGCCCCCGCTGACCAATATAACTGAAGAGTCCCTGCGAGGTTTTGCTTTCAAACGTGTGGACCGGTTCAGCCTACTCAAGAACAAATTCCGTATTAATGATCAACCGAGAAGTGGGGTAGTTTTGTTGTCTGAGAGAATCGTCAGCGATTTCACGCGTAAGATTGCTTATTGGCTAAGCTTTGTTCGAAACGCGTTGCAGACCTCGGATTCGAACCTTATACGCGTATCAGGGACGAGCTTTTACCGCAAGAAGCCCCGCATGTTGCCGGCTCATCACAAGGCTGCTGAGCAAATGCTTGCCCAAACTCCGAGATGAAGCTCGCGTGGCAGTGTAGATTTTCATATACAACCGCTGGTAGTTCCTCTTGTAGTTCTCGTCCCCGGTGTCGGCTGTACCTTGGAAGCAGATATCCACAGGTTGCAAGTGGGACGCTTAATTCACATAATAGCTCTAATTCAGCCAACAATAGACTGACAATGAACTCGAAAGTGTATTACCTCCAGTTTATGGTTTTCGGGAGAGTAATCCTATTATGATGGGATTTATTAGACATGCTGCAGTCATGTTGTCATTGCGGCAATCTGGTGCTGATGTGAGCCACGTAACCAGAAGACAGCCTTGAATACTGAGCATTTCCAGGACAGATAGAACGATCAATAACTAGCGTTCGCATGAGATTATACATAGAGTATTAAACTCTGGAGCTATAGGTATTTGAGGATGAGAAAAGGGCAGGCTCGAACCCCTAGACGGATAGCGCCATCTCTCAAAGCAGAAAGTAGGTCGGGCTTGAGGCCCGGAGGGTTCTATAGCAGTCCTTCTCGGCACGGTTCTTGCGTCCGCTAGTGTGGGCTCAGGCCCCCACCCCGAGTGTGGCCCACTACCATCGGCAAATTTCTTGCGACCCTTATGAAGATGTCACGTTAGATATCTCGGGCTTTTTGTTACCAGAAATGTTGATGCGGTCTCCGACAGATTCCCATAGACAGTATAACTTCCCGTATTTGAAGTACCTAGTTCTGCATTTCTGCGGCTTGTTGTTTTTGTCAACAGAAGTGATCGTGCATAATATGCCCTTGAGCTTTTCCAGCCGTGCGCTATTCTTCGATCGTCATCAGCCGACAGCGGGGACGCATTCGTTCCCTTAGCCTTTCTCAAAGTCCGTACGAACCGGCATAATGGACACTTTCGTTGCCTTAAGCCTCACCAGCGGCGATAATAGCTACCATTCCTTCCTTCAGGCTCGTTTGAGGAAGGGGGGAATACCCAAATGGTCGCATGATTTTTCGTGTGCCCATTTTTCCCCACAAGCATTAATCCTTTTTCATCGTTGTCAGCTAGCCAAAAGGCCTCATTCGTTTCCCTAGCCTTTCTGGCGTCGGATCCAGCCTGAAAAGAGGACCTGTTCGTTCTCTTAGTGTTCTTGGCATCGGTTTTAATCGACATTTGCTAGAGTTTTTCAGCCTCTTCTTCTCTTTCTCCTCCTCTTCAATTTTCTCTTGGATCGTCTTTTCTTTCTCACCGCTGATTCCGAGTACAGATAGCAGTGTGAAGCGCGAGTTGTGTGATCGAGGAGGCCCCTATTTAAGGGACATTCGACGTCCGCAAACCTAGAGCCAAGACTTTAGGTTCTGCCACCATCCTCTTTACCAACAAACATGGCGGCATTATGCGTACAATCGAAAGCTACCGGAGCTTGTGCGCACGACTTAAGCGAGAAAGTCGATTCATGGAGCGTACCAGCAGAGAGCATTGACCCCGTATTCTTGGAACCGCATTCACTCCACGTGAGCCAAGTTAATGTCACGTCTTCCCCCAAGCGTGTGAGTGTGGCATCCAACGGTATGGCATCCCATAATGAGCATTACTGGCTCTGCGTAGCCAACAAAGAGGCCCAACTCTCGATTGCACAGTGGACCTCGTGACATCGTCACACTCGCATTGGCACGTTGGGTGCCTTAATGTGCCATGGCGTGGCATCCAACGCGAAGAAAGCATCGATGGTCTAGCTCATCCGATCCGCCATAAAGCTTGCGAAGGGGTTCTTGGTTCCCCACAAGGGACGTCAGGGCCTTTCGGATCGCATTGAGTACTAACGCCGTCTGCGGTCCGGGATAGGTCCGTCAGGTCCGCGGTCCGCGACAGGCAACTTCAAGTCGACGAGTGTGCCCACGAGTGTTCGAGCGTGCGTCGTCCCGCTATGGCCCGTGTTCTGGTACGATTGCGCGAGTTTCGTGTCTTTTGTTATTGCCTTCGTCAGCTCGAAGTCTCCACGCCGATCTAGGCATTAACCTAACCCTTACCGTTGCGAGGGTACAACGCAACGCAGGGCGCCCGTCTATGCTATCGATTCTTACTTCAGTTATTAGCCGTGGCATGACACCTCAAGCCACTAGCTTGGCATGCCACCAGCTTGGCATGCCACCAGTTTGGCATGCCACAGCAGTCCGTCATGCCCGCACCGCGCCTTGCGGTGATGTGCGTGTCTATATACAGAGCAGATACAACTTGAGCGAGTTATTTCGAGGCCATGCACTATCCCGGCGGCTGCGTTGCCGTGTCTATACCTCGCGTGCCCGTCTCGCGCGCCCGTTTTGCGCGCGTGATCCGTGTACGTGGATTGCGTAGCTGCGTATATGTAAATAAATAAGTGGTTGCGAGCATGTCGCAATAAATACAGGTGGGGTTTAGTACAGGTGGGGCTAATACAGGCGGGGCTAGTCCGGCTGGATGAGCAGGCTGCGGCGCCACTGGTCGTTCGAGTCCTGCGTGTCCTGCGTGTAGCTTCTTGCCATGTGGCCGCGGATCCACGCCTGCACGCCTGCGTCCGGCGCAAAGTCGAACTGGCTGAACTGGAACGGCTGCACAGTGGCTATGGCCATGGCCATTTTCAGGTACCGGTCAAAGTTGATGGCCAAAGTCGGCTTCAGCACCTTCGGGTTGCCCTCATCGATGAACGTGAGGTCGCTAAGCAGGATGCCGATGTACGGCACGCACGGCTGGCCCGCCCTTGCACGCAGCTCCTTGCGGTACTCGCTAAAGTTGCGTTCTGGCGACGTGAACGGCTGCAGCTTCGCGAGAATCGCGTGCGACTTGTTGCTCAGCGACTCCCACGCCTTGCTGAGCCGCACAATGCGCGTCGACTGCAGCGTGAGCACGATCGTCACCGTGCCGTTCAGGTTCCCGTGCGCAAACAGCTCGTCGGCGACGCGGATCCAGTGCTTGAGCACGCGCGCACGCTGCTTCGTCGACAGCGACGGGCTCAGCACGGTGTCGCCAACGAACGCCGTCAAGTGGTTCGAGCTCAGCACGAGCTGCGTGACGTGCGGCGCAAGGCCGAGCGGCCGCTTAGCGCTCGAAAACCGCTGGTCGAGCAGCTCCGCGGGCCGCATCGCCCTGAAAACATCGAACCACATGAGCGTGATCTGGCTGCCGAACTCGGCGGGGCTTTTCGACAGCAGGTACTCGATGGCCTCCGTCGGCACGACGTAGCCCTGCGCGGACTGCCGCTGCTCGGCCTCGGCCGAGACGCTCGCCTGCCGAGACGCGCGCCTCGCACCGAGCCCAAACTCGCGGAAGCTCGCCGCGAGGTTCAGGGCCGACTGCGTGCCGAACTGCGTGCTGAACTGGGCGCCGAGCGACGGGTTCCGCCGCATGTACGACGTGAGCGACGACGTCGACGAGTTTGTGGACGTCGAGCGGGCGCTCGGCACGACGGGCGCCGCGGGCTGCAGGGGCAAATCCACGACCTGCGCGTTTTTGCGCGTCTCAAGCAGCCGGCGCCGCGCGTCGACGGACGCCTGCGGGACCATGGGCGCGAGCGACGCGAGCACCTGGTCGTCCGCGTCCCAGAAGCTCTCGACCCACAGCTGCGCAAGGTGCCGCACGCCCGGCGACGGCTCGAGGCTGCCGAGCTCGATGACGACGTCGCGGGCCGTGGCAAACAGCCGGAACGACAGCAGAAACGCGCGCGTTTCGAACTCGAGCTCGGCCCAGCCGTCGCCGGCGAGCCAGTGCACGAGCGCACGCAGCGACCCGCCACGCACGCGGTCGTTGCGCATCACAAGCTCGTCCGCGTTCGCCGCGGGCTCGGCAATCGCGCTCGAGTCCGACGTGTTGAACGAGAACGCCGACGTGTCTGCGTACGCGTCTGCATCGGCCACGGTCGTGCCCGTCGTGTCGCCGGCCGAGCCTACGGTGCCTGTGGTGCCGGTGGTGCCAGTGGTGCCAGATGTGCCGGCCGTGTCCGAGCGGGCCGCGGGCCGCGCTGGGGACCGCACTTTTGCCGGCGACAACTCGCTTTTCGGGCTGACTTGCGGGCTCAACCCGCCGATCGTCGGCGTGGCCCACGTATCGTCGTCGCCCCGGCCTTCAACGGGCCCCGTCACTGCATGCATCTCGTCCGTCAACGGCTCCGTCAATGGTTGAGTAACCGGCTCCGCTAATGGCTGCGTAGCCGGCTCCGTCAATTCCGGCCCAAACTCGGAATGCACGCCCGCTTCATTGCCGCCTACAGAGTCTGTCGAGGACGCCGCGCCCGTCGAGGAAGCTGGGCCCGTGGCAACGGACGACACGGACGTGGCCGACGCGGCGGGGCCGTCGAGCAAACGCAGGCCCGCGTCCGCGGGCTCGGCAAACACAGGGTACGACCGGTCGGCGGGCAGGCTGAGCCGCGGGTGCGCCTGTAAGAAATGCACGCACGCGCGGGCCGC